>CM059431.1:105970549-106341002 GCA_030390025.1 Squalus acanthias
ATCAAGGCTGCAAAGATGAAAGGGGTCCAATAACATTCACAAACCTCTCGAGCCATGCTGGAGTATCTCTTGTAGTCATTTCAAATGGCATGAATCTTTCCGATCATATCTCTAGAGTTGGTCTAAAAGTGATTAACACCACTGTAATGGCAGCCACCCCCGCCCCAAGCATGACCTCTACATTCCACAATGGATTGCAGAGATAGCACCAAAATCTGGCTTCGTGTTCTGTAATCCAGCAGAACAGAGTCCAGCTTTCAGAAACCAAGGCCGCATACAATCAATCCTTCATTTATCCTTAAACTGATCGTAAGAGGTCAGATTTTAAATGGGCTTCTCTGTGAGGGAACTGCAGACATGTCTCGTCTTAGGTCAGCAGTAAACACACAGAGGCCTCGATTTTCACCCACCCCCGACAGGCAGGAAAGGGCGATCCCACCGCCAACCCGCCGTGTTCCCAGCCTCCGTAATATTAACAGTCGGCGATTCAGGCCCTGGTCGAGGTCCCCGCCAAAGGCAGGCGGGGGCCTACTTAACATGCAACAGTCTCGGCCTGATGTCATCATCGGTGCCGTTATATAATAGCAACTTCATTATCCCGCACTGTCTGTTGCCCCAGCAGCAGAAACATGCCAGAAGAGGCCCAGTTAAGTTTAAGAAATCGGCCTTCTGTTCGAACTCCTTGTGGGCTAGGAGGTACAGGCCCTTTGAAGAGTTCTTGGGTCTCCCCAGCCTCGGCCTTTATTGTTATTCATTCACGGGATGTGGCCTTCGCTGGCATGACCAGCATTTACTGCCCATCCCTAATTTCCCTTGAGAAGGCGGTGGTGATCCGCCTTCTTGAACCGCTGCAGTCCGTGAGGTGGAAGTACTCTCAGAGTGCTGTTAGGGAGGGAGCTCCAGGATTTTGACCCAGCGACGATGAAGGAACGGCGATATATTTCCAAGTCAGGATGGTGTGTGACTTGGAGGTGGTGGTGTTCCCATGTGTCTGCTGCCCTTGTCCTTCGAGGTGGTAGAGGTCGCGGGTTTGGGAGGTGCTGCCGAAGAAGCCTTGGCGAGTTGCTGCAGTGCATCTTGTAGATGGTACACACTGCAGCCATGGTACGCCGGTGGTGGAGGGAGTGAATGTTTAAGGTCCTGGATGGGGTGCCAATCACCCCAATCGTGCTGGAAACGCCCCCACCACCCCGTCGACCTTAGATGCCTGGTCGCTTTCAGACCTGACTGCCGGGGACCGTTGCCATGGGTCCCTGGTGGTGGCCTCCCAGTGTCACACTCAATCTCCACCCCCGCCGGCCAATCTGATCGGCTGTCTGGTGGGGACTGCGAGAAGTTTTATATAAATGAGGCCCAGCCATCAAGATCGACAGTGCCTCCACATCCCCAAAATCTCTGGGTGTGTCTCCCACTACCGGGCTCATGCGCACCCTTCCCGCCCACCAACCCCCCATCCCACTACTGTAAAAATCAAGGCCAGAGAAGCAAGCTTTAAAATAAAAGACTAGCATTTACGTAGCGCCTTTCACAACCGCAGGACATCCCAAAGCGCTTTACAATGTAGGAAATCCAGCAGTCAATTTATGCACAGCAAGCTCCCACAAACACTGATAATGACCAGATAATCTGTTTTATTGGTGATGTTGATTGAGGGATAAATATTGGTCAGGACACCTGCTCTTCTTCGAAATAGTGCCAAGGGATCTTTTACATCCATTTGAGAGAGCAGACGGGGCCTCGGTTTAACGTCTCGTCCGAAAGACGGCACCTCCGACAGTGCAGCACTCCCTCAGCACTAGATTTTGTGCTCAGTTGACTGGAGTGGGACTCGAACCCACAATCTTTTGCCTCGGGAAACAAACTTTTAATCCTGTTACGAATAGTTGCAGTCTCAGCTTGTGTGTTGATCTCGATATTCAATTGCAGCATAAGCCCAATGCTGGAGTTGAATCCTGAGACCAGTGCATTTATTGCTCCGAACAGAGATCAGGCCTCCTGCTCTACTGTTGTACATCGATTCCAGTTTGTTCATCCTGACTAGCTTCCTTCGTTTACCTCCCCCTCCACCCGCTGCTTTCTGGGGCAGGATAGCAGCTGAGCAAGTGACAGGCTCTTGCACAGCTTCAGAAACAGCTCTGATGTTCTGCAGGTGAGGCACCAGATGAATGAGAGAAATCAAGTTGAGGTTAGTTCCCATGGCGGGACCTCGCTCAGCTTAGAACTGACAAAACTTGTTACAGGCAGTGAGAAGGCGACTGGACTGACAGCCGCTGCTAGCACATGAATCATGAAGGGTTTAGATCGAGTAAATAAAGAGAAACTGTTTCCAATGGCTGAAGGGTCGATAATGAGAGGGCAGAGTTTTAAAGTGATTGGCAAAATAACCAGAGGCGACGTGAGGGAAAACTTTTTTTACACAACGAGTGTTTAGGATTTAGAATACGCTGCCTGATGGGCGGTGGGCACAGATTCAATAGTAGCCTTCAAAAGAGAGTTGGATAAATACTTGAAGGAGAAAAAATTGCAGGGATATGGGAAAAGAGCAGGGGGAGTGGGACTAACTGGATTGCTCTTCGAAAGAGCCGGCGCAGACTCGATGGGCCGAATGGCCTCCTTCTGTGCTGTACTATTCTATGATACTATGAACTTTGTAACACATGAACTGGCTGAATCAATATTCAGGCGAAGATATCTTTCACTATGGGGCCTAAATTGATTGGCGCCTGAAACCGGGATCAACGTGGTATGTAGTCATGGCGACCAGATGGAGGGGCCCAAGGACCATAAATTTGTCTTCGGGTCTCACTATCATAATTGGTGCAGGAAGCTTGCCCGTCCAGGCCTGTCAAACTTTGGCCGGCCTAGACAGGTGAGGCACACAGGTGAGTCCGAGGAGGGGGCAGGGTAATCGGGAGGTGGGGGCTCGGGGGAGCGGGGGGGGGGGGGGGGGGGGGGTGGTGCGAGTGCAGGCCGACAGTGGCCAGAGTATTAAAATAAGTTCAAAAAACTTACCTGCAGGCTTTTTTTCCACCACCTCTAGTAGGCCCGTTGGTTAGGCTGCTGTTAGGCCTGAAATAGTAGTTGGAAACTTACGGCACCGCAAGCTCCAATTTGACAATGTGTGCAGGAGTCACTATTCAGATGGACGGCCTAAATAAAGGCCCTGCCAAATTTAGCAATGGCCCGGGCGCCCATGCGAATCGCACGTGGGCCTTCTCGCTGCTAAATCTGTTGTTGTTGTGCTTGTAAAACAGGAGCAGCAGTGTTGAATTCAGACTCCTGTGCTTCTTAAATCAGCTGCGCACATTAATTTGGCACAGTTGATAGCGGAATTACTGTCATTGTGATCCTATCAGCAGCAGTCTGTTCCTTTTAAAACATTTTGAGGCCGTCACGTTTGCCATCGCACTGGGAATCAATTTGGAGGGGCATAAAGTAAGCCTGCTCAAGTCGTGCGTTCCTGTCAAACTGCACTCTTTGACCCTCATGAGTGCATATTGAATTTACATCAAAAAATAGACACACATGGCTCTTTTATGTAAGCAAGTGAGAGCTGCATTGTTTGATTTAACAGAAAGACACAGCTTGTACAGTTACGCAATAGAGATAAAAAAAGATCTGCAAATGCTGGAAATAGGAAATAAAAGAAAGAGAATTCTGCAAACATTCAGCAAGTCATTCGGCATTTGGAAAGAGAAAAAGTTAGTTCGACCCTTCAGTAAAATGGAGAACATCCAAAACTTTATAACCCATCTTTTCTCTTTTCAAATGCTGATGGACAAAGCATTTTCTGCTTTAATTAAAACATTATCAAGTCCATGTCAGCTTGATTTAGGAAGCCAACAGATAAGACTATTGTGATTTTTTTGGGGGGTTCCTGCCATCATTTCTGATGAATGTAGTAATAAGTTCAACTAGAAAACTGACATTTTGTTTTCCTTACAGGCAGATCAATGCACAACTTTGGTTTTTTTTGCAAATGACTATGTTTATTCTGTAAAGACCTTGAATAATAAGGATCATGTGTTAATAGAATTGTACAAGATGCACAAAGGCAATGGGGAAGCAAACCTCAACACAGGGAATAAGGTCACGTAAAGGCTGATCAATAGATCCCAAGGTTGTTAATGGCCCAGCAATGGGTGATTTACCAGCCATATCACATGACTCAGATTGTGTGTTGTGATGGGCTGGTCATGGGCTCCCTGGTGCAATAAGAGCTTGCCAAACACACTACTTTCTGCTCATACTTCGAGCAGGCATTCAATTGTAATGAGCGTTGAAGTTCTGACAATGTATGTGAGTCTTTCTAACCGTAAACCTCAGTACGACAACTTGTATTTATACAGCGCCTTTAATGCAGTAAAACGTCCCAAGGCGCTTCACAGTAGCGTTCTAAAACAAAATTTGGCACCGAGCCACATAAGGGCAACACGGTGGCATAGTGGTTAGCACTGTTGCCTCACAGCGCCAGAGACCCGGGTTCGAATCCGGCCTCGGGTGACTGTCTGTGTGGAGTTTGCACATTCTCCCCGTGTCTGCGTGGGTTTCCTCCGGGTGCTCCGGTTTCCTCCCACAGTCCAAAAAGATGTGCGGGTTAGGTTGATTTGGCTATGATAAATTGACCCTTAGTGTTAGGGGGATTACATACGTGGGGTTACGGGGATAGGGTGGGATATGTGTCGGTGCAGGCTCGATGGGCCGAAATGGCCTCTATCTGCACTGTGGGGATTCTGTGATTCTGAGATATAAGGGCAGATGACCAAAAGCTTGGGTCAAAGAGCTAGGTTTTAAGAAACGTCTTAAAGGGGGAAAGAGAGGTAGAGGGGCGGAGAGGTTTAGGGAGGGAATTCCAGAGCTTAGGGCCCAGGCAGCTGAAGGCGCAGCTGCCAATGGTGGAGCGATTAAAATCAGGGATGCTCAAGTGGCCAGAATTAGAGGAGCGCAGATATCTCGGGGTGCTGTAGGGCTGGAGGAGATTACAGAGATAGGGAGGGGCGAGGCCATGGAGGGATTTGAAAACAAGGATGCCTCACCATCACCAAGTGCACGCATTACAATTTGTTCATTTTATTCCATCTTTCACGTATAAATTGGGATCCAATTAGCCATTTGGCAAAAGAGCTGAAACAAATTGTGAAGAGAATACTGAAAGCTTTGAAATTTGTAAATAATTATTGGGCAGTGTTTAATAAGTGTTAACATGTGCAATTTTTAACAACACCAATAATCCATTTAGTGCAATAATTTAGACTTTAAATATCGTTCAGTATAATGACTTACCATGAGGTGTCAGCTGTGACTCAGTTGGTAGCACCCTTGCCTCTGAGTCAGAAGGTTGTGGGTTCATGGTCCCACTCCAGAGACTTGAGCACAAAAATCTAGGCTGACACTCCCAGTGGAGTGCTGCAGTGTTGTAGGTGCCATCTTTGGGCTGAAACATTAACTCAAGTCTGCCCTCTCAAGTGGGTGTAAAAGATCCTGTGGCACTCGTTTCGAAGAAGAACAGTGGGAGTTATCCCTGGTGTCCTGGCCAATATTTATCCCTCAACCAACATCACTAAAGCAGATTATCTGTTCATGATTGTGCGAGCTTGCTGTGCGCAAATTGGCTGCCACATTATAACAGTGACTGCACTTCATTGGCTGTAAAGTGCTTTGGAACGTCCGGAGGTTGTGAAAGGTGCTATATAAATGCAAGTTCTTTCTTTCTTCCTCTAAGGTGTCCTTGGCAGAAAAGGATTCAGATGCGCTGCAGATTAAATGCCTTGGCCTCCAACTTCAGTGGTTTATCAACACACGGAAGCCGTTTATTGGCTATCACACTTGAGGCCAACAAGCATTATCTCCTTTTTTCACCCTGTACTGCAGCCTCTCTCCCCAACTAACAGGCCAAATGTGATTCTCACCTCCTGGGCCAGGAAACACCTCTTCCCCAATTCAGATTAAATTGGCATGAATTCCTGGTATCTGGAGTTGCTAAATGGACTGAAGAGATTGTGTCCCAGATGCCTATGCAGAAAGCATTGAAGTTGCAAGGCTTTGACCCTGCCATTCAGGAACATGAACACCTTTTAGCTTTAAGTTTGATCTGTACAATATGTACAAACCATATTCATTTCCCTCTAATTAAAAAGAGCACACATGAACTAAACTCAATAAACTTTATGCTTTCAGTAAAAAAGCAATTCAGTGCTCTCTGACAACTGTGAAGCCATATTATTCATTGAACTATTAAATATTGATGCATTGCATAGTTTACCTTAGTGCATAGTCTTTTGGGAATGCAAAAGCTCACTCAAACTCCAAAGCGTGCTAGCCTAGCCATCTTTAAATTGTTTCTTTTAACTAACACAATGATTTCAATTTCTGTACGATACCATATCACAAGTGACACAATGGAGGGCTATGTCACTGTACAGTAATTATACCTATAAGATGAGAGTGCATTCATATCTCTGTGGCTTTTGTGAAGATGTTGTAAAGTTTCATACCCACTGCAGCAGAAGAGCCAATATTCGAGAGCCAAAAAGTAAGCTGAGTTGGTGATGGAGCAGTCAGAATTCAGCTTTTCCAGTATTTGAAATGGGTGGCAGCTGTATACATGTCTCCTGTACCAGCGTCAGGTTTTTTGAAAACTGTAATGTACACTTTGCCCAAGCAAGTGTCAGCTGTGGCTCAGTGGGTAGCACTATCACCTCTGAGTCAGAAGGTTGTGGGTTCAGGTCCCACTCCAGAGACTTGAGCACAAAAATCTAGGCCTGACACACCTGTGCAGTACTGAGGGAGCGCTGACACTGTTGCAGGTGCCGTCGTTCGGATGAGATGTTAAAACCGAGGCCCCGTCTGCTCTCTCAGGTGGATGTAAAAGATCCCATGGTTCTCTACTTCACCTGAGGAAGGGGCGATCGATAGCTCCGAAAGCTTGTGATTTCAAATAAAACTGTTGGACTATAACCTGGTTTTGTGCGACCTCTCAATTTTGTCCACCCCAGTCCAACACCGGCATCTCCGCATCATGACCACTATTTTGAAGAACAGCAGAGGAGTGATCCCCAGTGTCCTGGCCAATATTTATCCCTCGATTAACATCACTAAAACAGATTATCTGGTCATTATCACATTGCTGTTTGTGGGAGCTTGCTGTGTGCAAATTGGCTGCCATGTTTCCGACATTACAACAATAACTACACTTCAAAAAGGACTTAATTGGCTGTAAAGCGCTTTGGGACATCCGGTGGTCGTGAAAGGCGCTATATAAATGTAAGTCCTTCTTTCTTTCAAGAAGATTACGAATGGCAGTACACAACAGCAGGTAGATTATGTTGCTCATGCACTACATTTCATATCAAAGGAATGGGAGTAGGTCAGTCAGCTCCTCGAGCCTGCTCTGCCATTCAATTAGATCATGGCTGATCTGTACCTCAACTCAATTGACCCACCTTTGATCTGTATCCCTTGATATCCTTGCCTAAGAAAAATCTATTGGTCTCAGTCTTGAATTCTCCAATTGTCCTAGCATTCACAAACTTTTGGGGGAGAGAATTCCAGCTTCCTACTACACTTTGTGCGAAAAAGGGTAGGTGTGAAAAATATTAATGAATACATTAGATTTCAGTGTGTCTGATCAATATTACTCACCTTGACTCCTCCAGTTCCTTTCAATAAATTCCCAATGAGTTTTTAAACTGATAATGGCCCAGAATTTGCGGTCCTGATGATGGCGAACTGTCAGCGTTCGCCGTCATTCCGCCTTTGAAACCGACCACAACTGTAGGATTTAGCGCGCGCGCAGCCGAACATAGATATCCTGAAGTTGCGGTCAGTCATTCACTGCTCCTCCACAGGCTGCGCTGTGCCTGCCCCACATCCTCCGCACAGAGCCGGCAATCAGTGAAATCACTCAAATCAGGGAAACTGAGGAAAACTTTGGCTTCTCCACAGTAATTACGCTGTTAAATTCCCCACTAAAAGTTAGACCCAAAGGGATTAGGTATAACGGGGGTTTTAATAGCGTATTGACTACTAAACAAAGGTTATGTGCCTGAAAAACTCATTTTAATTTTGTGCAGTGTCAAATTTATCCATTTTAATAAAACTTAAATTTTTTAAGAAACTTTTTTAAAAAAAGTTTGTTCATCTTTATTTCAAGTTTTCCTTTTCCTTGTGTGAGAGCCCCAATCTTTGTTCTACTCTTTCAAACATTTTTAAAAAGTTAGAATTTTAAGAGCTTACCCACTTCCTGGTTCGCTGTCTGTGAGAATTCTGTGTTTTGATTGGCTGCTTAGACAGCCTGTTGCCGTCACAGCAGCTCGCGCTAGGGGATCCCCACTCTACTTCCTTGATTTGAATTATGCGTCAGAAACCCGAACTTCTCGACACAGCGATCACTTGATGTTTGTGCGAAGCGTACTTCAGGGCCAGCGGCGAACGCCTTTGCTTCGCCGCTGTCTGCAAATTCCGGGCCAATGTCACTACAGTCATTAACTTGGAACTCATGCCCTCTTGAAAAAGAAGCATTTCTGTAGTATTCCAGCTTCCTTATACTGCTGAATCCACCTTTCTCCTGTCATAGGGTAGATTGGACAGTGGCAGAACCGTAGATGAACAAGCGCACGTGTACAAGCCTGTAGATGCGCAATTGATTAAATGTCGGTGATCACAATTTCGTTTCGGGCAAATCTTCTGATGGCTGGGCAAGAAGCTTACAGCCCACTGAGAGAGAGAACAAAAAGACACCGGGGATGAGGCTGCGGGAAACTATGCTGATCTTTGGCTCCTGTGAAGAATAGCAACGCTGCCTCTGCAGAGGCCAGTGAAAAAATAAAACATCTGTTTGAGCATCTGGAGGCCGTGACACTTCCTCAGTCATCTTACACTCCAACCTCAAATCGGGCCTCCTGCCAGTGGCAGACAGCAACGTATAGGGCTCATTGCTGTCACTTCTTTTTTTTATCCCACAACTGCTCGTCCCCACAGACACTTTATTCTCATTTCCTTATCACTGCAAGTGCAGGCAGCTCTCGAAATGGCCAGTGTAATCGGAACCTCGACCAAACTGCAAACACTGGCAAGTCAATGCAAAAAGGGGTTTGATTTATAGTGACTTGATTGCAAAGTGGCTCTTGTTGAACGCATCTCTCTATGAAAACTACACGGTGTTATTCACACTCTCACCCACTTATTTCGCTGGCAAAAAGAAAGTGACAAGAGTAAGAATCTACTTAAGCTGAACATCCATCATGGAAAACTCATTGCCTGTTGAAACTGGACTCTTCCTGGCATGCACTGTTGGGGAAAGTTTCCAACTTTACTTATATTCAAGGCTGAGATCGATAGATTTTTGACTCTAGGGCAATCAAGGGATCTGGGGATCGGGCGGGAAAGTGGAGTTGAGGTCGAAGATCAGCCATGATCTTATTGAATGGCGGAGCAGGCTCGAGGGGCCGTATGGTCTACTCCTGCTCCTAATTCTTATGTTCTTGTGCTCTTATTACTGGTGGAGAACTTTTGCCTGATGGCAGTTCATATCGGACGTTCTGGCACAGTGCATGACTGCTGTGGCCTTCAGTGGGTCTTGGTTTGCGATCTTCTGGGGCGCGTTTTCCCTTTCGAGGCCCCTCCCTGATCTTTCGGTGTGCCCCCACCACAGCATCACTAGACTTTCCTGCTTTGCATAGGCGGGTTCCCACCTGATGACGGGAAACCCGCTGGGAGCTTCCCGTGCGTGCTTTATAAACTCCGACCCAGGAAAATTGGTCGGGACTGGGCAGGTACAGAGGAACGGGTGGAAGTCTTGTTTGTCCGGGACATCGAGAAAATCTCCCTCCTTTATCTCCTCTCTGTCCTGTGAGGAGCACTGGTTGTTTGGCTTTGCTGAATGAAATGGGGTATCATTGGCTGATGGCGTGGCTTTGGCACATTTTTGAGGACCACCAGTCATCATAGAAATTTACAGCACGGAAGGAGGCCGTTCAGCCTATCGTGTCCACGCCGGTCGACAAAGCGCTATCCAGCCTAATCCCTCCTGCCAGCTCTTGGCCCGTAGACTTGTAGACCACGGCACCTCAAGTTTATTTTGAATGCGATGAGGGTTTCTGCCTCTACCTCCCTTTCAGGCAGTGAGTTCCAGGCCCCCACCACCCTCTGGGTGAAAACATTTCCCCTCAAACCCCCCCTCTAAACCTCTTACCATTTACTTTAAATCTATGCCCCTGGTTGTTGACCCCTCTACCAAAGGAGACAGTTCCTTCCTATCCACTCTATCTGGCTCTTCTATATAATTCAACAGTTCCACTTGTAGGCGTGTCCAAAACTAGAGGCCATAAATACAAGATCGTCACTAATAAATGCAATCGGGAATTCAGGAGAAACCCAGGCAGGGGTAAGAATGTGGAACGAGCTACCACATGGAGTGGTTGAGGCGAATAGCACAGATGAATTTCAAGGGAAGCGAGATAAGCACATGAGGGAGAAAGGAATTGAAGGATATGCTGAGAGAGTTAGAGGAAGAGGAATGGGAGGAGGCTCTTGTGGAGCATGAACGCCAGCATAGACCAGTTGGGCCGAATGGCCTGTTTCTGTACTGTAGACTCGACGTAACAGATTATTGAGAGCGTTAAGTTTTACGTTATGAAGGACCTGTCTTCGTGCCCAGCACACCGGGCGCACATATCACAATATTATACCCCCTCCAGCCCGTGAGTTTCCATCCATTACTTTTAATCCGCAGAAAAGCTTCGCTGGCAGTGTGCAATTTTGAAATATGTGAGCCCAGTGTGTACTGGGTGCACTCGAATGGAAAATTTACCCTTACGTTTTAACGAAAGTTACATTTTAGAACATGCACACTTTGTATCGGTTTAGCCTGACAGAACAGTTGTGCACAAAGCTCTCTTCCAGTTAGAAATTCTATTCCCGGTCTGACGTGATTAAATTACCTCGCGTTTTTAATATAAACTATCTAATGAAAATTCACTCCATCAAATCACAGAGTCAACCCATCTAATTAAGTGACAAGTTAACCTGTAACAGGATATATAAACAGTTCTACAACTGGCATAGTTCTCAATATTGAACAATTATGGGGTAATTAAATAGTGTCAGTAAATTGATAAATGTTGAAGGCGAACATTTCAATCTGCCGTATAAAATATTAATAAAACTTCTGACGTTTAACAGTAATAAAAATAGCTACCTACAATGTTTATCGCCAAAATTCATTGCTTTATTCATTTTTTTCCTTAAGTAAAACGTCATCAGAAAGGGAAAGTAGCCTTAACAGCACATCTAACTTTCACTGCAACAGCAGAGTGTGAATTTATGCGATTTGTATAACGCTGCTGACCTTTGTTCAGCTACAGAAAAATTGCTTTAAAATGCTTTACAAAGATATTTGACTCTTTAAGCAGCCAGATCGAGACACTTCAAGAACACACAGTATCTAGTGTTTCCATCGTGCTTGGGTACAGCAATCACACAAAAGGGGTTCAGCACACGAACCTGTCAGCCAAGTAGCTATTCTTTACAGCATGAACAGTAAATGGGCATTCCACTGCAGCAGGTATCATCAGTCAAACTCTGTCTTCACCTGATATCACATGCAAGCACCGCGATGAGGAGTCAGAGCCCAGGCCAATCGTTCTCCTGCCTTAGCCCAGGGACATTGCAGCCAACTGTAACATCCCCACCACTATCCCACGTAGATCAGCTCACTCAAAAGGCTCCAAAGAGTGAACTGGGGAGCTTCCGAGTTAATATGGCTCAGTAACACATCACAGAATCATAGAATAGCACAGCATAGAAGGAGGTCATTCGGCCCATCGAGTCTGCGCCGGCTCTTTCGAAGAGCAATCCAGTTAGTCCGACTCCCCACCCCCACCGCCCGCCCCGTTCTTTCCCCTTATCCCTGCAATTTTTTCTTCTTCAAATATTTATGCAATTTCCTTTTGAAGGCTACTATTGAATCTGCATCCAGCTTCATTACCTATTGTTGCATCAAAGGGGCAGTCAATTGCTGAGTTGGGCGGGGAGCAACTGCGCCCATATTTCAACTCTTGGCTTAACGTGAGGATGGTTAGACCTTTCAAGTGCGGAGCGTGGTAACATCACTTGCTCCGAAGGACAGCGAGACCCAGCATGATCGCTGGCAAGGATTTCATTATAGCATAAAACAAAGTGATTCATCTGTGATAGATTTTTGATATAAAAATGGTCTAATAGAGAAAAAAAATACAAGGCAGTTCAACAACAACAACTTGTATTTATATAGCACCTTTAATGTAGTAAAACGTCCCAAGGCACTTCACAGGAGTATTATCCACCAAAATTGGACACCGAGCCACACAAGGAGATATTAGGACAGGTTGGTTACAGAGTTAGGTTTTGAGAAGTGTCTTAAAGGAGGAGAGAGAGCTAGATTGGCGGAGAGATTTAGGGAGGGAATTCCAGAACTTAGGGCACAGGCAGCTGGAGGCACAACCACCAATGGTGGAGGGATGAAAATCGGGGCTGCACAAGAGGCCAGAATTAGAGGAGCGCAGACATCTCGGAGGGCTGTAGGTCTGGAGGAGGTGACAGAGATAGGCCGTGGAGGGATTTGAAAACAAGGATAAGAATTTTAAAATTGAGGCATTGCCGGACCGGGAACCAACGTAAGTCAGCGAGCACAGGCATGACTGGGACTTGGTACGAGTTAGGATACAAGGCAGCAGAGTTTTTGATAAGCTCAAGTTTACAGAGGGTGGCAGATGGGAAACCGGCTAGGAGTGCATTGGAATAGTCAAGTCTAGAGGTAACAAAGGCAAGGATGAGGTTTTCAGCAACAGATGAGCTTGAGGCAGGGCGGAATCAGACGATGTTACAGTGGTTGAAACAGGCGGTCATACTGATGGAGCGAATATGTAGTTGGAACCTTATCTTGGTTCAGCCTCAGAGAGTTGCCAGGGAGAGTGATGGAGTCAGTGGCTAGGGAACAGAGTTTCTGGCGGAGACTGAAGACAGTTGCTTCGGTCTTTCCAATATTTAGCTGGAGGAAATTTCAGCTCATCCAGTACTGGATGTTGGACAAGCAGTGTGACACAGTAAAGAGAGTGGAGAGGTCGAGAGAGGTGATAGTGAGGTAGAGCTGGGTGTCATCAGCGTACATGTGGAACCTGATGTTGTGCTCACAGATGATGTTGCCAAGAGGCAGCATATAGATCATAGAATGGTTACTGCACGGAAGAAGGCCATTCGGCCCGTCGAGCCCGTGCCAGCTCTCTGCAAGAGCACCTCAGCTAGTCCCACTCCCTTGCCCTTTCCCCGTAGTCCTGCAATTTTTTTTCTTTCAGGTACTTATCCAACTCCCTTTTCAAAGCTGTGATTGAGTCTGCCTCCACCACCCTTTCAGGCAGTGCATTCCAGATCCTAACCACTCGCTGCATAAAAAAGTTTTTTCTTATGTCGCCTTTGGTTCTTTTGCCAATCACCTTAAAGTTGTGTCCTCTGGTTCTCGACCCTTCCGCCAATGGGAACAGTTTGTCTCTATCTACCCTGTCCAGACCCTCATGATTTTGAACACCTCTATCAAATCTCCTCACAACCTTCCCTGCTCTAAGGAGAACAACCCCAGCTTCTCCAGTCTATCCACGTAACTGAAGTCCCTCATCCCTGGAATCATTCTCGTAAATCTTTTCTGCACCCTCTCTAAAGCCTTCACATCCTTCCTAAAGTGCGGTGCCCAGAATTGGACACAATACTCCAGTTGAGGCCGAACCAGTGTTTTATAAAGGCTCATCATAATTTCCATGCTTTTGTACTGTATGTCTCTATTTATGAAGCCCAGGATCCTGTAAGCTTTTTTAACTGCTTTCTCAACCTGCCCTGCCACCTTCAACGATTTGTGCACATATACCTCTAGGTCTCTCTGTTCATGCACCCCCTTTAGGATTGTACCTTTTAGTTTATATTTCCTCTCCTCATTCTTTCTACCAAAATGTATCACTTTGCATTTTTTGCGTTAAATTTCATCTGCCACGTGTCCGCTCATTCCACCAGCCTGTCTATGTCCTCCTGAAGTCTATCACTATCTTCCTCACTGTTCACTATACTTCCAAGTTATGTGTCATCTGCAAATTTTGAAATTGTGTTCTGTACACCCACATCTAAGTCATTAATAAACATCAAGAAAAGCAGACCCCTGGGGAACACCACTGTATACCTTCCTCCAGTCCGAAAAACAACCATTCACCACTACTCTCTGTTTCCTGTCACTTAGCCATTTTCATATCCATGCAGCCACTGTCCCTTTTATTCCATGGGCTTCAACTTTGCTGGCAAGCCTATTATGTGGCACTTTGTCGAATGCCTTTTGTAAATCCATGTACACCACGTCAACCGCATTGCCCTCATCAACCCTCCCTGTTACCTCATCAAAAAACTCGATCAAGTTGGTTAAACACGATTTGCCTTTAACAAATCCATGCTGGCTTTCCTTAATTAATCCACACTTGTCCAAGTGACTGTTAATTTTGTCCCTGATTATTGTTTCTAAAAGCTTCCCTACTACCGAGGTTAAACTGACTGGCCTATTGTTGCTGAGTTTATCTTTACACCCTTTTTTGAACAAGGGTGTAACATTTGCAATCCCCCAGTCCTCTGGCACCACCCCCGTTTCTAAGGAGAATTGGAAGATTATGACCAGTACCTCTGCAATTTCTTCCTTCACTTTCTTCAGCGTCCTCGGATGCATCCCATCGGTCCTGGTAACTTATATACTTTAAGTACAGCCAGCCTTTCTAGTACCTCATCTTTATCAATTTTTATCCCATCCAGTATCTCCTCTACCTCCTCCTTCACTATGTCTATGGCAGCATCTTCTTCCTTGGTGAAGACAGATGCAAAGTACTCATTTAGTACCTCAGCCATACCCTCTGCCTCCATTCACAGGTCTCCTTTTTGGCCCTTAATCGGCTCCACCCCTCCTCTTACTACCCGTTTACTATTTATATGCCTATAGAAGACTTTTGGATTACCTTTAATGTTAGCTGTCATTCTATTCTAATAACCTCTCTTTGTCCCTCTTATTTTCTTTTTCACTTCTCCTCTGAACTTTCTATATTTAGCCTGATTCTCAGATGTATTCTCAACCTGACATCTGTCATACGCGCTCTTGAGCAAAAGGAGGGGGTCTAAGGATAGATCCTTGGGGGACACCAGAGGTAATGATGCAGGAGCGAGAAGAGAAGCCGTTGCAGGTGATTCTCTGGCTATAACTGGAGAGATAAGAATGGAACCAGGCGAGGGCAGTCACAGCCAGCTGGACGATAGAGGACAGGCGTTGGAGGAAGATGGTGCGGCCAACCGTGTCAAAGGCTGCAGACAGGACGAGGAGGGATAGTTTACCAGAGTCACATAGGGTGTCATTGCTAAATGTAGAGCTCCATGTTAGATGTGCAGAGGTTTCAAAAATCATGTTGAGATTATTAATATCAGTCTTGTATGCATTGAAAGTCAGTTGCCTTGTCCAGTGGGACTTGGAAAGATAGGGACTTAATCTTTGAAATCAGTGTATGAAATATAAAATACAGTCAGCTGGCTGGGATCAACTGATTTAACAGGAACCGAAAAATGCAATTAGTAATTTCCTCACAATGTCAAAAGAATATTACCTTACTGTAGCGCATTAATAATTACTAAGCTATGTTTAATGTCTCCCAAGGATACTTGTGACAAAATGAAGCGCTATTTTTAAACCCCAACATTTGATGAAAGAATTGGGTGAACAGAGTTCAAAAAAAACATTTCACACATAGTTCCGGAAAACGGAAAAAAAAGTCCATTAACATCCTCATCAAATAAGGAGGAACTGGGACATTTTGGGAAACATTGATAAGTTGGTTATGCAACTTAGCTCTTCTATATTGAAAGATGACGTTCGGACCAGCCCTTTCCGACAGGTCTACACAATAGGTCCCTCTCACACACTTCACAATACACCCCTCCCGAGAGAGGGATGGGTTCATGCCTGTGAAAGCACACACCATGACTGGCCCCCGATTGTACAAAGAAAAGCCACCAAGCCCAGAAACACCCCGAAAGAAGGTGGTACAACTCTTGCGCGTCCCATCAAACTGTGCCTGCCTCACCATCCCAACCCCTGAAACATGCTAAAACAATCAGGCGGGTTTTTATAATGGGCGATGCCTGTTTTACGCCCAGCCACAAGCTGAAAATTGTGCCCCAATGTGTCAACAAACCACCTTCTACAATTGAGAAGCCAGTTGATGGTTTTTGCCAAATACCAACATGGATAGCCAACCTATGAAAGACTTTTACGCACCTCGGTGAATATTCCATTCAAAAGTCTCAACAAGACTAGCCGTCAGGTTACGTTTGTTTCTGATTGCTTCTTTTATTGTTTACAGTTAAATTGAAGCTGCCTTGTGCTTCACAACGTATTTCCAGTAAGGACGGGCAGCACAATATAAAGCCCAGCCGGGGGTCGATACAGGGACGGAAGGATACAGAGCAAGATGTTACAAACATGATAAGCTGCTGTTTTCTATTTATTATTCCCACAGAGGAAGGCAAATGGAATATTGGCCTTTATTGCAAGGATATAAAAGTAGCGAAGTCTTGCTACAACTGTACAGGGCGTTAGTGAGACCACACCTGGAGTACTACATACAGTTTTGGTCTCCTTATTTAGGGAAGGATATACTTGCATTGAAGGCAGTTCAGAGAAGGTTCACTAGGCTGATTCCTGAGTTGAAGGGGTTGTCCTATGTGGAAAGGTTGAGCAGGTTGTGCCTATACTCATTGGAGTTTAGAAGAATGAGAGGTGATCTTATTGAAATGTATAAGATTCTGAAGGGGCTCAACAGGGGGAGGATGTTTCCCCTCGTGGGAGAATCTAGAACTAGGGGGCATAATTTCAGAATAAGGGGTCATCCATTTAAAACGGAAATGAGGAGGAATTTCTTCTCTCAGAGGGTCGTGAATCTTTGGAATTCTCTTCCGCAGAGAGCTGTGGAGTCTGGGTCATTGAATATATTTAAGGTGGAGATAGACAGATTTTTGAATGGTAAGGGAGCGAAGGGTTATGGGGAGCGGGCAGGGAAGTGGAGTTGAGGCCAAGATCAGATCAGCCATGATCTTATTGAATGGCGGAGCAGGCTCGAGGGGCCATATGGCCTATTCCTACTCCTGCGTCTTATGTTCTTATACTGCTGTTTGTGGGACCTTGCTGTGTGAAAATTGATTACATTACAACAGTGATTACACTTCAAAAGTACTTCAGTGGCTGTAAAGTGGTTTGGGATGGCCTGAGGTCATGAAAGGTGCTATATAAATGCACATTCTTTCTTTCTTTCTTTTTATTATACAGTACTTCAAATGTGAAGGAGAGAACAGAACACGGGGAGAAAAAAAAATATCGCTGACATAAAGAAATGAAAAGATTAGAGGAACAAAAACAAAGATGGGGGAAACTTGTCCTAATTAAAGTGAAGGATAGTCTTTCTCAGCATGCTACATTTTCCTGCTCACATCCAGATAAGACATCATCAATATCCCGAGCACTCTCCCTAAAATGTGCTTCAATTTCACCCATTCCACCACTCCCCACATCACCGTGCACTCCACCAGCTTTCCCACACAATCTATCATTATGGCATCTCACAGCTTGAGAGTGAAGCTGTTAAGATTACTGCCAAATTCTTTCCGTTTTGGAGTGGAGACGAATCTCCACTCGGACTCTCTCCGGGGCTGGCTAAACTCATATCACACAACATCCTTTTAAGGTCATCAGAGTGAAGGCTTTCATCGTATCTATTCAGATCAGATTGGCACTCTGATGCCAACGGTGGATGATATTCCAACCTATTGAACTCAGTAGTCACTGGCTATATAAAGAACTAAGACTGCTGAGCTGAATGTAAAAAAAAAGCGCAGTCATTTTAAAAGCAATCTCGGAAGAAAATCGGATAAAGTATTTTCAGTTCAGATGAATAAGAAGGTCTCAGCTTATGTATTGTCAACGGGCAACTGGTCTGACGTGTGGATATTACTTATTGCGTTCAGTGAATATCCAAAAATGTTTTTGAAGATTTACCAAATTTAGGGTATAGCGTCTGCCCACATTTGGAATGCTTCTAGATTTTAATTTGGTTTAGCACTTACCCCGTGAAAGAGGGACAGGGTGCAATCATCCAAGGGGAAAATCTGCAGTCACTGCAAAATAGCAATTTCCTACTGCTGCTCATTTTGAATTCCCAGGCTAATGCTAGAAGGAATGTAAGGCATTCGCACACAGGCATCGATTTTCCCCCCTAACATTTTCCACTGCAAATTAAAATGTGTAAACACACTGTAATTTTACAGCAGATGAATTTAATTGACATCAGCAGGATGCCAGCTCATTTCCCACTGCTTGTGTAAATGACGGATGAGTCACTGGCCCTGTTGCAAACATGCTTTAATGCGCAGGGAGTGGGGTTTACTTTTGTTAGATGAACTCCGCTGACTTGCTCCAGAACACCAAAGTTGCATTTCCTTTTTCCTGTCTCTTCAGTGATGAGCCAGCAAACACAACAGACATGAAAGCGGTACCTCTGTGAAATCATCTACAGTGAAACCTGTAAATTACAGACACCTTAGGCACTGGCATCAGCTGTTCCTTTTTATTTGCATTCGTTCTTATTTTCAAAATGGTCATAGTATGTAAGTGTAAAAAAAAAATCAGCAGAATGGGGAGTTCTTTACCCAGCATCCATAGCGGCTGAGAAACCGCTCTATCCCTGGGACAGAGCCGTGCCAGCATTCAATCCCAGAGATAGAGTGGTTTCTCTGCAGCTGTGGATGCTGGGTAAAGAGCTCCCCATTCCGCCAAAGCCATTTCTTTCACAAAACTCACGGCCGCCTCACACTGACCTGCAGTGGCCTGTGTTTTAAGTTATAAAAGGTACTTAAGAGCATAAGAATTAGGAGCAGGAGTCGGCCATAAGGCCCCTCGAGCCTGCTCCGCCATTCAATATGATCATGTCTGATCTTCGACCTTAATTCCACTTTCCTGCCCAATCCCCATATCCCTTGATTCCCCTAGAGTCCAAAAATCTATCGATCTCAGCCTTGAATATACTCAACGACTCAGCATCCACAGCCCTCTGCGGTAGAGAATTCCAAAGACTCACAACCCTCTCAGTGAAGAGCTTCCTCCTCATCTCAGTCTTAAATGGTTGACCCCTTATCCTGAGACTATGTCCCCTAGTTCTAGACACTCTAGCCAGGGGGAAACAACCTCTCAGCCTCTACCCTGTCAATACCCCTCAGAATCTTATATGTTTCAATGAGATCACCTCTCATTCTTCTAAACTCCTGAGAGTATTGGCCTAATCTACTCAATATCTCCTCATAGGACAACGCTCTCATCCCAGGGATCAATCTAGTGAACCTTCGTTGCACCGCCTCTTAGGCAAGTATGTCCTTCCTCAGATAAGGAGACCAAAACTGTGCACGGTACTCCAGGTGTGGTCTCACCAAGGCCCTGTACAATTGTAGTATGACTTCCTTACTCTTATACTCCAACCCACTTGCAATAAAGGCCAACATGCCATTTGCCTTTCCTAATTGCTTACTGTACCTGCATGCTCACTTTCTGTGTTTCCTGTACAAGGACACCTAAATCTCTCTTAACATCAACATTTAATAGTTTCTCACCATTTAAAATATATTATGTTTTTCTATTCTTCCTACTAAAGTGAATAACCTCACATTTCCCCACATTATCCTCCATCTGCTACCTTATTGCCCACTCACTTAATCTATCTTATATCCCTTTGCAGACTCTGTGTCCTCCTCAAAGCTTACTGTCCCACCTAGCTTTGTATCATCAGCAAACTTGGATACATTGCACTCGGTCCCTTAATCTAAGTAATTAATGTAGATTATAAATAGCTGAGGCCCAAGCACTGATCCGTGTGGCACCCCATTGGTTACAGCCTGCCAACTGGAAAATGACTCATTTATCCCTACTCTCTGTTTTCTGTCCGTTGATCAATCCTTTATCCATGCTAATATATTACCCCCAACCCCACAAGCCCTTTTCTTGCATAACAACCTTTTATGTGGCGCCTTATCGAATGCCTTTTGGAAATCCAAATATACTACATCCACTGGTTCCTCTTTATCTACCCTACTAGTTACATCCTCAAAAAACTCTAATTAATTTGTTCAACACGATTTCCCTTTCATAAAACTATGTTGATTCCCCCTAATCATATTATGATTTTCGAAGTACCCTGTTACCACTTCCTTAACAATGAATTCCAGCATTTTTCTGACAACTGATGTCAGGCTAACTGGCCTGTAGTTCTCTGTCTTCTCTTTCCCTCCTTTCTTGATTAGCGGGGTTACATTTGCTACCTTCCAATCCGCTGGGACTGTTCTAGAATCTAGGGAATTTTGAAAGATCACAACCAATGCATCCACTATCTCTGCAGCCACCTCTTTTAGAACCCTATGATGTACGCCATCAGGTCTAGGGGATTTGTTGGCTTTTAGTTCCATTAGTTTCTCAAGTACTTTTTCTCTAATGATATTAATTACTTTAAGTTCCTCACTCTTATTAGACCCTTGGTTCCCCACTATTTTTGGTAAGCATTTTGTGTATTCTACTGTGAAGACAGATACAAAATATTTGTTTAAAGTCTCTGCCATTTCCTTATTCCCCATTATAATTTCACCTGTCTCAGCCTCTAAGGGACCAACAACTTACTTTTGCTACTCTCTTCCTTTTTACATTCTTGTAGAAGCTCTTACAATCTGTTTTTATATTTTTTGCTAGTTTACTCTCATATTCCATTTTCTTCCTTTTTATCAATTTTTGGTCATCCTCTGCTGCTTCCTAAAGCTCTCCCAATCCTCAAGCTTACTATTATTCTTTGCAACATTATAAGCCTCTTTTTTTAATCTAATACTATCCTTAACTTCTTTACTTAGCTACGGATGGATCACCTTTCTTGCGGAGTTTTTATTTCTCAATGGAATGTATCTTCGTTGACAATTTTGGAATATTTCTTTAAATGTTTGCCACTGCTTATCTAACATCAAACCTTTTAATCTAATTTCCCAATCTACCTCAGCCAACTCCCCTCTCATAATTGGCTTTATTTAAGTTTAAGGCCTAAAAATTCGGTTGCTTTGCACCTCCCGTTAGCGCCCTAAATGGGGTGCAAAGCAACTAGCGCCCAGACGCGGCGCCGCCAACGCCTCCCACGAAATTCAGCGGGAGGTTAGCGGCGGCGGTAACGGTTAGCGCCCTGCGGCGCTGTGCCACCGGCGATGATGTCATCGCTGTGCGCAACACCCCGCTCGCGCCCCGGTCACGATCCTTGGTAGCGGCCCACTGACTTACCACTGGACGCTATGTCCGACGGAATCAGGGGGGCCTACCTGCGGCCGGGGCAGCGCAAATTAAAGGGAAGGTGCCGGGCGGCCATTTTTGTTTCTAGCTGCCTGCCAGCAACTGCCCCCCGTTGCTGTCCCCGGCCTCCTCTGAAGCCCCCCCCCCGGGGAGTACCAGCTGCGCTGCATGAGCCCGGCACTTCTCTTGAGTGCCGGGCTCTTTTGCCGGTACTCCGATCCCCTGGTGGCCCAGCTGGGCCCCGGGTCGCGCTGCGCAAGGCCCCTCCCCTTTAAGAAGGGGAGGAAGGCCTGCAGTACCGCGGAGCGACGCGCTGCGGCACGTAGCGCCGTGATATTCACTCGCAGTGTCCCAAGAGGGAGGCGGGGCGCTTCCAGTAGCACCCTGCTTCCCTCTTGGGGCGCTATCGATGAATTTCGCCCACGGGGGCGCTAATTTTTTTCGTGGCGCTAAAAGTAGCGCCCCGGTGAAGTTAGCGCCCCAAAGGGGGCGCGACTCAATTTCTCCCCCCAAGACTCTTGTTTCAGATTTCATTCTCAAACTCAATGTGAAATTCTATCATATTATGATCACGCTTCCCCAGAGGATCCTTTACTATGAGATTACTAATTAACCCTGTCTCATTACACAATACAAGATCTAAAATAGTCTGTTCCTCGGTTGGTTCCATGATGTATTGTTCTAGGAAACTGTCTCAAATGCGTTCCATGAACTCATCCTCCAGACTACCTTTGTCAATTTGATTTGCCCAGCCTATATGAAGATTAAAGTCCCGCATGATTATTGTATTGCCTTTGTTACAAGCTCCTATTATTTGTTGATTAATACTCTTTCCAATGTTATAGCTACTGTTTGGGGACCTATAAACTACTCCCACCAGTGATATCTGCCCCATGTTATTTCTTATCTCCACCCATACTGATTTTACTTCCTGATCTTCTGAGCCAAGATCCTTTCTCATGTCAAGTACCCTGGAATATTTCATTCCCAACCCTGGTCACCTTGCAACCACATGTTTGTAATGGCTATTAGATCAAAGTCATTTATCTCTATTTGTGCCACTAATTCATCGATCTTGTTACGAATGTTTTGTGCATTCAGATAAACAGCCTTTAATTTGAACTTTTTACAATTATTCCCTGCTTTCACCTTATTCGCTGATGCACTGTTACTGTTAAACTCTCTGTCCCTTCCTGTCCCACTCTGCTTATCTTTACCCAAATCACTACACTGCTCCATTGCCTTGACTTTTCTCTTTAGATTTCTAAATTTCTCCTCACCTGACCCCTCCCCCCACCCCCGCCCCATTGAAGGCTGTCTGTAGTTCACAATACGTGGTTTCAGAGTGCCTCTTGTACATTTTACCCTGTAAGTTAGTTGGGTTTCTCAATAAGTGTCTGTTTTTTTTTTGGGGGGGGGGGTATCTGTTTTATTGTACTGCAAACTGCTGATCCCATCCCCTCACAGTTCTATTTGAGGACTGCACAATTTGTAACCTTCAATTTGTGACGGTTTAGTCACCTGTATGTGACAAATATAATCTATGGGAAATGAGCAAACCCAGCTGTGAAGTGTATAAATAAGTGAAGCTAAGAGAAAACGACATCAAAGTAAAAATAATATTTTCAATAAGAAATTGTTGAGCAGCAATCTTAACATCAGTCACCTCACCGACAGCAATTAGGATTCATTCAACCAGCGCGATTAAATCAGGTAATAAGATTTCTGTTGAATGGAATCAGCAAATTATATACAGATTCTGTACATTTTTTTCATAAAAAGCAACCTTGGAAATGCCATTCAACGAACAGCCGTCGCTTAATTTAATTTGCTGTGTACAACACAATCAACAAGCAGTGACTATTAGCTTTTATATCAGAACCAGTGGCAAATTCCACTTGCAGGTTTCTCATTGAACAGAAAGAATCCCTTAGGCAACCTGGGACACTAATAGACTCTGACCTTTGTGAGCTATTCCTTTTATCGACATTTCAAGCAATTTTGTATCTGTTGAGAGTTAAGACAGGGTAATCTTAGCACATGTTGCATTATTGGGTTATTGTAACCATGCATCTTTTCTTTGGCATTTCTTTTCACTAATATTGCTTTCCTTTAACTATTTAAGTGCTGACATTGTGGTTTATAAATATTTTTTCCCCTCAACAAATAGTTTGCGACATGCACGATCTTGTGATACCAGTAGCATGTGTGTCAGTCGTGGCTCAGTGGGTAGCACTCTTGCCTCTGAGTCAGAAGGTTGTGGGTTCAAGTCCCACTCCAGAGCCTAGAGCACAAAATCTAGGCTGACACTCCCAGTGCAGTACTGAGGGAGCGCTGCGCTGTCGGAGGTGCCGTCTTTTGGAGGAGACGTTAAACCGAGGCCCTGTCTGCTCTCTCAGGTGGGCAGAAAAGATCCCACGGCACTATTTTGAAGAAGAGCAGGTGAGTTATCCTCAGTGTCCTGGCCAATATTTATCCCTCAACCAACATCACTAAAAAAAAACAGATTATCTGGTCATTATCACTTTGCTGTTTGTGGGACCTTGCTGTGTGCAAATTGGCTGCTGCGTTTCCTACATTACAACAGTGACTCCACTTCAAAAGTACTTAATTGGCTGTAAAGCACTTTGGGACATTCTGAGGCCATGAAAGGTGCTACATAAATGCAACTCTTTCTTTTATCTGGATTTTTTTTTTAATGAATCACTTTTATCTCTGGGGCCTACCTTTGAAACCATCCCAAATTGCAGTCATTGATGCCATTTCTGTGGGGATGACGTGGATATTCCATCCAACTCACATCAGACCATCAGGAGAAACCCCCGCAGAAATGACTGGCGCCCATGTCTGATTCAACGTTACATATTTAGTTGGGTCAGACGAGCCAGGGAGTGGCCGATGTCTGCTGTTCCACGATCAAAGAGACCAGTGCCATAAAAACTACAACAATCTAACCAAGGCAGGTAAGGTAAGCATTCTCTGGGCTTCAATTCAGATCTCAGAATTCTATTATGTAAAAAAGTTGTCTGCTGTTTTTTGAAAGTCTGGTTTCAGCTGGAGATGAGAGTTGTCCTTCTATTTCAATGCTCGTAGAGTGGGGGAGGTTAAGTGCTTTCAAGGTGAGGTCTGCTTATTTGCTCAAGGCAGAACCAAAAGGCAAGTAAGGCGTAGAAGACTGTTGCCCTGGGGCACGATCTTTTCAAAGTGCGCAACTGATGAACTTGGCAGCTTCAGTTTCTATGGCCATGGTCCCTGCTGAGAAGCAGGAAGGCAGCAGATCCCAGGCCTACTTCTCTTCTGCAGCCCCAGGCTATGCGCCAGAAGCACAAGCATTGGAGGACCTGGTCGCTGAGATTGAGACTCCAATGACGTAGCCAGTAGCTGCCCCATCACCCGAGGCCGCTGCCAGTAGTCACATGACACCTGTTCTCCAGGTCCCCTAGGACCCACTTCCTAACTCCCTGATCCTGACCAACATGTGGGAGGGAGAGGCCATGCCCTAGGAGAAGGGCGCAGGTTCACAAATGACAAGCCACTCCTCCTGCTCAGTTTCTTCCTCATGATCCATCTGTCAGGTACGCTTCGGACTGTACAAGCATAATACCTTCACTGTCAATGACAAGGCCCTGTGGGAGGAAGGCCGTGGCTTCAAGTCTTCAAGGAACATCTTGCAGAGGTGCCCAATCGCTTCCTTGGTTAAGTGCACTCTGAGCATGCACAGCTCCTCCCATAGTGCCTTGAATGACATTTGATCCTTGTACACTCTCTACGAGGGGGTAGTAGCAAGATTTGTTCAGTCTCCAGCCTTGATATAGCTCCATCTGCTCCTCCTCCAGGTTGTCCATGAGAATCAGGAAGAGGGGAATGGCCAGTCAATAGGCCATTGCAATGCTTTTACCTTCTTAACACATAGAAATTAATTGCATCAACTACAACAACTCCAAAAACTTCAAAAACTTGCTTTTATATAGCGCCTTTAATGTAGTAAAACATCCCAAGGTGTTCACAGGAGCGTTATCAAACAAAATTTGAGACGGAGCTACATATGGAGATATTAGGACAGCTTTGTAGGTAGGTTTTACGGGGTATCTTAAAGGAGGAGAGAGAGGTACAGAGGCGGAGAGGTTTAGGGAGGGAATTCCAGAGCTAAGGGCCAAGGCAGCTTAAGGCACGGCCGCCAATGGCGGAACAAAGAAAATCGGGGATGCACAAGTGGCCAGAATTGGAGGAGCACAGAGATCTCAGAAGGTTGTCGGGCTGGAGGAGGTTACAGAGATAGGGAGGGGGCGAGGCCATGGAGGGAATTGAAAACAAGGCACTGTTTAAAATCGTGGCGCTGTTGGACCGTAGGTTAGCAAACACAGGGATCTTGGGTGAACCGGACTTGAACTGGAGTCTGGATGGCAAAACTGACCAAAAAATCCTGAGAAAATTAGGAAAAGAATTCTTGAGAACAATTTCCAAATTGATGGGGTGAGGCTCCACACTTTTACATAGATTATATAGCAGAGAAACAGGCTATTCGGCCCAAACCAGGTCACCCACAGCATTATTTTCCAGTCTTAAGAGGCTGCGGTGCTTTTAATGGCGATACTGGCATAAATCCAAACCCCAGTCAACTCAAATCAACGGCGATTGCGAATTTCCTGAATTTAGGCTAGTTTTCTCACCGCAGACATCTAACGGTGCATTTCAAATCATAAGTTCAAAATAATTGACTGACGTAAAATTAAATATCTATTGTTTCTTGATAAATTTAATTCTGAGCTAAAACTCATCAAAACACTTTATCATTGCGCGCTACGTTTAGTGTATATTGTGTGCTAGGTTTAGTGTATATTGTGTGCTACGTTTAGTGTATATTGTGCGCTAGGTTTAGTGTATATTGTGTGCTACGTTTAGTGTGTATTGTTCGCTAGGTTTAGTGTGTATTGTGCCCTAGGTTTAGTGTGTATTGTGCCCTAGGTTTAGTGTATATTGTTCGCTAGGTTTAGTGTATATTGTGCCCTAGGTTTAGTGTATATTGTGCCCTAGGTTTAGTGTATATTGTGCCCTAGGTTTAGTGTATATTGTGCCCTAGGTTTAGTGTATATTGTGTGATACGTTTAGTGTATATTGTGCGCTAGGTTTAGTGTATATTGTTCGCTAGGTTTAGTGTGTATTGTGCCCTAGGTTTAGTGTGTATTGTGCCCTAGGTTTAGTGTATATTGTTCGCTAGGTTTAGTGTATATTGTGCCCTAGGTTTAATGTATATTGTGCCCTAGGTTTAGTGTATATTGTGCCCTAGGTTTAGTGTATATTGTGCCCTAGGTTTAGTGTATATTGTGCGCTAGGTTTAGTGTATATTATGCGCTAGGTTTAGTGTATATTGTTTGCTAGGTTCAGTGTATATTGTGCCCTAGGTTTAGTGTATATTGTTTGCTAGGTTTAGTGTATATTGTGCCCTAGGTTTAGTGTATATTGTGCGCTAGGTTTAGTGTATATTGTGCGCTAGGTTTAGTGTATATTGTGCGCTAGGTTTAGTGTATATTGTGCCCTAGGTTTAGTGTATATTGTTCGCTAGGTTTAGTGTATATTATGCACATATGCAAGGAGCCTTATGCCTATATAATGCGGCCACCAGGGACGCCTGGATATTGTCTGAGCCATTATGGTGTCAGACGTATTTCAGGCACCCTTGAGACATATCCCTGAAATATTAGATCCTTCTTGTCCCCATTTCACGCCCAAAAAACGGGCGAAAGAGGCTCTGGTTTGTATAATCTGGGACTTTTTAAGTAGCTTAAATTACTAATTTCACCTTCTAACTAAATGGTCAAAAATAAGTCTGTTTGTAAGAATGTTCCTGAATACTGCAGCTGAGTGTGTCCATGACTCGACTGATCTTCTGGAAGTGATCAAGTTTAATACAGTGAAAGGGATTTGAAATGCAGAATTCGATGACTCAGGTCATGCCAATATTGATTTGTTTAATTGATGCAGATGGGTTAAGCCTTTGGCTGCACTGCTTCTGAGGTCTCTGATTCACCATTATGCTCGCTGCTGTGCATTGAAATTACTACAGGAAACTTTGGATTAAATAATGGGATTGGGGCAGGAAACAGCATAATTAATGGCATGTGTCGCTGTTTCAGGAAAATCTGGACCATTATCACATTTTGTTTTAAATACTAACATTGCGAATTCATGAGTAATAATAGAGAAAAGAAATAAAGACTTGCATTTATATAGCGTCTTTCATGACCACCGGACGTCCCAAATCACTCTACAGCCAATGAAGTACTTTTTGGAGTGTAGTCACTGTTGTAATGTAGGAAACGCGGCAGCCAATTTGCACACAGCAAGCTCCCACAAACAGCAATGTGATAATGACCAGATAATCTGTTTCAGTGATGTTGGTTGAAGGATAAATATTGGCCAGGACACCGGGGATAACTCCCCTGCCCTTCTTCAAAATAGCGCCATGGGATCTTTTACGTCTACCTGAGAGAGCAGACGGGGTCTCGGTTTAACGTCTCATCCGAAAGACAGCACCTCCGACAGTGCAGCACTCCCTCAGCACTGCACTGGAGTGTCAGTTTAGATTTTTGTGCTCAGGTCTCTGAAGTGGGACTTGAACCCACACCCTCTGACTCAGAGGTGAGGGTGCTACTCTCTGAGCCACAGATATTTGACATTGCTTTCTGAGGTCTTCCTCTAGAATTTGGAGTTGCCATGGAAACTGAATGCTCTCCAGTCGAAAGCAGAATGCTTGAAGCACCTTTCGGCTTGTTACAAGTTCCTGCGTACCTCCAAGAACTGTACTCCTGACTTTATGGAAGCTTTTCAGCATTGTAAAACAGGGTGGCATTATCTTCTCTGAGAATACTCAACAAAATGTACTGTAAAATCAGAGAGAACAGAGAATACTTGGACACAGTTAGTTGAACATACCCTTTTACATTTCATTCTTATTTTTGTCTCTCTTCACATTATCTGTCACATTTTTCACATTCAATAGACTCATTCACAGTTTCTGTGTTTAAAGGTCTGTAAGGATCCTATGTAATCCTATGTAAAAGCTGTTAAATAAACCCACCCTAAACTGCTATATGAAACATTATTATATCCCAGTAGTAAAAAGAAAGAACTTGCATTTATATAGCACCTTTCAAGACTTCCCAACGTACTACACAGTCAACAAAATACTTTTGAAGTGGAGTCACTGCTGTAGTGTAGGGAACGCATTTTGTGCACAGCAAGGTCCCACAAACAGCAATGTGATAATGACCAGATTGTCTGTTTTTTGGTGATGTTGGTCGAGGGATAAATATTGGCCCCAGGACACCGGGGAGAACTCCCCTGCTCTTCTTCAAAATAGTGCCATCTGATCTTGCACCTCCACCTGAGAGGGCAGACGGGGCCCAGGTTTAGCGTCTCATCTGAAAGACGGCACCTCCGACAGTACAGCACTCCCTCAGCACGGCACTGGGAGTGTCAGCCTAGATTTTGTGTTCAAGTCTCAGAGTGGGACTTGAACCCCATGACCTTCTGACTCAGAGGTGAGAGTGACATCCACTGAGCCACGGCTAACACCAATACTGCGATATATTTGCAACAATTCATGGATGTATGGGTATAAATGCAAAAAACAAAATCTCATTTTCAGATGATAATGGATCACTTGACCTTCAATCTGCTGTTCATGACGTGAACTGAACCCACTGATGGGATTATTTTCTTGTAATCACTCCCACTCACCCATTTTCTTTGTGTAATCGCTCCCACCCGCCCACCTTACTCCACTTAAATGCCAATAATGTTAAAGCTAATAAATAAACTTATTGCAAAAATGCTTTATGAAATGGGATGACTGTCCTTTCATAATGTGGTGTTTTTTTTAAAGAGACAAATTTCACAGAAATATTAACCTAATGTAAGAATGACTGTAAATTGGTGCTAATAAAATACTTTTTTTTTTAAACAACAGAAATGAGGGATTACTAGTTCATGCCTGGTAATAAGAGGCAACAACCACCCTCTGATCATATGCAATTCTTATACCGTAGCTCGGTTTCGATGTTACATCAATGGAAGTTAACATCTTTAAAGCCACCGCAATAATGTTTAAAAGGGCTGAATCATCCTGTGGTGAGTTGTAACTGCAATTCTTCAAACAATCTAGAGCAGTCAAAACTGATGTCACGGCAACGGCGTATGAGTGGGACTACATGTGAAGCGTGCAAGCATATTGCAAAGTCCTTCCCCTCGTACCACTTGTGTGTGAGACGGGTTACCAATCAGCAAAAGCACGCAAACCTGATTTTCAAACACAAATGCATCTACTATTCCCCAAAAAAAGGCCAATACAAAGAAGAACTGCAGTTTGTTAACGATGCCTGATAATTAATTTTTACACTCCAATTTTCTTTGACAAACAGAAAAACGTTTCTTAGGCATGTTCATTTGTATCACTAGCTCCTACTGTAGGAGAATATGGCCACAGCTCCCCTGACAGGTCAGTGGATAATAGCACTGTTGGGTGTTACAATGACTCATGTAGGCTCCCATTTGGGTTGAAGGATTAGGAGATAGTATTCCTGCAAAATTCAACAACAATACAACAACCTCTCTTTATATAGCGCGGTTAATGCTTATTAAGGTGAGGGACACCAGGACTGGGCAATGGAACATTGTTTCACTTTTCAACCCAGTGTGAGCATCAAGAATTCCCTCAAGTTTGGCATAAACAGGTTTACATAGAAAATAAACTCCCCCTGAAGACTGAGGGGGTGGGGGTTGAAATTTTACAGTCTCTTTTCCTGTCAGTGAGAAATTGGAGGTTGAATCCCTGTTCTGAGCTAGCTGACCTCAAATGGGATGACTGTAGGGCCTTGGGAGAAGGGGGAAGATGATACTCCTGGTTGTTAGCTGGTGATTGCAGTTGAAGAGTATTTGTATGGTTGGTAGGTGAGCTCATGACCAAGCGCAGTTGTGATACACCCCATGATTAGACAGCCTGCTGTCTCCCATTGTCTGCGTTCACGTATGAAAGGCACCGGCGCAAGGCTAGCGAATGTGTAGCTCTGCATAAGTAAACACCTTCAGGAAAGTGAGGGAGAAAAGGGTCAATGAAATATGATAAATCTGTAGCTTGAGACAAACCGTAGCAGAAAAGTTTGCTTGCTCTTGAATCTAGAAATAGGAGAACTAATCCGGGAATGTTTAAGTATTCAGATTCTAGACTTGTAAGTATTAGTATCTGGTTTCTCCCAATCTGATGATAGTTCCCTCTGAGAACTCTGCGTTCCTCCAACTCTGGCATCTTGTGCATCCCCTACTTCTTTTGCCCCACCATTGGCAACCGAGCCTTCAGCCGGCTAGATCCTAAGCTCTGGAATTCCCTTCCCAAACCTCTCCACCCTCCTTTAAGATGCTGCTTAAAACCTACCTCTTTGACCAAGCTTTTGGTCGCCTGTCCGAATGTCTCCTTCTTTGGCTCGGTGTGAATTCTTGTCTGATTCCACTCCTGTGAAGCACGTTGGGATGTTTTACTACATTAAAGGCGCTATACAAATACAAGTTGTTGTATTGTTGTTGAATATTGCAGGAATACTATCTCCTAATCCTTCAACCCGAATGACAAATGGTCTGATACATACTGCCACAAGTCTACCAGAGGTGCACGTCAATACATCAACTGCATTACCAGCCATCGAGATATACATAACAAAACTGGAGATCTAAAGTATTCCTTTAAAAAAAACTGAAATGATAAAATATCTACTTAATTAGCTCATATGGCATTCCCACCTAGTCCTATCCCCATGCTGGCAATTATATTCCCATGGCCACCATTACCTGTTCCTACATTCTCACGTTACTACAACTGTAGTGCTTAAAACAATCTCTAGAGTCATCAGTTACAAATTTTTGAGATCCAATTGCACCTTGCATCAAGGATATATTATCTCTTTTTTTGTGTATGTATGTTTCTGCTTATTAAGGTGAGGGACACCAGGACTGGGCAGTGGAACATTGTTTCACTTTTCAACCCAGTGTGAGCATCAGGAACTCCCTCAAGTTCGGCATAAACAGGTTTACATAGAAAATAAACTCCCTCTGAAGACCGAGGGGGTGGAGGGTGAAATCTTACAGTCTCGTCTCCTGTCAGCGAGAAATTGGAGGTTGAGCAAAAAAAGCTGGATGCTGGCTGCACTTGCATCAGGCTGAATTGCGTATCCCATGCTAAACCTTTTAACCACGGTCTCAAAATCTACCACATTAACCAGTTATTAGGAAGCAATCTATTCTCATCAGGAATTAGTGGAACTGAAGTCTTTCCTCAGGTGCAGAGTTTATATTGCACCAAGCAGTGCTAAATTGGGTCTTTTTAATAGTGATGGGAACAGTCACAGCCAGTCTGCTTGCTGCCATCAACTGTTAAGCTGCTGGAGAAGTGGTGCTGTGCACTTGCATAGAAGTTACAGCATAGAAACAGGACATTCGGTCCAACTAGTCTATACCGGTGTTTATGGCCCACATGAGCCTCCTCCCTCCCTACTTCATCTCACCCTATCAGCATATCCTTCTATTCCTTTCTCCCTCATTACTTATCTAGCCTCCCGTTCAAGGCATCTATAATATTCACCTCAACGTCTCCACATTCTCTGAGTAAAGAAGTATCTCCTGAATTCCTTATTGGATTTATTAGTGACTATCTAGTTAGTTCTATCTTCTATCTAGTTCTCATCTCCCCCACAAGCGGAAACATATTTCTCACCATCTACCCTTTCAAACCCCTTCATAATCTGAAAGATCTCTATTAGGTCACCCCTCAGCCTTCTCTTTTCCCGAGAAAAGAACCCTCTGCCTGTTCAGTCTTTCTTGATCATTATGCCCTCTCAGTTCTGGTATCATCTTTGGTAACTTTTTTTGTACCTGCTCCAGTGCCTCTGTATCTGTTTTGTAATACGGAGACCAGAACTGTATATGGAGACGAGAACTTGCATACTCAAATGAACTCAGGCAGCTCTGTTCAACTGCTGATGAAAACAGCTAATAGAATAGTTCTTAGTGTCAGCTGTGGCTCAGTTGGTAGCACACTCACCTCTGAGTCAGAAGGTTGTGGGTTCATAGTCCCACTCCAAGGACTTGAGCACATAAAGCTAGGCTGACACTCCAGTGCAGTGCTGAGGGAAAGCTGCACTGTCAGATGTGCTGTCTTTCAGATGAGATGTTAAACTGAGGCCCCGTCTGCCCTCTCAGGTGGACGTAAAAGATCCCATGGCACTATTTCGACGAAGAGCAGGGGAGTTATCCCCGGTGTCCTGGGGCAAATATTTATCCCTCAACTAACATAACATAAACAGATTATCTGGTCATTATCACATTGCTGTTTGTGGGAGCTTGCTGTGCGCAAATTGGCTGCCGCATTTCCCACATTACAACAGTGACTACACTTCAAAAAAGTACTTCATTGGCTGTAAAGCATTTTGGGACGTCCAGTGGTCGTGAAAGACGCTGTAGAAATGCAACCCAAGTCGTCTTCTTAGAATGGAAAGGTGGCGTAGCATAGAGAATGAATTATTAAAAAAAATATATAATTGTTTTAAAAGCCTGCTGTACATGTGCTGGGGATAACTGTACACATCGTGTAGAACCAAGTTCTGTGCACACACACGGCAAGTCTTGCTTTGGACTATGATGGAAGACCTCCTTACTCCAACACAATGCCTACAGTATAACTGGGGCATTTAATCTGCTTCGGGGAGGTTGAAAAACCGTATTGCTTGTAACCCAGAAGAATGAAATATTTGTGCTTACAAATTTTGTATTTTAGATATACATATTTATCCAGCAAATCAAAGGCCGAGTTCTAAAATGGCTTAATTTAAACCATGTCAGAGCTATTTTGTCACTGCACTGTACGGAAAAGCATAATTTTAAAACATGCTCCTGAAAACCTATGGCCATGAAAAATAGTGTGTCTGTGAAATGGTGCAGCCCAAAACGCATGCTTTGTTAATAATATAAATGAGGCAAGCGGCAGAGGATGAAAGACAAACACACGAGACAGACAATTCTGGGTACCTCGGGCTCCACTGCCAAGTTGGGGCTCACGTGTGAAATTTAGACGGAATGGGAAAGAAAAGAAAACCCACCATGGGCATGAAAAGCAGTCGCAGGACAAAGAATGATTGATGCAAAATGTTTATTCCACACAACACGGGAACGATGAAAGATGAAAAAATACAAAACATTCATTCCAAACATCACAGGTAGAAGGTAGAAGATAGAAAATGTATACTTTTTTTTATTTCAAACAACATTAATAATTATGGGAGTGGAAAAAGTTTACAAAGAATTCCAAACAATACAGATAGGTGGAGACAGTATTTGGATTTTAGATTACATGCATGTTAAATGACATTGTATTCAATACATAACTGTTAACCTTATATTAATATCCATGATAAATACTTGCATGCAGTAACTATTTAAAGCTAATATGCTACTGTATAAATTAGTGGAACTGCTAACTGCTATAAAATATAAAACTTTAAATCTAACTATATAATAAGAAAGGTGAAGTAGATAAATTCAAACAGTTAACTCCATGTATATTTGTTATCCTTCTACTGATTTTACCAGTCACTGTCTGAAGAATTTTGGGAGGAATCTTCAATGGACATGCTCTCTGCAGAGTCACCATCAGGATTGAGTGATACTTCAATCACTGTGTCACTGGATGCAACCACTGTGTCACTGGATGCAACCACTGTGTCACTGGATGCAACCACTGTGTCACTGGAGGTCATTGCGGTGTCACTGGATGTAGTCACAGTGTCACTGGATGCCACCCCAACATTCTCCTCCGGATGCCTTTCAGTCAGCACGATGGAGGTCTGAATAGCCACATCTCGGCGCGGCAAGGTGGAAAAATGATGGAGTCTCACAAGTGTGTGCATCGCACCAACCAGAGACATGACGTTCTGAGACAGCCGGGCCCCACGATACTGCGAAGCATTTTGCAATGTGTTTATGTCCCTGTGCATGTGGTTGAACCCACGCTGCACAGTGCTCACAAGTGTATCTAACCTTCGACATATGGGGCAAAGCTCCCCCTCCTGTGAGTTCTGGGACTGTGATGGAAAAGAGGAAGGGACATTTCCCATCGCCTCTGGCTGATGTGTCCCTCTTCGCTCTGATTGCTCTGAGGAGGTCGCTTTCATATAAGAGGTTGCTTTCCATTGCCCACCTGCACCACATGAACCTTGTTGAACCTCTTCAGTTTCCACACCTTCCGTAGCCAATCCAGGTCCTTGACGCTGGGTAGACACCTTCTCCTCCTCCAAGATCACGGTGGTTTGCTGTTGCTCTGATCTCAAGGGTTTTGAAGTGCAACATTCATCTGGGGAGATAAAAAGACAATACTTTGGCTTAATTGATGATAGACTATGCATAGACCGAAGGACTAGATCGCAATAAGGCTTTGCAAGAATTTTGAGCACAAGGAAGCTGGCAATTCATTATAGAGCAAGAACATTTACATATGCTTTGAGGGACTTGCATACATAATCACTGCAATGCATGCTTAATGATAATAGCTGCGACTGTAATATCTGAGGTAAGCAATGATGGGTTTGACAAAACAATGCAACACTCACCAGAATCACTGGAGTCAGAGGACGCATCAGGTCCGTGTTCCACAAGGTGGACTATCGGGGTCACTTTTTCTTCCTCCCATGTTAGGACTTTGTCTTTTGCCACAGCTGTATGTTGAACTGTACCTTTCTTTTTGTTAAAAACGACTTTTTGCCGAGCACCAAGTCTCAAGTCAATGATGCGCTTTCGACAGTCCTCAGCTGTCCGTGCTACTTTGGAAACTTTGTTGACTTTTGCGGCAATAAGGTTCCAGCCACGTCGATGACCCTCACTAGTGGGCATTTTGGGTCTCGTGGCCAGGAATATTCTTTGTAATTTTGTGAATTGTTTCACAAGCATGCGTATAGCCAACGTGGAGAATTTAGGCTTCCGCCGTTTGGCTACGGTGGACGCCATTTTCGTCTGTTTTCCGCCTGTGCGGAGTGGAAAGAAAAATCATTTGCAAAGGTCAAGTCAAGTTCCTTCTGGAAGTTAAGGTGCTAATTGTCAATTATTGCAGTTGACTTCTGCTTCCATTTTCCACACCAGTCATCCTTGTGGCTTCTGAATGGCATTGCCAATTTAATGTTAAATTAATGACAAAATATGGCCAGTTTTGTATTAGGAATTTGCGGCAACCAGGAACTGTATCTGTATCTCCAAAGCACATTATGCTTAATGCCCTTATAAGCGGCAGAAAAAGAAGACTTTCATCCTTCCAGTTCAGGCTGTGGTCAAACCCAGGCTCCAGAAGGAACTGGATAGTCTGATAACCCAATGTAGCATCCAACTCAAATTATTATATTTGATAATATTTTGTTTCAAAAAATCATTCACAGAAAAACAATGACAACTTATATTTATATAACACCTTTAACTTAGTAAAACGTCCCAAGGTGATTATTATTTAAAAAGTATCGCCATTGTATAAACCTTAATCTTCTTCACTTGCGCATGTGCCAGGTGACATTACTATGAGAGTCAGAAGATAATAACTGAGATGGATAACATATTTCTTAATGTTCATTGATTGGGTTTTCAATCACTGCTTAAGTTTTCTGTTCTTGTGGGATGTTTTGGAAAAGGGCACATTGTACTGTTTCCTGATGTGTAAAGTAACAGAATGCTTTGAAACATACAAAATCTTTACAGGGCTTGAGAGGGTAGGTGCAGGGAGGATGTTTCCCCTGGCTGGGGAATCTAGAACCAGAGGCCACAGTCTCAGAATAAGGGGTCGGCCATTTTAGGACTGAGATGAGGAGAAATGTCTTCATTCAGAGGGTGGTGAATCTTTGCAATTCTCTACCCCAGAGGGCTGTGGAGGCTCAGTCGTTGAGTGTATTCAAGCCAGAGATCGATAGATGTTTGAATATTAAGGAAATCAAGGGATAGTGCAGGAAAGTGGAGATGAGGTAGAAGTTCAGCCATGACCTTATTGAATGACGGAGCAGGCTCGAAGGGCCAAACGGCCTACTCCTGCTCCTATTTCTTATGTTCTTATGAACTCATGAGTCATTACATCACACTGCCCGTGACGTAAATTGGAGCCAGCTTAGTGCTTGCGTTCATTTTAAATCGCTATATTGGACCACTATTGTCTGCAGTGGCATTTTATACAGCGACTGTATCATTTTAACATAGTGGCCCGGATTTGCGGTGGTAACGCAGCAAAACTGTCAGCGTTTGCCGTCATTACACCTCCAAAACTGACCGTAACTTCAGGGTTTAGCGCATGCGCAGATAAACGCGGAAATCCTGAAGTTGTGGTCAGTCATTCCCTGTTCCACCACAGGCTGCGCTGTGGAATCCCCATAGCCGGCAATCAGTGAAATCACTTGAACTGATGAAAACTTCCCCTTTTCCGCTCTAATATCACTGATAAAAATCACCATAAAAAGTTAAGCCTTGTTCAATGAGCTGTACCTGTGATTTTAACAGCGTTCTGAGTAATAACTGTTGCTGACCAACCGTTCTGGCCCTGAAAAGCTAATTTTATATTTGTGGAATGTCAAATTTCTCCCTTATGATAAAAATTACTAGATTTTGTAAATAATAAAAAAAATGTTTTTAATATTTCAGTTTTACCTTAACTCCATGTGTATGTCCCAATCTTTATTTCACTGTGTAAAAAATTTTTTTAAATGATAAAAGCTGCTTCTTATTTCCTGGTTTGTTGTCTGTGAGAATTCTTCAATGAGATTGGCTGCTTAGCCAGCCAGATGACATCACTGCTGCCGAACGCTGGAGATCCCCAACACACAGCGCTACAAACAAATTAATGTTGAGAAAGCGAAATTTTCTGCCACAGAGATCGCAAGATCTTTGTAGGCAGCTTTCTTCGAGGTCAGGGGCAATCGCCGTCGCTTCACCACTAACTGCCAATGTCATTCTATACAGTGAGCCAAAGAAATTCGGCTTTAAATTTGGTTCCACCTTTGGGTAGCTAATTCCAGTACATTAACTGTTTACAACAACAACAACAGCATGTATTTATATAGCACCTTTAATGTAGGAAAATATCCCAAGGCGCTTCACAGGAGTATTATCAAACAAAATTTGACACCGAGCCACACAAGCAGATATTAGGACAGGTGCTTGATCAAAGGGGTAGGTTTTAAGGATCATCGTCAAGGTGGAGAGAGAGGTAGAGAGGCGGAGAGGCTTAGGGAGGGAATTCCGGAGCTTAGGACCCAGGCAGCTAAAGCCACGGCTGCCAATGGTAGAGCGATGAAAATTGGGGATGTGCGGAGGTCAGAATTGGAGGAGCGCAGAGATCTCGATGGGTTGTGGGGCTGGAGCAGGTTACAGAGATAGGGAGGGGCGAGGCCATGGAAGGATTTGAAAACAAGGATGAGAGTTTCAAAATTGAGGCTTTGCCCGACAGGAAGCCAATGTACAATCACCGAGCACAAGACTGAGGGATCTCACATGACATAGGGGGTGATTTTGCCAATGGGGAGCTTTTGGAGGCGGGACTCCCACTTGTCGGGTTTCAGTCTCGCCTCCATCAACTTCTGGCCAACCCACGCTATTTTCCCTTGATTGACCTGGTTAATCCCTCCCAGTGGGTTTAGCAGGACAATTAAGGGAAAGCCAGTTGCAGAGAACGTCAACGTATGATGTTTCATCTGTCAAAAATTTTTGACAGATGGAATTGTCATCGTTTGACAGCTCTGTGAAGCTGTCAAACAGCGACAGTCACTGTAGTTTGATGAGGTCTTGAATTCAAGACCTCATCAAACCTCTTTCCTTTACAGAAATGAGATGGTTGTTGCATTGGAGAATGCAACGGCCATCTGTCATCTCTACCGCGGAGGTGCGAGACTCTCCGCATACCCACCGACTGAAGCCTGCAGGAAGAAACAAAGGTAAGTAAACTTTTTCTAACACTTTGCACTTACCTCAGATACTCACCTCTCCACACTTGCACCCATCACTCACCTCCACAGCACACTTTTGCACCCCTCCGACCCCCGCAGACCCACTACTCGCCTCGGTGACCCTGGCGGGGTTTGCAGCCTTCGGGAAGCCGGCACTTGTGTGGGCAAAATGGTGATAAGCCTATTTTCTGCCAGTTAACTACCTGTTAACAGGCAGTTAAGTGGCTGTAATGCCTTCCCGCCTCCAAGGAGACGGGATCCGGCGCGGGACGGCTACCCGCCTCCTGGCAAGATGGCACGGAGGCGGGTTGGGCACCCGCCCCCAAATTCTGCCATTTTCCCGGCAATCCTGCCTCCATACCCGCCTCCCCAGGGCTGGCAAGATCGCGCCCTACATGTCAGCACGTCAAGATGGCAGCACCATAACAATGACAGGCAGTTCAATAAACCAGTTATTGCATTTCAATGTCCACAGTCCAATTTTTCTAAGCTTACTTCAGTTTTAAGAAGACAACCATTATCACCAAGGACCTAACTATATCCAATCCTATGGTTTCCAAGGTTACCTGATTAACCAGATAAAGCAACTGTTCTGGTCATAACAAATTAAAAACTGCATTAATCACAGGCTCTGTCATTTGAAGTTTCGGGTGCTTCTTTGAGCGGATTCCAGTTACATTATTGGTACAGCATTAGCAGAGTTCATCACTATCATCTTCTCTACATTGAGGTTATGTCAATGTTGCTTTGAAGCTGGTATATCTTTACTGCCCAACTAAATCATTCACAAGGGACTGCTTCATGTCACTGCAAAGTTGGCTGACAGAAGCAGGCTTTGCACACGTGTGCACTGACGATACGGCATCTGCAGAGCATCAAATTGTTTCAATGTGTAGCAGACATTACTGTAATGTTTTTTTCCCCTTCAGATTATCTGACTACAGTGAAGCCTCTCCTGGAATTTCAATTTACTGCTTTAAAGCTGTGTTGGCGTGATTGCTAAGTTAGCACGTATTTTTCCTGTTCATACAAACACACTAACTGATCTGTGCAGTTACTAAATCATCTGCTAACGCCAACAAAATTCAAAGAAACTAGTTTGTAATAGTTAAAGGAGAAGGTATCTACTGTGGGGAAATTCTCTTTATTTCCGCACTTCTGAGATGAATAGTCCAGTGCAAGGACACGGTGTAGACACATGACAAACCAATGTTTTACAAGAGTGGACATTCTCAACCAATGTCACTGACTAGTCTAACCACAAGCCACATCTATTGTTAACTGCGTCAAGTTAGAATCATAGGGGGAAAAATTCAGTATCGCCCCGTTTGGGGCGCAATTATCGGCCGGGCGCAAAGATTAGCGGCTGGCGCTAATTATCGCCTCCGACTGCAAACTTGACTTTTATCGCCCCTGGAGGTGATTGGAGCGCTAAATCAGGCGCTACACATCTGTCTTAAGGCGCAAAGGCCGAGGAGCGAGGCGCTAACTCAGAGCGCTGGCGAAGCTCATGTGATGTCAGTCAGCAATGGAACACAGACACAATGGCGCTGTCCAGTTCTTAAAGGGGAGGGTTGATCTTGCTTTCCATCCACATCCTGCTCATTGCAGCCTTGAATCTCGGCCTGGAGAGACCTGTACATCAAATCTGCTGGAAAGAACAATGGAGAGACCCAGGGAAAGAGCTCAGAGTGCAACCCCTACAGTCTCTTCTAAATCGATACAAGGAAGGGCAAATCAAAATGAACCTGCAAAGTGCTGCTCAGTACCCAAAACTCCTTCACACAGCGTTGAATCTCTTCAGAAGTTCCTCTCTCTCTCTCTCTCTCTCAGAATGCATGGTTCAAAAATGTCACCAACAAAAAAAGGCAGGAAAGCAGTCACCTTTAAATAGCGCTCCCCCAGTCCCTTCCTGACTGCAAAACGCTCCCCTCAACCGGTCGTTGCTAGCGGCAGGCGGTAAGGCAGGGGGCGCCACTCAATATCCGCTCCGGGGTGCTACTGGGGCATTGCGCGCTCTACTGACATCACGATCTGCCGGCGCAGGAGATCGTGGTGGTAGTGTTTAGCGCCGCCGCAAAATGTCTAGTTAATTTCACGAGCGGCGCAAACATCGCCGCGCCTGGGCGCTAGTTGCTTTGTGCCCCATTAGCGCCCTCTTAAGGCGCTAACGGGAGGCGCAACCAACTGAATTTTTCCCCCATAGAATCATAGAATGATTACAGCACAGAAGGAGGCCATTTTGAAGGGATAATTACTAGTCCTAGCCCTTTTCGGGCTACCCCAGATCAGGCGTATTCCCCAGACGTTCACCTTCAATTAAAGTTAGAGATAGCCAAACTCAGAGTTAAAAACTTACAGAGCCTGCCTCCGAAGTTGAGAATCGCTTTGCCCCTTCCAGCAACTTCTGACTTTCTATCTGAAAGCTCTATATTTTATACCCTTTTTGCAGTGGTATATTCTTTGAAGTGTTCTGTTGATGTAAGCTAATTATCTCCAGTCATCTTTCTGTTGACTTCTTTCTATTCTTACTGTCAATTCAGCTGTTAACTTGCAGAATTGTGTCTCTACCTTTAGGTGTTTGAAAGTTATCATAAAATATGGTTGTGACAGTAGTTTTTTATTTGATGCCATTCTTACGAAGGTCTCCTATTGAATTCTTAAATTACTTTAACTGCTTGTATTACAGACTTTGCGTCTCCCAACTCTTCCAAGTTCAACACATAAACAATGTGATTGCTTGGTACATCTATTGATGTAATATTTACAAAGTCTTCTGTTTATACCTTTTACGATATGTAAATCAAAAACACTTCAACCGAGCACTTGATTGTTTCCCCAGCCATCTTAGTTGGTTGTATTACAAACTTATGTTTCCTGTCTTTCATTTGATATTACTTTTACAAAGACACATGGTTTTTTTAATGTTCTGTGTTTCTTGTTCGAAGTGTTAGCTTTTAACACTTTAAACTGGGTATAGCTATTGTGTTGGTTCCAAACTGCAGACTTCTTGGAACCTACAACCCTCTGTTTCAATGAGGCCATTGTCTCAGTGTCAACAAACAACTTCCATTTCAAAAGCTTGTATGGTGTTTACAGCTTTGTGTGCTCATCTTATCTCAGAAGCCTGTATTTACAGCTTTAGCTTGTTAAGGTTCCCAGATTTTTAAACCCAGTTTGTCATATTTTAATAAAGTCAGAATTCTGTTCATAGGATGGTGTATTTTTCTGAATAGTTTTGGCTCATTCCTTTACAATTTGGCCCGTCAAGCCCATGCCGGCTCTCTGCAAGAGCACTTCAGCTAGTCCCACTCCCCTGCCCTTTCCCCGTAGCCCAGCAAATTGTTTTCCTTCAGGTACTTATCCAACACCTCTTTGAAAGCCACGATTGAATCTGCCTTCACCACCCTTTCAAGCAGACCATAACCACTCACTGCGTAAAAAAGTTTTTCCTCATGTCGCCTTTGCTTCTTCTGCCAATCACCTTAAAATCTGTGTCCTCTGGTTCTCCACCCTTCCACCAATGGGAACAGTTTCTCTCTATCTACTCTGTCCAGACCCCTCATGATTTTGAAGTGAGTATTCAAATCTAAATTCAGTGATCAGATGCCAAGACTTTCACAACAGGTTAAGGGTGCAGCCTATTTTCCTATTTAAATGTTTAACAGCACCATGTCACAGCAGAGCACACAGAATTATAATCATTTCTTTATTTTGTTACACAGCACTATTGTAAAAAGCCATCCAACATTCAATGAAGGAATAGTTAGAAAGACAGCAGGCAATGCAACAAGAACAACTTGCATTCATACCGTGCCTTTAATGTAGTAAAACGTCCCAAGGCGCTTACTAAAAGTGAGTGTCCCAGGGCGCATCAAGGGGTTGAGCGTTACTAAGCAAAGCTGATCCAACTTTTGAACTTCGCCCTCCGTTTCCTCGCATCAGAAGCATTTCTCAAGTGCTTCCTTTGCATTTGGAGATCAAACAGAAGTTCAGAAACCTGCAATTAGTTGAATCAGCCAGCAGAATCTGAACGGATCAGAACTGGGTGCATCTCATTGTATTCGTGCATGCTTTAAATGCTACAACAATACCATCACGGGTACTTTGAACGAAAGAAAGACTTATGTTTATACAGCGCCTTTCACGACCACCGGACGTCTCAAAGCGCTTTACAGCCAATTAAGTACTTTTTGAAGTGTAGTCACTGTTGTAATGTGGGAAACGCAGCAGCCAATTTGCGCACAGCAAGCTCCCACAAACAGCAATGTGATAATGACCAGATAATCTGTTTTTGTTATGTTGGTTGAGGGATAAATATTGGCCCAGGACACCGGAGATAACTTCCCTACACTTCTTCGAAATAATGCCATGGGGTGTTTTACGTCCACCTGAGAGAGCAGACGGGGCCTCGGTTTAACGTCTCATCCGAAAGACGGGCACCTCCAACAGTGCAGCACTCCCTCAGCACTGCACTGGAACGTCAGCCTAGATTTTGTGCTCAAGTTCCAGGAGTGGGACTGTGAACCCACAACTTCCTGACTCAGAGGCGAGTTCATGCTATGCCCCGGTCCAGTTGCAAACGCATATATAAAATACGAACTGCAGGAAACGTTCTTAAATCTTGATGTATTTAGTGGCCAAATAGCTTTGAAACGCTATGTGAGGGGATCAACAACACAGAAGTTGCATCAATTTGACTGAAGGCTTTAAGGTAGGAGTGTTTAGAATCTAGGTTCTGTCATCCTAATCACAAAAAGAATTAAGAAAGACTTGCATTTACATAGCGCCCTTCACAACCACCGGACATCCCAAAGCGCTTTACAGCCAATGAAGTACTTTTTGAAGTGTAGTCACTGTTGTAACGTAGGAAACGCAGCAGCCAATTTGCACACAGCAAGCTCCCACAAAGAGCAGTGTGATAATGACCAGATAATCTGTTTTAGTGATGTTGGTTGTGGGATAAACATTGGCCAGGACACCAGGGATAACGTCCCCTCATTAATATTAAAACATTGCACTCACAGGTTTCAACAATCCGACGATGACCAACTGGCTGCCCAGGCACCTTCGAAATGCACCTTAATAGCAAGCTGGAGCTGTACTGCAGCGATGGACAAACTCAAAATGGTGTCAGGTGCCCACTTGGAGAGTGTTTCGCATTGCTCCACGTAGGGAGCAGGTCTGAACCTTATCCCAAAGTTATACCACTACTTTTTGAGTCAATGGGCCACCAAAATCTCTCTGCATTGGCATGAAAACAGCAGAACAATTAAGAAAGACAGAACTTGCGCCTTTCATGATTCCATGACGTCCCAAAGCGCTTTGCAGCCAATTAAGTATTTTTGAAGTATCGTCACTGTTGTAATGTAGGAAACGCGGCAACCAAATTGCACTCAGCAAGATCACAAACAATAATGTGGCAATGGCCAAATGATGGGTTTTTTTTTTAAACTGATTTTTTTTTTTACTGTATGCAAAACGATTCATTTTATGAAACGAATGGATGGAAGATGTTGGGGATCTGCATCCAAATTCATGATAAGCTTTCCCGGTTGGCAAGGATCCGGTGCTGCAGTTTCGTAAAATAATTCCTACAGCGAGCTTGAAAATCGTCACCTGACAGTGAATCAACAGACCTGAAACGTTAACTCTGTTTCTCTCTCCACAGATGCTACCTGACCTGCTGAGTGTTTCCAGCATTTTCTGTTTTTATTTCAGGTTTCCAGCAGTTGTCGTATTTTGCTTTTGAGTTAACCGACTGTGTTTCTTTGGGTATTTTACCATTTTGTTCCTGCTTTGTCAGTCTGTGATTTAAACTATTCTTTATTCTGTGCTATGCGTGCACTACATTCTTTTTAAAGCGTCTGCCTGCGTTAGCGTGAATGCTTTTGAATGTTTTGGAATACACATTTTGAAGCACCTTTCTTTCTGAACTTTGAGATCTTTGTTGTGTTGCGATCTGGGTGCAGATGACCTCATACACTGCTACCATTTATTGCTGAACTCTGTCTTGGTCTTTTTATTTGTCATATTCTCCTTCTTGCAATCTCTGAGCAGTTCTGAGATTTATGTATCACATTAGCTGTAGTGCTTATTGTCCTGGCAACTCATCCTTCTGTTCAAATCCCTCCATGGCCTCGCCCCTCCCTGTCTCTGTAATCTCCTCCAGCCCAACCACCCCGCAAGACTTCTGCGCTCCTCCAATTCTGACCTCTTGTGCATCCCCGATTTCCTTCACTTCACCATTGGTGTCCGTGCCTTCAGCTGTCTAGGCCCCAAGTGCTGGATTCTCTCCCTAAACCTCTCCGCCTCTTTCTCCTCCTTTAAGACGCTCCTTAAAATCTACCTGTTTGACCAAGCTTTTGGTCACCTGTCCTAATATCTCCTTATGTGGCTCGGTGTCAAATTTTGTTTGACAATTGTTCCTGTGAAGCACCTTGGGACGTTTTACTACGTTAAAAGCGCTGTATAAATACAAGTTGCCGTTGGTGTAGTTGTGGTGGTGAGTCTGGTCTGATCTGCTTTGTACTTGTACTGTTTCAGGTTTGCTTTGTGTCTTTATTTGTATCAGTTTGACTGGTGGTGGAAGGCAGGCTCTGTAATTGTCTCTGTTTTGTTCTCTGTCTTCAGCTAAATTGCACTTGTCAGTTTCTATTTGTGGTGGCTTGTTCCCTCTGTAAAGTTGGGTTTCATGTCATCAAGTATGCAGTGAGCATCTGCTCGAGATTCTACGTTGTCTCCGTTTCCCTGTGGCATTTTCGGTGCACTTTTATGTTTCTAATATGCCATTACTCTGCTTGCTATTTGACATTTTGATTGGTTGTTTAACTGCTGTCATAGCAATGCTGTCAGGAAGTGCTCTGCCTGGTGGGCTGTGTTTAAAAGCATTGTAAGCTGCTCTGATTACTGAGTGCCTCAGACATTACCAAAGGAATATTCACGTGTGAAATACATCCCACGTGCATTTCCGTCAAACAACTGTTACTTGTAACCGGTTTGCGTGAACAAAATGTTCAAAGTGGTTGACCACCATCTTCCTGCACTCACAAGGCTTGGGTTGGAAATGGGGCGATCTGGAATTAACACCACCGTCCACTGTGAAGTCTTGTCAATGAGCAGTGGACTTGGGTGCATGGAATGCTGTATTTCCATGCCGGCGTCCCAGAAATGTGGCGAAGATGGTGACTTCAATCAAATGTTTGCACTTGAGTCTGAAACTAGGGGGCATAAACATAAGATAGTCACAAATAAATCCCATAGAGAATTCAGGAGACACTTCTTTACCATAAAAGTAGGGAAGTCTTGCTACAACTGTACAGGGCACTGGTGAGACCACACCTGGAGTACTGCGTGCAGTTTTGGTCTCCTTATTTAAGGTGGGATATACTTGCGGTGGAGGCAGTTCAGAGAAGGTTCACTAGGTTGATTCCTGAGATGAAGGGGTTGTCTTATGAAGAAAGGACTTCGAATGACGAAGGAGCAGCGCTCCGAAAGCTTGTGATTTCAAATAAAGCTGTTGGACTATAACCTGGTGTTGTGCAACTTCTCACTTTTGTCCACCCCAGTCCAACACCGGCATCTCTGCATCACGAAGAAAGGTTGAGCAGGTTGGGCCTATACTCATTGGAGTTTAGAAGAATGAGGGGTGATCTTATTGAAACATGTAAGATTCTGAAGGGTAGATGCAGGGAGGATGTTTCCCCTCGTGGGGGAATCTAGAACTAGGGGGCATAGTTTCAGAATAAGCGGTCGCCCATTTAAAATGGAGATGAGGAGGAATTTCTTCTCTCAGAGGGTCGTGAATCTTTGGAATTCTCTACCCCAGAGAGCTATGGAGGCTGAGTCATTGAATATATTCAAGGTGGAGATCGACAGACATTTGAGCTACAGGGGAGTCAAGGATTATGGGGAGTGGGCAGGAAAGTGGAGTTGAGGCCAAGATCAGATCAGCCATGATCTCATTGAATGGTGGAGCAGGCTCGAGGGGCCGAATGACCTACTCCTGCTCCTATTTCTTCTGTTTTTACTCAGCGAGTGGTGAGAATGTGGAACTCGCTACCACAGGGAGTAGTTGAGGTGAATAGCGTAGATGTCTTTAAGGGGAAGCTAGATAAACACATGAGGGAGAAAGGAGTGGAAGGATATGCTGATAGGGTGAGATGAAGAGGGATGAGAGGGGGGGTCATGTGGAGCATAAACAACGGCATGGACCAGTTGGGCCGAATGGCCTGTTTCTGTGCTGTAAATACTATGCAAGAACATCAGCTCATTAAATTTGCGTTTTAAATTGTTATTTTTTTTTCATAATCAGTGACTGCTTCAAAGGCTAATAGGCCTGTTAGCATTTGTAGAGAGAAAAGATGGGTCAACATCTGAAACGTTAACCATTTTTTCCTCATTTTATATGCGGACAGCCCGGCTGTGCATCTCCAGCAGTTGCTGGTTTTTATTTTACATTCACAAAAAATTCAAATTCTCTCTATTCAGTATTTAAAAAATGATATTCTAACTAATCTATCATTACAGCCACTGATGGTGTCAGGAAACAGCCCTGATGAAATGCCGTGGTCATAAAACAACCACAGTCAGTTATTTATTGCACACTCCTGTTTAGGCTGCTAAGTATACTTTTCAATGTATCAACACGTAGGTGAAACCTTGAGTAGTTAAATCCCAGCATCCCCATCCTTCACTTTAATGAGATTCCAGGATCCTCACAGTGCTGCTTTTCATGCGGAATTCAATCATTCATTTACAGGATGTTGGTCAATAAGCAATTTCTAAAAAGCTTCATTATTTATTTAATGAGGCGCCTAAATGCCTTTAATTTTCCATTGGGAAGTAATCAATAAATTTGGCAGTATTGTTTCAACAATTTAAATAAGCAATCCATTTAATGTACCTTTGTGTGGCGGAGGTTTCAATAAGAATAATCAGCTGCTCTGGGGCCACTGTGACTGTTATTATGCTCTACCCCTCCACTAAAATGCAATTTACTTCCTTTTAAAGCCTGATAGTTCTGGATTTTCCTTTCAAATACTACAGTACTCCATCACTTTAACATGCTCCAATAGACTGTGACCTCTGATAGAACTCTCATTCTTCTTTATGGCTCCTTCCTTAATAGCGAGACGATCTGAAATGGTTTGCTTTTGTCCACGATGTAGATATGCTGTTTTTTGAGCAGCTCACAGAGATACACCGTGTTGGAGACTGGTCAGCTACACGTGTGTGTCTGTGTATCGATTCATACGATTATACACAGGAAGAGCCCAGAACTCTCCCACACTCTGAAAGCGAGAAACACCCATAGATTGAGAAATTGTGATCATTGTATTTTCTTCAGTATAAGAACGTGAGGGAGTGTGAAATGAGAAAAGGCCATTTAGATTGGTCAAGTCAGTCATCCTACCCGCTTCTCCCTCACCCCCTCTACACCCCCACCCCGGACCAAATTCATTTGAATAATATGGACTTTTTCGAAGGCACTCAATCTCCTGAAGGAAGTGAGAAACCACTGATAAACATCAAGGATTATATATCTTGGTAATATTAATCCCCAGACCCAACAACCATTGAGGACACTTACAGAATTTGAATCCAATTTTACAACCCACACTTGTAACTCCGTCCAGTTACATTCTTTAGCGAACTGATTCTGGGCCCCATCAGCGCAAGAACACTTGCATTGCGTAGAATATTTAATAATCTGTTTCTGTCCTGATCCTTCTAACCTTCAATCTGACTGTTAAACAGATCCTTATCCAGTTCTCTCTTTTTTTTTAAATTGTGAATCAACATAACACAAGTCACTTCTGCTGGAAGTCTATTTCACATGTCCTCTACTCTGGAAACACAAAATCTATCTCTGCCCTTGCTCGAGGCTTGTCAAGCCTGCATTCATGTGCCTGAGTTCTGTCATCACAGTCCAACTTAAATGTCCTGGAGACATCTGCTTTATTCATGCCTCCCATGATTTCAAAAACTTGAATCATGCGGCCTTTTGATATTCTCCTCTCTAATGAAAACAAGTGCTGTTGTTTGAGGCTTTCACCATAACTCACAGCCCCAGGTCCTGGAATCTTCCTAGTTGGAGCTCACTCCATGCGTCAGCGTCCCTTGGAAGATAGCACGTGCAAAATGCATATGATGTTCTAAATGTGGTCTTGCAATGAGTTACGTGGGGTTAAAATATTAATTAATAATCAAATGTCCTTGAGGTACATCTCAGTGCCCGGTTAGCTACATATTGATTGGATACTTTCAGAGAGCGTTACACCCAAATCCACCTTTGCTCATAATTTCTAAGTCCAATGTGCGTTAAGGTACATTTAGCTGCAATAAATTCAATTGGCTGTGTCTTGGTCCCTGCACTTAATTTGCTCAAATCCCTTTACATGCCATCAATCTCTCTTAGACCAGTTTCCTGACAAGTGTCAAAAACAAGCATTATACTGAGATATGAAGCATCCTTCTCCATATCACTTCAATACAATGTAAACAGCAGGGGTCCCAGAAGGGATCCCCGCAGAACTCCATTAGTCACTGCTCCTCAGACAATGCATTTTGTTTTGCATTCATGATCACCTTCTGCTTTTTAATAGCCAACTTTTCCAGCTTGCTAATTTGCCATTCAGAGCATGAACCATGAACCGCTTTGAAAATCTCACATCTGGAAATTGATAAGATGCTTTCTGAACATTCCAGTAAAATTATATTCCCCTGATAAGCTTCATTCACTGATTTAGTTACCTCTTCAAAGAATTCCAGTAGATTAGTGAGCCATGACCTATTGCTTCCAAAACGATGCTGACTACTCCTGTGGTCTGCGTACTCTTCATATTACGCTCTCAAATACCGGCCATACTATTGATGTTAGGTTAACGGGCCTATAGTATTCATCTTAATATTTTGCTACTGACAGAACAACGTTTGCTGTCCTCCAGTGCTCAGGCACAGTTCATATATTTATTATCTACAGCCTTGTTTGTTTGATAAAGATTCCCTCCACTGGCTGAGATTCCGCATGCTGACTTGGGAACATATTTTATTCTGAGTGTTCATTTTCATGAAAAAGTAGACATCAATAAACAGATGAGCAGCACGGGTAAGAAAGAGGTAGTAGACTATATGTCCATTAGTGACACGCCATTGCATCTTCCTCATGGCCCACAAAGGGTTTAGAGAAGTTAGCAAAAAAAGACAACGAGAGAAGCTGCGACGGTTCTCCTTAGAGCAGAGAGGTTAAGGGGAGATTGAATAGAGGTGTTCAAAATCATGAAGGGATTTGATAGAGTAAAGGAGAAATTGTTTCCAGTGGCAGAAGGGTCAGTAACCAGAGGACACAGATGTACGGTAATTGGCAAAAGAACCAGAGGCGAGATGAGGAGCAATGTTTTTACACAGCGAGTTGTTATGATCTGGAACGCGCTGCCTGAAAGGATAGTGGAAGCAGATTCAATAATAACTTTCAAAAGGGAATTGGATATATACTTGAAAAAGAAAAATTTGCAGGGATGTGGGGAAAGAGCAGGGGAGTGGGACTAATTGGATTGCCCTTTCAAAGAGCCGGCACAGGCATGATGGGCTGAATGGCCTCCTTCTGTGCTGTACAATTCTATGAAAAAGCTTGTTAAGGAATATGAAAAACTTCTTAAAGCCAATCATTAAAGCCTTACGGTGGGAGGGATAGAAACTAATATCGATTGCTGAACTCCCATTCATAGAAAGACAGTAATGAAGACCAGAGAGTTATCTAACTCCATTCTTACAAAGACATACAAAGCAAGGGCAAGATTTGGAGATTTGGAAGCATCAGTGCAAGTCATGTATATTGTTTAAATAAAATTTGTGGGTAGTCGTGGTGAGGTGTAACTTTGTCTCCCTTATTAACCCACTGGGCAGCTCCTATTGGCTCGAGTTAATCTGACTCCCACTGAATCCGAAGTGTATCTTGTACATAACTATTTTTCTACTACACACGCACCTCGACTGCTTCACTCACCTGTAGATAAGCCTCATTGCTCTTTGCTTCCTTTAAAACAATTCTACGTAGCCTTTAGGTTGTTGTCAATCTCCCTGCTCAGCCGCTGTGATCTCACGACTATCTCTCTCTGAGCAAAAGAGAGCATCAAAGTAAATCAGATAGGAGATGTTTAAATGAGTATCTAAACATACAATGCCATGTTCTGGTGAATGAGGAGCAGCAGTGGTCCTCGACATTGGTGTGTGTGTATGCTGGGGGTGGGAGAATTTAAACGGGAAAGCATGTCTAATTTTAACAGAGACGTCTACAGTGCTACCCACGACTGGGAAAAAAAACTTCAAAGTACGTTGGATAGATTTGGTAAACCAGCCATGAGAATTTACAATGAGAGGAGCTTCCATCAAAGTGCAGATGGACTTTACTGTGCTCAGTGTTCCAGAACGCATAACGTAAGCAACTTAGTTTCTCTTCATTGCCCTACATCATGCCACTTTGACTGTTTTTCTGCATTCAGCAAGCCTGGTACCAGGTAGAAGTAAACAATTTAGATTTGTTCCTTCAAAAACACTGTTCAGTGTATATTTTGATACAGGGCACTAAACAGCCAACAGTCAGTTCCCAATTAGGCACTTTACAACCTTCCAGATTCAACATCGATTTCAATAACTTCAGACCATAACCACTGCTCCCATTTTTTCGGACAGCAGGCGCTGGTAATGGTGCTGCTGTTGCCATTTACACCTCCTCTGGACCCATCTTTTGTTTCTTTACTTGTAGCATTACCATCCCCTTTTGCCTCGCACCCCCATCCCTCTTGTCATTGAAATCTCTCCCATCACAGACCTTCCCTTTTGTTCTTTCCTCCCCTTCTTCTTTCCCTGGCTCTGTACTTGTTTAAAAAACTGTTCAATCTCCAACTACTTCCAGTTCTGAGGAAAGGTCATCAACCTGAAACGTTAGCTCTGTTTCTCGCTCTCCACAGACGCTGCCTGACCTGCTGAGTGTTTCCAGCATTTTCTGTTCTTATGTGAGTTTAACAAAAGAGAGGGACAATGCAGACATTGTAGTTAAGGAGGAGGAGTGTGAAATATTAGTCGAGATAAACATAGTGAGAGAGGAAGCATTGAAGGGTTTAGCATCTTTGAAAGTAGATAAATCGCCAGGCCCGGATGAAATGGATCCCAGGCTGTTAAGAGAAGCAAGGGAGGAAATAGCGGAGGCTTTGACCATCATTTTTCAATCCTCTCTGGCTACAAGTGTGGTGCCGGAGGACTGGAGGACTGCTAGCGTTGTACCGTTGTTTAAAAAGGGAGAAAGGGAAAGACTGAGTAATTACAAGCAAGTCAGCTTATTATTGGAAAAAATTCTGAGGGACAGTATTAATCGTCATTTAGAAAGGCACGGATTAATCATGGACAGTCAGCAAGGATTTGTTGAGGGAAGGTCGTGTCTGATTAACTTGACTGAATTTTTTGAGGAGGTAACAAGGTCGACGAGGGTAGTGCGTTTGATGTAGTCTACATGGATTTTAGCAAATCTTTTGACAAGATCTCACATGGCAGACAGGTCAGAAAAGTAAAAGTGCATGTGATCTAAGGGAAAGTGGCAAGTTGGATCCAAAATTGGCTCAGTGGCAGGAAACAAAGGGTAATGGTCGACGGGAGTTTGTGTGGCTGGAAGGCTGTTCCCCATTGGGTTCCCCAGGGCTCATTAAGAGGTCCCTTGCTTTTGTGGTATATATCAATGATTTAGACTTCAATGTAGGGGGCATGATTAGGAAGTTTGCAGAGGATACAAAAATTGGCCATGTGGTTGATGGTGAGGAAGATATCAATGGACTGGTCAGGTGGGCAGAAAAGTGGCAAACGGAATTCAATCCAGAGAAGTGTGAGGTAATGCATTTGGGGAGGGCTAACAAGGCAAGAGAATACACAATAAATGTAGGATACTGAGAAATGTAGAGGAACAGAGGGATCTCGGAGTGCATGTCCTCAGATCCTTGAAGGTAGCAGGACAAGTGGATCATGTGGTTAAGAAGGCATACGGGATATTTTACTTTATTAGCCGAGGCATAGAATATAAGAGCAGGGCAGTTATGCTAGAACTGTATAAAACACTAGTTAGACCACAGCTAGAGTACTGCGTACAGTTCTGGTCTCCACATTACAGGAAAGATGTGATTGCACTAGAGAGGGTACAGAGGAGATTTACGAGGATGTTGCCAGGACTGGAGAATTTTAGTTATGAGGAAAGATTGGATAGGTTGGGGTTGTTTTCTTTGGAACAGAGGAGGCTGAGGGGAGTCTTAATTGAGGTGTCTAAAATTATGAGGGGCCTAGATAGAGTGGATAAGAAGGACCTATTTCCCCTAGCAGAGAGGTCAATAACCAGGGGGCATAGATTTAAAGTAATTGGTAGAATGATTAGAGGGGAGTTGAGGAGAACTTTTTTCACCCGGGGGTGGTGGGGGTCTGGAACTCATTTGCTGAAAGGGTGGTAGAGGCAGAAAGCCTCATCACATTTAAAAAGTACTTGGATGTGCACTTGAAATGCCAGAACCTACAGGGCTACGGACCAAGAGCTAGAAAGTGGGATTAGGCTGGATAGCTCTTTGTCGGCCGGCACAGACACGATGGGCCGAATGGCCTCCTTCTGTGCCGTAAATCTCTATGATTCGATGATAAAACTGTCTCTTTGAGTGTCATGGAAGCTCAGAAGCTTCTCAAGCCTCACCTTGAATGAACTGCCTGCAGTGCCTCCACGTAATTTACTGCTAGCTATCTGCTACTGCCTCTTGTAAAGAAAAGTTAACACACTTCTGAACACTTAATTAGAAATAAAATAAATCAAAACACAAAACTTAGTACCAGTACCAGTACCCAGTTCTGGTTTGCTCTACCCTCAGTCTCAATATGTGCCAACCTGGGTCTAACCGATTTTACATAGAATCACAGACGCATACAGCACAGAAGGGGGCCATTTGGCCCATCGTGCCTGTGCTGTCTCTCTGAAAGAGCTGTCATGCTTAGTCCTAAGAGAATCATAGAAGTTTACTGAATCATAGAATCTTACAATTTTTGACCATCTTACGTAATTTCTTTTAGAATGTGTTGCCTCCACATATATGTGATTCGGACATTCTCCTCCACATACTGCTGCCACGAATACACGGCTACTCCTGCACACTGCTCAATATTTAATAAAACTGACGCACCAACAGCCTCAACAACCCTTTCTGCTTCCCTGACCTTGAAGTCGCTTCCAATTTTTCTTTCAAGACACAAATCCTTTAAACTCACTGTAACCTGGGGCAAAGAATTTACTCAGAGTCAGGTTTTCAATAACAAAGTAATGACATATGTTCCTGTCCCATTTATGAATCAAATTTGCCCATTGGCTTTTACTGTTATTAGTTTCTGCTTGTTCGATATATTGTTAGTTTTTCATATGGTCAAATGGAAAATGCTTATATCACAATTCTTATCACTTTTTTTCCCCTAAAGGCCACAATCCTGTAGTCCCCTCGTGGCAAAAATAAATAATAAAACCCATGTACATGATCTTTAATTTCCTTTCTTCTTTTCTTACCATAGAATTCATACTTTTTCCCCCAATCTATAGTGTATTGTCACACTACAAATGATTACCTGTTCACCTTAAGACAGCAGCTGCAATGATCAGATGCAGCCTTTGCCCGAGAATTATAATCTATATTATCGGAGCGAACTGCGCCCTTACTGAACAGTTCCATCTTGTTTTTTGTGTTGTAAGCATTCAACTGGCAACCTGCTGGACCACCATGTATTGGTACCAGACTGGCGACTTCAAGGGAGTGAGCATGTCACTGCTCCACTGTGTCTAACGCTTATCGCAACAAATGGATTGAAGTGCGCGTGAGGGATAGATGGCGACAACGAGACTATGGGCTGGATTTTGTCTTGGGGTCGTGTCATCCGCATTTCGTGTTATCCACCCGCCTGAAATTGGATGTGGGAGATTGATGCAATTTTCACTGAATTGGGCAATTGAGTTCCAGCATGTGGGAACCCATCAACCAATTAGTGGTTTCAGTCTGAAAGTCGCCTCTGATGATGTCATTATTGTAGAACAGAGACTGCCTGGTCTGGTTTCAGAGATTGCCTGGCCTTTGCTGTGAGAGGACCTGGATGCAAAATGAGCAGCATCTCAGCAGAGAGAGAGAGAGAGAGAGAGAGACACAGAGACAGAGAGAGACAGAGAGAGAGACAGAGAGAAAGAGAGAGAGAGAGAGAGAGAGAGAGAGAGAGAATTTTTTTTTCCATCCAGGTCCTCCAAAGGCCCCGGCAGTCTCTGAAGACATTCAATGCAGTAGCATCAGAGGCGACTTTCAGACCTAATACTACTACTACCTTCATCCCATCTCGGTTGTAATAGTGGACCTGCAGCTGATAGTCAGCTGTCCACTTGTGCTCCCGCCAGGTTTCACTGGCGTGTTTCACATCAGGCGTGCTTCACATCAGAAAAGGGTTAAACTAGCTAAAACATTTCAAAATGGCATTACAGAGCCAATTTAGGGCTTGTTAAGGGCTTTAATGGCCTCTCCCGCCTCTTGGAGGTGGGACGGAGTCTGGAACACCGCACACAATTTTATCAAAATTGCGTGGAGGCGGGTTGGGGTTGGGACCCCCGAATCTGCAACTTTAACCCCCCACATGCCTCCAAACCCGACTCCACGGGTCATTGAAAATCTTGCCCTATGTCTCCCAACTCCCGTTGTACTGATCTCTGCTTTGATAAAGGAGCTCAAGAGGCCTGGAAGATATTGTGAACCAGACTGTAGCACACAGCTTGTGACTGTTACATTGACTGGGGTAGATTTCCTCTGTTCGCTGCATGTTAGCTACATATAAACACAGCAGGATAATTATCCTCAGATCGTATTTCCAGTAAATCCGCGGACGCGCTCTTTTAAAACGCGTTTTTTTGCAATTGCAATAGAAATAACAAACCGGCAATCTTCCGCCGCTATATTTAGACTGTCACCAACACACAGTACCCGGGGAGGGGGGAATCATCCCACAAAGATGCATCATTCCGGGATCAGGAATGCCACATTCACTTTGTCAAGATCTTACCATCAAGAATATTGTCAACCACATTTACTGAAGGAAAACCATGTTGGACTGTAAACTGGAAAAGTAATAATTTTGCTGTCTGTTTCGATCTAATCCTTTCAAATTTCCCCGAAAAGCATGTGTGCAGAGTGAGGACAGTAGAATCATAGAGCTATGCATTTTAATTCCATTGCCTTGTATCCTTTTCCATTTCAAATACATCTCCGATTACCTTTTGAATGATTGTATAGTCTCCTTCCTCAATAGCAACTTGTGATAAAACATTCAATGCTCTTGTAACAATCTGTGTGAAAAGAAATCCTTTAAGTTCCCCTTGCGATCAGCCCTTGCGATCAGCTATCAAGAAACTGCAGATTCACAGTCCGTGTCGGCCCATTAAAATTGGAAGTTTGCCCTCAATCGAGATAAGACTTTGTGGCCTATTATTTGCGAGCTTTTCCTTCTCTTGAACAGGGGTATGAGATTTGTCACCCTGCATGCTTTTAGTACAATTCCCACTTCCATAATATTTTAGGGGAAAATTAAGATTTGTACCATTGCTATCTCCTCTCCAGCTTCCTGTAGTATTCCGAATGCTTCCCACATGGGTCTGACATTTTTGCCTTGACTCCAATTAGCTTTTTTTTTTTTAACACCGTCTTCCTCATCCTCCTCAGGTTTTCCTGTGGCCCCACTTTTACTTTCCTCTAAAAACGGAGATGAATTAATTTTTAAGCATCTCCGCCATTCTTGGACTCTCAAGAGCTTTGTCTCCAAGTGGTTTCAACCCATCTTTGTCCATTTGTTTCTTATGTACTTATAAAAACCCTTGCTGTATCCCTGTATGTTTACCAACAATCTACTTTCAGACTTCTGGTTAGCTTTCCCAACCTCCCTTTTAGCTTCCTTCTATTCCATTTTTATATTACTCATAGTTTTTTTTTGTATTATGCCCCTATATTTATCATGGTCATCTTTTTTTAAAACTTGTTATTTGCAGCAAATGTGTGAAATGTTCTTTGTAAATGTGTTTGTGATATTGTTACAAATAGCACAGAGAATATCCTTCCACGGTGTACTTTTTAATGAACGTGTTATTTCTGGCTGCACGAGAGATGTTCTTTCTCCAAAACTACACCTTAAAGTTCAGCAGCAATAATGCAAAGATTCAGTCTGAATGTGAAAGATGAACATGATAGCAAAAAATAGACTGTTGACTGAGCACCTGTCTCCAGTTCTCTCCAAAGGAGTGAAAATAAAATACCGTAAAAAATCTGAAATCAAAATTACTGAGGTGGTAGAGTGTGATGGAGCCCCTATGCCTGGAGAATCACAGTAATGGAAGGGGAGGAGGGGCACACGGGTTCCATTCTCCCATTCAACTGATATCCCAATCTCAGCTGCACCGCTGTGTGTGGCGATCAACAAAAATCAGCTGGATCCTCACCAGAGGGAAAGAAAAATGAGGAGAGTCGACCCTGAGCAGTTATTGCGTGCCTCCTAGTTCAAAACAGCACCAGAGGAAGCAAAGAGCCAGCTCACATGTCTGTCCTTTATATCATAGGATATTCTTGGCCTGAGGAGACCAAAAGAATACAAATAAATAGATGCATTAATAGGATGATCATGAGGCTTGTGGAACTGCAGCAGTGTGATCCGAGGTGAAAGAAAGACTTGTATTTCTATAAGGTCTTTCACAACCTCAGGACATCCCAAAGCGCTTTATGGCCAATGAAGAATTCTTGAAGTGTATTCACTGTTGTAATGTAGGAAATGCTGCAGCCAACTTGCACACAGCAAGCTCCCACAAACAGCAATATGATAATGACCAGATAATTTGGTTTAGTGATGTTGGTTGCGGGATAAATACTGGCCAGGACACTGGGGAAAACTCCCCTGCTCTTCTTCGAATAGTGCCATGGAATCTTTTATGTCCACCTGAGAGGACAGATGGGGCCTCCTCTTGAAGACAGATTCAAGGAGCCTATAGTGACCACCAGATTGAGTGGCTTTTATAAAAACAATCTATTGATGCTTTTATTTACCTCAAAATTATTGTTAAAAATACATCAATCAATGCATCTCATTGATAAATAATTTTTCAGAAGGACCCTTGTCAATGCTACGACATACAATTTTTTTTTTAGAAAATTCCAAATTTCTTATCCTATTACAAACAGTTGTCTATAATTACTGAGTATTCCCTGAGAAATAATACAATTTAATCTATTTTTATGTTTAAAGTAATATCTGAAGAGTCAGGCGATAGCTACTTGAGGCATCCATTTCTCTGGAGATCTCGCGCAGTGCTTCCCAAACTGGGGGACGTGCCCCTCTGGGGAGGGAGGTGCTGAGATCATCCGGGGTTCTTCAGGAGGGCAGGCTCGCCAAGAACAAGAGCCACCAAAGAGGCCTGGCCTATAGCCAGAGAAGGTGCATTATTGGGTGATCTCAGCTGATCCTCGCTGATCTGTTGGACCTATCAGAGCTACTTCCGGTGCATAGCAACCGATTACTGTTGCACCAGAAGCTGCCCTGATTGGCCCAATGTCCACTTCTAATGCGAGGCTGCACCAATTAAAAGTGAAAGACATTCCTCCGGCATTTCCATTTTGCTCCGGGAAAGCGGAGATCCTTGAAGCAGTTGGCTAGTTGAGGCATACAATCCATACATGACTGAATGCAGGCGAGAGCATTTTGAACTTCCCTCAATTTTCCCCCCCAATATTTGAAACCAATAGGATTGTGCTCTGCCACCTTCTTGGGGATGACAAAATACTGGGGTAAAAGTTCTTGGGCGGGTGCGCAAAACAGGAGGTATTGGATCAATCGCCTGCTATACACAATTCAGTTGACTGCAATGAAATTGCACATCGGGTGAGTATAACAGGCGGCCAGAGCGACCACGCCCAATTTACATTACCAAGGATGAATTTCTATCCAACTGTTCCTTCGAAGAAAGCGGGAGGGGGGTCATGAATGGCTCATGATCTTCAAAGGGGGACTCAGCATAAAAAATTTGGGAAGCTCTCCTTTAGAGGGCAGTTCATCTGAGTAGTATACCACCCTATGGTTGTTATAGAAACATAGAAACATAGAATCTAGGAGCAGGAGTAGGCCATTCGGCCTGTCGAGCCTGCTCCACCATTCAATACGATCATGGCTGATCATCCAAATCCAATACCCTGTCCCTGCTTTAATCCCCACAGTACACATATCCCACCCTACCCCCGTAACCCCACGTATTTAATTCCCCCGAACATATCCCATCCTATCCCCATAACCCCACATATTTAATCCCCCCCTAACACTAAGGATCAATTTATCATAGCCAAATCAACCTAACCCGCGCATTTTTGGACTGTGGGAGGAAACCGGAGCACCCGGAGGAAACCCACGCAGACACGGGGAGAATGTGCAAGGCAAGAGACCTTTTTAAACATTAATTATTAAAAAGTAGCACTAATTGATGTATTTTTGAATAACGTGTTAAAAGTAAATTAAAATTTCAGTAGGCCACTTTTATAACAGGCAACTCAAGCTGGTGGTCACTTTAGGCTGCCTATACCTGTCTTCAGGAGGTAGAGGGGGTGCAGAGGAGATTTAAGAGGATGTTGCCTGGACTGGGGAATTTTAGCTATGAGGAAAGATTGGATGGGCTGGGGTTGTTTTCTTTGGAACAGAGGAGGCTGAGGGGAGACCTAATTGAGGTGTATAAAGTTATGAGGGGCCGAGATAGAGTGGATAGGAAGGACCTATTTCCCTTAGCAGAAGGGTCAATATCCTGGGGGCATAGATTTAAAGTAATTGGTCGGAAGTTTAGAGGGGATTTGAGGAGAAATTTTTTCACCCAGAGGGTGGTGGGGGTCTGGAACTCACTGCCTGAATGGGTGGTAGAGGCAGAGACCCTCATCACATTTAAAAAGTACTTGGATATGCACTCGAAGTGCCGAAACCTACAGGGCTGCGGACCAAGTGCTGGAAAGTGGGATCAGGCTGGATAGCTCTTTGTCGGCCGGCGCGGACACGATGGGCCGAATGGCCTCCTTCCGTGCTGTAAATTTCTATGATTCTGAACTCACCGCTCACTACCAGACTCACGATTCTCCTGTTTATATATCTATTTATTTGTCTTGTCCTGGTCTCCTCAGGCCAAGCACATCCAATGATTTCAAAGAGATTACAACCACTGCTCCCACTTTTTCAGGCAGCAGGTGCTGGTAATGGTTATGCAATTCCCATTTACACCTCCTCTAGACCCATCTTCCGTTTATTTACCTGTCCCACTACCACCCCCTTTTGCTCCCATCATCATCCCTTTTGTCATATTATAAAAAGGATATAGAGGTGCTGGAGAGGGTGCAGAGAAGATTTACAAGGATGGTACCAGAAATGCGAAGGTATATCTATCAGGAAAGGGTGAACAGGCTGGGTCTCTTTTCTCTTGAAAAAAGAAGGCTGAGGGATGACCTAATAGAGGTCTTTAAAATTATGAAAGGTTTTGATAAAGTGGATAGAGAGAGAATGTTTCCACTTGTGGTGGAGCGCATAACTAAAGGCCATCAATATAAGATAGTCACCAAGAAATCCAATAGGGAATTCAGAAGAAACTTCTTTACCCAAAGAGTGGTGAGAATGTGGAACTCGCTACCACAGGGAGTGGTTGAAGCAAATAGTATGGATGCATTTAAGGGGAGGCTAGACAAACATATGAGGGAAAAGGGAATAGAGGGGATAGATTTAGATGAGGAAAGATGGGAGGAGGCTTGAGTGGAGCATTAACGTCAGCGTGGACTTGTTGGGCCAAATGGCCTATTTCTGTGCCGTATATCCTATGTAATCCTATGTCATTTAAATCACTCCTGCCTTCCATCCTATCACAGACCTTCCCTTTTGTTCTATCCTCCCTCCCCCCCCCCCTTTCCCTGCTCCTATACTTTCTTAAAACCGGTTAGAGCTGTAATGTTTTACAGTTCTGACGAAGGGTCACAGACCTGAAACGTTGACCCTGTTTCCTCTCTCACTGCAGGTGCTGCCTGACCTGCCGAGAGTTTCCAACATTTTCTGTTTGTATTTCAGTGATGTAGAGGACAAGTCAGTGACCATTTCTCAGAAATGTATTGAAGTTCTTCTCACCAACTGATCCGCTCCCGTCATTAGTCTTGTAGTGGTCATCGCTGGTCTCTTCATGATGTCAAAAGATCCCTGGATTTCTTCTTTTGCTAGCTGCTACCATATGAGGAATCTAACTCAAAAGCTAAAAAGATTGGGAATGTAAAGATCATGTTTTGATACACTATTGGGAGATTGTAGAGGAGCGGAATCCCTGGGGGATATCTAATACCTTCTTTATACCGAGTCCTTCGTGCCTTAATCTGAGCTCAGCGATTGAATTCCCAATATCAGACTGAAGTGAAGCTGACTGTTGTGCATTGGAGCCTCTCAAACACGGGACCTTTATGACAGTCGTTGTAATTTTCAAGCAGTAGCAGAGCGTAGTCACAAATTCACGTACTGCAGGCTGGGTGGTCACAGCCCATTTACAGTGGTTTCATTCAGTGTTGGCATTTAAGAATGTAAGAACTAGGGGCAGGAGTAGGCCATACGGCCCTTCGAGCCTGCTCCGCCATTCAATAAGATCATGGCCGATCTTCTACCTCAACTCCACTTTCCCGTCCGACGCCCATATCCTTTGATTCCCCTAGAGTCCAGAAATCTATCGATCTTAGCCTTTAATATACTCAACAACTGCACCACAGCCCTCTGGGGTAGAGAATTCCAAAGATTCACAACCCTCTGAGTGAAGAAATTCCTCCTCATCTCAGTCTTAAATGGTCTACCACTTATCCTGAGGCTGTGACCCCTAGTTCTAGACTCTCCAGCCAGGGGAAACAACCTCTCAGCATCTACCCCATCATCCTTTATGTCATCCTTATTTTGCTGCAGTATTGATAGGGTGTCAAACACAGAATTTGTCACGTCACACTGACAGGATTTACTACACATATGCATTAAAAATTTGGTGGCGAAAATTGGGCAGTGAATTGGACTCAGTCCAGACTAATTCCAGCCCAGACCAATTGAATGAAAACCTTTTCTATCGCTCGGCTGTGCAATAAATTCTGGGCCATTCCCATTTGGCCTGGGCTCGTAGCACAAAACTGGCGTTAAGATGGTGTGAAGGCACATTGCTGGGGCAGAGCAGGAGGATATTCATTCTGCATCTAGCATGCATGACCTGATGCTTGATGCTGACAGAGGGTGACACAAATGGGAAAGTGTTCCATTTCCCAGCACTAACATCTCTTTATTTTGATGAGCGCAAATGTTCACCTCATATTAGAAACTGGATGGTTCATGGTGCGCTGCGCTAAATTAATCAAAAATTGAGATCATATCATTCGCCATGAGAAAGAAACTCAAGCAGTTCGCGACAACCGAATTGGACTGCTGCCTGTAATTTACTGAACTTCATAAACAGATATTGTATATGTATATGGCACTTTACAGCCTTCTGGACTCAACATCGAGTTCAACAATTTCAGACCATAACCTCTGCCCCTATCTTTTTTTCTTTTTCTTCTCTCTCTCACATGGCAGCTGTCGATCATCCTGCCATTGCCATTTACACTTCATCTAGAGCCATCTTTTTTTTCTTAACTTGTCCCATTACCATCTCCTTTTGCCTTGCACCATCATCCCTTTTGTCTCTTAATCTCTCCTGCCTTCCATCCTATCACAGACCTTCCCTTTTGTTCTTTCCTCCCCTCCCCCCATTCCCTGCCCCTACACTTGCTTAAAAACCTCTTCCATCTCTCACTTCTTCCAGTTCTGAGGAAGGGTCATCGACCTGAAACATTAACTCTGTTTCTCTCTCCACAGATGCTGCCTGACCTGCTGAGTATTTCCAGCATTTTCTGTTTTTATTTTATATTATATATGTATTCATTGGAGGTAACCAAAATTTGATTTTTTAAGTATTTGCTTTTTCAACAACAATCTTTCTGTGAGGAAAAAATCCTCTATTTTCTTCCCAAATCTCACGGGCTTCCCCAGTGCCTGTACCACAGACCAGTCAAGAGGCTGGACAACCTGGATCCAGGCTTTTCTGAAGTCATTCTCAGCAAGACACCTGGTGACGTGGAAGAGCAGCCCAGGGCCAAGTCTCCTTGTGACCTTCCCTGCTCACTGCGAGAAGGCCCCCTTGGCATCACTCGGCACCTGCACACAGAGCGATGTTGATGAAATCACAACCTCTGCAAATCAAACCTTGGTTCCCCCGTCACAACAAAGCGTTGGTGCACCGATTGTACGGGTCACTGCACCACGGTCAGTGGTGGATCGCTCCAACATCATGCTGAAAGCATGCAACGTGACATAGGACACCGGGTTATTTCGGAAGGTAGATCGCACAGAAATCGAGTAACTATCCACATATAGATAATTGGAAGGCAAACGCGTGCTGACCCATACTTAAATTGTATTGCCATGAGCTGGAACCCGAGGAACCCCCATGTTAAAACCATGCAGGACGGTATGTATCCGGGAGCTGAATGAGATCACAGCAGGAGCTGAAGTTGCATGACGGCAAGCATCAAGGAGATGTAAAAGGATAAAACAAAGATGTGTAGCGGGGGACACCCCACTGTGTAGATTCATTTGAAATAAGTTTCAATCTAATCTGATAAAATAGATCCACAGCAGCGGCCCTTGGAGGAGTGTGCAAATATCACAGGATTAGAATAGACCATTCTCTTCAGCAGCTTGCTCCCGTGAAGTCTACGGTGTTCTGGGATGTTCAGCAATTTTTTTGTGCATTAGGGTGTGTTAGGAACAGCTTAATAGAAAGCATATTCATTTTATTTTGGTGGGAAGGAACGGGAGAAAGGGTTATTGTTTAATGAACAGAACTTTTCAAGTCCATTAAGAGTGAACCATTGAATTAAAAACCATTCTAGTTCGATTAAAATACAGGAATAGGGCGAGGGTGGGGGAGAACTAACTGAATGAGACAGTCGTTGGGATTTGCATAGTTCAGCAATAACACAGAAGCCACGAGTTAATTTTGTCGTGTTAAATAAAAGACAGGCATTCAAAGCAAAATATTTCTCTAACTGGAACAAATTCACACAGTTAACACACTTAAAGGAGTTGAAAAAACTGGGAACCGCAATTCAAAGACTTCTCTGCAGCAGGTCAAAAGAATTCCATTAAGATTATTAATGCAGCTAGCCGTCTGCTCAGCCAACATGAAAGACTTTACCAAGCTGCAATCACAAATAACCCATCAAACGGAGTAACTCACTCACAGCAATTTTCATAAAGAAATATGAAAGCGATTATAAGACGCTTGGGAATAAAGTGCAGATGGGATGCCAATACCTGCTGAGCTCTTTACAGGGAGGAACCCCACGGGAAGGGAAATGGCTGTGGACAAGTCACATATGGCTGCAAGGACCGCGCTTTAACCACTTGTGGGCTAATGATACTTTTTTTTCCCAAATGAATGTGACAAGATTCCTATTTTTTCCCCCTTTTGAGAGGAAAAAATTACTCTTCGGGCGGTCTTGTTCTGTTACACGTTCTTTGATTGGGTTTTAAAGACTACTGCCGTGACTCGTTATAGGTTAAATACAGACTGTGTGTTAAAGGGACACTCCATTTCTGAAAAAGCATACACAGAGTTAAAGAACGATTCAGCACAGAAACAGGCCATTCGACCCTTCAAATCACGCCAGCATTCTCTTCACTTGAATCATCTGGTCTAATCCCATTCAGCTGCTCACCCATTCCTCCTCATAATCTGAAATCTTCTTCCTTTCGCACAAAGGGTAGAGGAAATCTGGAAAACTCTCTCCCCCAAAAAGCTGTTGAGGAGGGGCGGGTCAATGGAAAATTTCAAAACTGAGTTTGATAGATTGTTGTTAGGCAAGGGTCGTAAGGGTTATGGAACCAAGGCGGGTAAACGGAGTTGTGATACGGATCAGCCATGATTTAACTGAATGGAGGAACAGGCTCAAGGGGCTGAATGGCCTCCTACTCTTCCTATGTTCCTTTTCAACTAACTGAGTAACTTCTAAAACAATTTACAGACTCATCTTAAATGATGGCATGGACTCTGTTTCAAAATGTTTGTTTGGCAAACCTGTTTTCATTTGTTGAAAACCGCACAACCTGATCATATAAATCGTGCCAAAACCATCGTGTTACTTGCGTGTGATGCAACTGTGCTGAAGCTGAAAATATTCTACCTCCCCAAACAGACAGTAAAGGTTTGCCAAATGCTTTTCCGTGCAGCCCAATGAAAAGCAAAATCTCGACAACCTCTGCACTCTTGGGGGGGGGGGGGGGGGGGAGGGGAGGAGAGGGGGGGAGGGGAGGGGGGAGCGTTCTGCTTCATTGACAGGTTCTGAGAACATTGCACGTGGAGGAAGAATTATTCCATGCCTACTCATCTGTGCGGCAATATAATCCAAGTTCCTTGACATGAATTGAAGTCTGTAGCTGACAGATATCACAATGGTAGCTGTAAATGGCACGGGCCTGTCCTACAATATGTATAGGAAATGAAAGCCCATAACATTGCAGTATGAGTCAATCAGTATGAGTCATTCAGTTTGACAACATCACAGTTTAAGGCACACCGTGCAACCAGAGATATTTGTTTCTCAATATTTAACCACAACTTCTGTCTTTAAATGTACATAGCATCACCTCGAAATTTGAAAGTAATTTTTCGGCCACAACGGCGAGTGTGTTGAGGCCTATCTTCTTGATTCCGCAGACTGTACGTGCTGCCAGAGGGAGGTCAGGACCCCAAACATTCCACCGCAGTATAGGCCCCATGGTATAGATGCAAGCCCAAATCTGGTTCCAGAGCCCGTCCTGATACCGAAACAAAGCGAAGGAGTCTCATACCACTTCACTTTGGAGTCGGCTTTCACGCGTGAGTTACATTCAAGTGTCAGTGTGAAACCTTGGGGAGTGTGAACGCATTGTAACAGTGATGCGGAGATGCCGGTGTTGGACTGGGTGGACAACAGTGAGAAGTCGCACAACACCAGGTTATAGTCCAACAGCTTTATTTGAAATCACAAGCTTTCGGAGCGCTGCTCCTTCGTCAGGTGAAGTCTTCACCTGACGAAGGAGCAGCGCTCCGAAAGCTTGTGATTTCAAATAAAGCTGTTGGACTATAACCTGGTGTTGTGCGACTTCTCAGCATTGTAACAGGTTTTGGTTTAGGATTAATCCACCAATGCAGCAACTGCACTAAGAACAGCATTTTCCAAACTTCCAGGCTGGAGTTGCCAACTCAGGTTGGACGTTTTCCTGGCTGTTTCATCACCTGACCTCTCCCCTCCACCCGTCCCTCCCAGTCAAACTAGTTCTGACTGGGAAAACTCGGAAAGAAACAAGGAAAAATACATGCTTAGTGTCCAGCGACAGGTTCTGAGAACATTGCGTGTGGAGGAAGAATTATTCCATGTCTCATCTGTGCGTGCAATATAATCCAAGTTCCTTGACATGAAGTGAGGTATAAAGGATGAACAAAAACCCCATTTAATAATATTGGAGGGTTTTTTTCCACCTCCAATATTATTCAAACTAATAAACTAAAGTGTTCAAAGAAAATTAAAAAATTAAAACACTTTCTTAATGCCTCAATGACTTTTCTCCTGGGTTTTTCTCGCAGCAGTGTCTTGGAGACAAATCTTTAATTCTTGGAGATTCCTGGGCAATCTTGGCGGGTTGTCAAACCCGACTCCAGGCCCATACAATTTAAACGGGTCAAAGCAGTAAATATAAGCCCAAATTAGACTGAGTTGCCTGGTTTCAGAACCCAGGCTTCAAGGGTTCCACGTGGCCGGAGGCCTGCTAAGATGTCACAAGGCCCTAAATTAATGTCATCCTCAGTGTAATAATCTCTTTGCTGTGCATGATTCAATGTGTGAATTAGAACCTCCCACTTCTAGGGTTGGCCTGCATCAGGAGAGTGTAAACACCTGGGTGAAAATCTCACGTCCTCCCCTGCAGGCAATGAAGTGAAGGCAGTTGGCTCGTGAACTCACGCAATCCATCAGATAAAACAATCTGTGCAGCCATAAGCATTAACTCTAGAAGGCTGTACTCAACTTGAATGATCTTGATTGAAACTAAAAGGATAGTCCTGATTTGAACTTAATGTGATCTCTGTGGAGCTATAAGCGAGGATAGGAAGGGAAGCTGTACATGTGAATGAAAGTATGACCACAGCAATCATATGCTGATGTCCTCGGGTAATTTAACAACTTTCCCTCAGGGTGCAGTAAATCAATTTTCAATCTGAAAGTAATGGGTTCCGAGGAAGTCAGTAGAAAATTAGTCAATTTTACTGTGGGAAGGAGCAAGCAAAAAGAAAAAAAATCTAAAGCCTTCACCCTGGTTAGAAAGCTTCCGTAGCAAATATATCAGGCATCTGTAAAATATATGACATGGCAAACGATAGGTGGTGTAGTGGGTTAGCACATTATCCTTTCACCTGTGGGACTTGAGGTGGAATCCAGCCAATATGGAAGTTTCTTTTCTTTCCTGGCTGTCAGGTTTCTATGCAAAATAAGCTTTGGCAGCTGTGAAACTATCTAGCTTATGGGCTCAAATCCACAATAAAAAGCCCGTCATAGTTCATCATTTATTGACACAAAACGGAGAGTCTCACTCTGAGGCCACAAGGACAGTTGGTGTAAGAAATGGAAGCATTCAAAGAAAGAAATAAAGACTTGCAATTATTTAACACCTTTCATGACCTCAGGACATCCCAAAGTGCTTTACAAGCCAACAAAATACTTTTTAAAGTGTAGTCATTGATGTAATGTCAGAAGCACGGCAGACACATTCGTGCCCAGCAAGCTCCCATGTGATAATGACCAGATAACCTGTTTTAATGATTTAATGGTTGAAGGATAAATATTGGCCAAGAACACTGGGGATAACCCCCCTGCTCTTCTTTGAAATAGTGCCAGGAGATCTTTCACGTCCACCTGAGAGGGCAAACGGGGCTTCGGTTTAACATCTCATCCAAAAGACAGAACGTCTGACAGTGCAACACTCCCTCAGTACTGCACTGGGAGCGTCAGCCTAGATTTTTGTGCTCGAGACTCATGGAGTGGGACTTGAACCCACAACCATCAGACTCAGAGGCGAGAGTGCTATCCACTGAGCCATGGCTGACACCAATCAGAGTGTTGCAGTAGGGTTCACTGTTCTGGGGGTAAGGCTAAGACACATTGCTGGAACAGTGTAAATGTACTCTACATCTGGCGAAGTTTGAACCTAACCTGGAAGAGTTTGATGCTGACACTTGATGCCAAATTGGAAAAACTTCCGATTTCCCACAAGTGTTATCCCTCACCAATAATTCATGCAAAAATTGTCCGAGTCCAAATGACATTCTTTTGCTCAATACATGTCAGCATGTTCAAATACACAATTTTCACCACCCTATCCCTACCATGTGCAGCCAAAGTTACACCCTGATGCTCAAAACTCTCAGGACAGAAATACGCAGGAGCAGGTAGAATGGCCAATAAAGTGCATATCCCATGGGCCACTTAGAAGGAAGTCTGACACAGAGCATTAAACAATCGCAGAAGACACAGGGAACAGAGGGCACACTGTCATTGTACTGTGTGCGTACAGGAAAGGAGAAGGAAGTAAATCAGTAGGATCATTACTTAAAAACTTGTATTCAAAAACATTTTTAAACTGGGAAATAGTTTTTTTTTCCCCACCCAGCACTTAGAAGCTTTATAAAATCTCAGAGGCCTCTTCAGGTGCTTATCAAGCCTCGGAGGCTTTCTCAGTTCATATTTATTACATCAAAACAAATCATGTTACAAATGTGTTACAGGTACCTGCAGAGACTCTGTACAGGTTATTAGATGATGAAGACATGTACACTGCAAGACAGAAAACAGTTTCAATACTTTAGGGTTTTACCTCACGCAAGAGTCAAACAGTAACACTGCGAGAATCTTTGCAGCCTAGAAATTACTGTCAGTGGTGTCATCGTATGCTTAATGGCTGGTATAAAGTTCGTCTCTTCATTATTTTAATGGACACCTTAAACGATTTATTTTAAATGAGTGAACATCGCCATTAAAATAATAGAGAGGAATATTCAAAAGAAGCAGGTCAAGTGTTGCTACGATAACATCATCGAGAGTCATTTCTAACCTTAAGTGTTTAATCAATCAACAACAGTAAAAGACCAAACAATGTGCACGAGATACATTTGTTTAAATTATTCCGTTCCCATTCTCCTTTTTTTACACTGCCAGTTAATAGCAACCACAGTTCTCAGGCCTGTTACTGCTTCCAGCCTGCATTTGATTTTCAGAATCTCACCCAACAATTCTGGAATGTTCTCGCATTGTCAGATCGTATCGCTTGTGTGTCGGTGCGAGAAACCTATCGTCCGCTGTTTTAAATGACCGTTTCGGATTACCCTTCCCCATCACTTGTTATACATCGCGCACGCTGCTTGCCTGAGTAATTTACGCCTGTACTGAGTCACCAGCGGAGACCTTTATTTCTCCCCTTGCAAATGGTCAGGATGGGAGTGTTTATCATTTTAGACACTTGCTCCTGTTTATTTTCATGAAAAAAAGTATTTTTCTTTCCTTTGAAGTTTAATAAGCAAATTCTCTTTTGGTTTCACCAGTTTTTTTGCCCAGTGTTTCATTACATCGCTGTTCAACCTCTCACAACATCCTCACTACTGAAAAAACAAGGAAAGGCTCACTTAAACCGTCAAACAAAAATTAAACATAGTTTACAGACAGAGCACACACTGGGCAACATGCTGCGCAGTCTCTCCCACTTGGAGGGCTGTTGTGAAAAAACGATTGCTTTCTGAAGTGTATCCTCTATTATGCTGCCACATGTCACATACACCCCAGTTCACTTTAACGAAGGCAAGCAAATCCATGGAAATACCCGTCTCCCTGAGCCAGTATATTTTGAAGATTTTTAACTCACACACTCAAGCTGCTCTTGGCACCACAAAGGAAATTTTAAAAAAGGTTTTAAAAGCAAAAGTCATCCTGTTTGGGCATCTTTTGGTCCCCCGGATCCTCTTCGCGCTGTTTTCATCCAGCGGGAATGGCTTCCCTGCTCAGGCTACCAGTTAAAATTGCAGTCGGGTCTCGATGACATCAACGGGACCCAATGACATCAACAGGAATCAATGACATCACCAGGAACCAATGACAGCATCTGGACCCAATGACATCACCAGGACCCAATGACAGCATCTGGACCCAATGACATCACTGGGAACCAATGACAGCATCTGAACCCAATGACATCACCAAGATCCAATGACATCATCGGGAAAGAATGACATCACCCGAAACCAATCACATCACCAGGAATCAATGACGGCATCTGAACCAAATGACATCACCAGGAACCAATGACATCACCAGGAACCAATGACAGCATCGAGACTCGACGTGCATATATAAAGAAGGACCCCGCTGGCTGTGGGCAGGTGTCCCTGCTGCCTGCTCAGTAGAGCAGGTTAAAATCTCAAACGTTGGGATCCTGGCAGGTAAGCAACCTGGGCAATTTTAACTGCCCACCCACCTGGTTTCCACCAGACAGGTAAAGTTAAAATCGCCCCCACTATTTGCTGAACCACAGCTGAAAAAAGAATGCTGAATAAATATGTTTTATTGGTGTTAACATGTTTGTCGATATTATAGGATCAAATATTCGAATGAAATGTCTTCGACTGAGGAATATGTCATAAAGCTGTTTTGGTTTTCTAGAAACTAAAGGTCATTCTGCAAAGAATGAAATTAGTTCAGTCATAAAAGTTACTAAACATTGGTGTTTGCCCTTCAATAGGAACTTCTCTCAACCCTCGCCAGTTTGTCTTGACTTTCAGAACGCCGCTCCTCTTTCACCTCTCTCCTCAACTTAATTTGGTTTTCTTCGTAATAGCTAGGATTAGTGTGTGGTACTCTTGTCCTCACTATCATTAAACTGGCAGCCCTGGCAACTTGGAGCAAATCAATGTAGTTGCTGGGCCACTATTATTGTTGGTCCACTCTGACCTGAGCTAGGATACCTCTCCAACTTCTAAATACCACAATGTAGATGTGCGGATTCCTTTATTTTCACTCCAGTTTAGGCTCTTTCTCTGCTCTCTTGAAGATGTACGGTACGGTAGCATAGTGGTAATGTTACTGGACTAGTAGTCTACTAGTCTAGAGGCCTAGACTAATGATCCAGAGACGTGAGTTCCAAATCTCAATTAAATAAATCTGGAATTAAAAAGTTAGTATCAGTAATGGCGACCATGAAACTAGCAGATTGTCGTAAAAACCCATCTGGTTCACTAATGTCCTTTAGGGAAGGAAATCTGCCGTCCTTACCCGGTCTGGCCTATATGTGACTCCAGACCCACAGCAATGTGGTTGACTCTTAACTACCCTCTGAAACGGCCTAGCAAACCACTCAGTTGTATTCAAGAAGACGGCTCACCACCACCTTCCCAAGGGCAATTAGGAATGGGCAATAAATGCTGGCCCACATCCCGTGAATGAATAAAAAAAAAATCTTATGATTTGATATGATTCCATGGGCAGTATTTGGCCTTCAGCACCTTGTCCAATTCATGTGTGAGCTTTAACAGTGTCAAAAGTTTATTGCTCTCTAGAGGGTATCATTGCTGGGTTGTCCGCTGTCTCGCCCAGTAGTCACAGACCCGCACCTCCAACAGGGGTTGGTGTACCGTGATAAGGAACAGGAAACCTCACCGATGTTCCCTTCCCTAACGCAACCAATGGTAGCCTCCCGCCTGCTGCCCTGACTGAGATCTGCAAACTTAGCACAAGATCAGGGGTCGAACCTGAGACCTCCCTGGCCTGCGTGACTTAGAGACGGTAACGATACCATGAGCCATCAGGGGAGCTTGAAGTGATGATTCTACCAAGCAGTACAAGACAGAAAGCCAATTAAATTGCAAACTCTCCTATTCCACCTTGTAATGTGTACATCCCACAAACACAAGAATTGGTAGATCCAATTAACTTACATGGTTCCTTTAAAATACCACGTTGTACAGCTTTGATATTTGATTGACGTTCAGATAGTGCAGACGTGTTGGCATTAGTACTCGACAGGCAGCCAATTGGATCATTCAATTTTAATAACTTATCTACCAATCATGAATAAATTGAAAGTGGCACCAAAAATGTATTTGTAAACATCTCATGCACGTTCAGCACAGATAAATATTCATAAGCCGATGCTGCAGACCAGATTACAAAAGCCAATTCACAATAAAAAAAATCATTACAGTGCAAGGGGACCAACCCCACCGTCAATGATGTTGGCATCAACAATTATCATCAATAAATGGAAAGTGGTATCCAAAAGCCACTGCCCCTCCCCAAAATATAGAAACAGCCGCAAACATTTATTCGTGCTCTCTCATCAATATAATGTGGCAAAGTTCATAAGGAAGGAAGGAATACACACCACAATTAAACCTGTAGCACAGTACCCAGTGTTTAGTGCTGTGAATAGTGAGGGATACAGAAGTGAAATTCCTCCTTCAACAAAGAGTCGAAGTATGTCTGCTTTTCTCCCAAACTAACGACCCGTTAACCAAATCCCAGGAACGCACAGCTCTGAATCGCAGGATTTCCGAGAACGAGATTGCACGGGTCATTAACTCTGGAGAAAGGCAGACATTCTCCAGTTTCCTTTTGTTAAAAGAGGCATTTCACACCCTTTAAGATTCGGCAGTAAAGCAGCAAGTACCCCTGCCTTTGTGCTGTACAGAAGCAGGGGTTCAATGAAATTGCGTTGCAGCGACAACGTGCAGTGGCTCCACCCATTGCTTTTGAACACATTCAAATCAAAACAGAAGGAGGAAGGTGATGGGAATTAAAAGTGTTGAACCTGTGACCCTGGGCGGGGGGTTGTGCAAGGACTGAAACCCAATTTGGCGTGAAGCAAAGTTTCGATTTTACAACAGCAACATCTGGAAAAAGGAAAAGGTGGTCACTTACTAGAGTTTGGGTCAGAGTTGCCATCAGCCTCCGTCCTCTTGTCTGGGGAAGCCTGCTCGTAGAACTCGTCCTGCGGCTGAACCAGAGGGAGAGGGTGTGAGATCAGCGTGCCACCATTTACCGGCTCGTGGTCTCCTAAACCACTATCACTGCAGCTTTCCTGGGAGCCGTCAGGCAGGTGAAATGTAACGCGGCGCTGAGACTGGAGAGAAGAGCAAAGAACATAGAAGTTAATGTTCTTCTTTGCTTTTTTCACCCCCCCCCCCCTTCCAACTTTCAGACAAACTATCGTGGGTTTTTACCCCCCCCCCCCCCCAGTGTAAATTGGTGCTAATCCTTTCCACGACAAGCAACTACTTCAGGCAGAAAATATTTACCAAAAGCACAATTCCATATTCAGATATTTCATGTTATATGTTACTCTTATTCTGACAGTTTCATTAAAGTGCTATCTGTAGCAATGCATCAGCACCTTGCATTTACATAGCGCCTTGAATGTCGTAGAACGCCCCAAGACGCTTCAACACACAAAGTAAAATGCACCTCAAAATCAGCTAAACTCAGAGGAAACACGTCCGATTCCTGCACACAACAGACCTGCAGGTGTTATCTGATGGTACAAAAATAGCCACCTTATCTGTTGTAGGCTAGCTTAGACCACATCCACAACAACAACAGCTTGTATTTATACAGCACCTTTAACATAGTAAAACGTCTCAAGGCGCTTCACAGGAGCGATTATCAAAGAAAATTTGACACCGAGCCACATAAGGAGATATTAGGACAGATGGCCAAAAGCTTGGTCAAAGAGGCAGGTTGTAAGGGGCGCCTTAAAGGAGGAGAGAGAGGCGGAGAGGTTATTTTTATCTTCACTGCAGAAAGATATCAAGTCTGCACAGTGGAATGATTAACATTCATTATATAATACAATGCTATATATATATATATATATAAAAATCAGCGTTAGTTAATTTTGCTGTTCATTAAATAGATAACTAAATAAATAACAGACATAAGGTGGATTAGTGATGGTACCATCGCCTGGCACTGCCCATTGGTGAGACTGTCTGAGCTATCCATGTATTAAATGGACGCTGAATTGTTACCACCTAAACCCCTCACACACATCATTAACTCAGGAGCGTCTTAAAGGAGGAGTGAAGGGTAGAGAGGCAGCAAAGTTTAGGGAATTTCAAGAGGGCTGTGTTTTTTTTGTTGAACTATTGGTATTGCGGAGCTGCATGGAAATGAATGACTTTCAACAGAGATGGAGCCAATTTACTCATAGGCAGTTCAATAAATAGAAGCCTCAGAAAACAACAAGGAGTTGAAGGCCAGCGCTAAGGCTGTGCCATTAAGCTGACTTAGTATCTCCTTAGTATTGTGGTTAGTATCCCCGCCTGTCATGCGGGAGACCGGGGTTCAATTCCCCGATGCAGAGAGGTTATTGTAATGGAAATGGTAGCATAGTGGTTATGTTACTGAACTAGCAATCCATGAGACATGAGTTCAAATCCCCTGCTGGGCAATTTAAATACAATGAATTAAAAAAATCTGGAATAAAAAAAGCTAGTATACGTAATAGTGATCATGTAACTACTGGATTGTTGTACAAAACCCATCTGGTTCACTAATGTCCTTTACGACAAATTCACCCACACATGGACGGCAGTGGTTCAAGAAGGCGGCTCACCACCACCTTCTCAAGGGCAATTGGAGATGGACAATAAATCCTGTGAATGAATTTTTTAAAATGCCACTCATCCAAAACGACTGCTTCAATCTGAGAATCTATTATGTTTCTGAAATCATATGGGGTGGAGGTGGCGGGGATGAATGAGCCTCAAACAGAGTGCCAGAGAGTTAGGTATAGCACTGATGAAAGTGCAAACTGCAAGAAATGTCGGAGGTGTATATAATGAGTCATTTAGAGCAATGATCAACAATATATTGAGTTTTAAGTTATTGTTTTAACGTGGGATAGAAGGGAGAGAGAAAGCAAAAACTTTTCTCTCTGCCCTCTTTATCTCCGTGTAGCACATCCATTAGAATAACAGTTCAAGAAAATTTTTTAAAGCAAAATTAAAAAAAAAACTTTTTAAAACGCTGCCCGATTGCGCTGGTTCATGGCAGATTTTGCATTTGACGATATGCAAATGAATTTAAGCAGAAACTCGGGGGGGGGGGGGGGAAACACTTTTCAAAACGGGCGCAATTTGCTCTGGAATCGGCAATTGCACCCAAAGTGGAAACTCCACCCCTATTTATTCTCTTTTAGAACTTCTTTTGACCTCTGACATCAGACACCTGCTCCTCTCTCCTTGTCATTACTCATGGCCTCCTCACCCATTTAGTTAGCTCAACCCAACTCTCTCTCAGACATATTTGATGTCCATTGCAATAAGCCAAAGTACCTTATGTATTTTACACACTTTCCACTTGCCTGGATGAGTGCAGCTCCAACAACACTCAAGAAGCTCGACACCATCCAGGACAAAGCAGCCTGCTTGATTGGCATCATCCACCACCTTAAACATTCACTCCCTCCACCACCGGCGTACCGTGGCTGCAGTGTGTACCATCTACAAGATGCACTGCAGCAACTCGCCAAGGCTTCTTCGGCAGCACCTCCCAAACCTGAGACCTCTTCCACCTGGAAGGACAAGGGCAGCAGGCGCATGGGAACACCACCAGCTCCAAGTTCCCCTCCAAGTCACACACCATCCTGACTTAGAAGTATATCGCCGATCCTTCATCGTCGCTGGGTCAAAATCCTGGAACTCCCTCCCTAACAGCACTGTGGGAGTGCCTTCACCACACGGACTGCAGCGGTTCAAGAAGGAGGCTCACCACCACCTTCTCAAGGGCAATTAGGGATGAGCAATAATTGCTGGCCTTGACAGCGACGCCCACATCCCATAAACAAATATTAAAAAAAAGTTATGTAGCTGGTGTACCTCACACTAACTTGAGTGCATGTAGACATCTGCTCACACTCAAGTATCCATCATTGGAACTCAAACACTTCAACAACGAGTTTTCAGGACAATATATATATTTACCACAACAAAGAATTGTTCACAATATGCTTTAGTTTTATTTTTATTGCTGTGACAACTTATTTTTACGGTAATTTGTAATACCACACCTTATTGTGCCCTCACATCTCCCTTCTGTTTAGTAACCCTAGCAAGATAATTTGCTGGCTGACAATGCTCGTGTCCTAACTCACACCAAATCCCGTTCACCCATCACCCCTGTGCTCACTGACCTACATTGGCTCCCAGTTAAGCAACATCTCCATTTTAAAATTCTCATCCTTGTTTTCAAATCCCTCCACAGCCTCAATCCTCCCCATCTCTGTAACCTCCTCCAGCCCCACAACCCTCCAAGATGTCTGCGCTCCTCCACTTTTGGCCTCTTGAGCATCCCCGATTTTAATCGCTCCACCACTGGCAGCCGTGCCTTCAGCTGCCAGAGCCCCAAGCTCCGGAATTCCCTCCCTAAACCTCTCCGCCTCTCTACCTCTCCTTCCTCCTTTAAGGCGCTCCTTAAAACCTACCTCTTTGACCATGCTTTTGGTCATCTGCCCTAATATCTCCTTCTTTGATGTCGCTCCTGTGAAGCACCTTGGAACATTTAAGGCGCTAATAAATACAAGTTGTTGTTGTTGTTGTATTTCTAAATGATATAGAAACCGTAAGGGTAGTTGGAGGCACTTACATCAACTTTGATCAAACTCTTTACTTCCCCCTCCACTCCCTGCATTATAGAACTATAGTCTTCCCTTGTGTGCTGTCTCAGGCAATGGCCCACACTTCTATAGTGCAGAGTGATCTAAACAAACGTCTCTGCGAACTCAAGTATCACTGCCGTTATAATAAGTTAGCGTACAAGAGAAAATTGCCTGAGTGACACCGATGTGACCTCGGCTCCCCACAGGCTGAATCTTTTTTTTCCCCAGATAGAACGCCTGGCCCCATGAGGGCGTGTGTCACTTTTACATTCGGCAGAACAGCAACAGGCCAATTCAGCTGTGGTCTTTGTATCACCTCTGCCACACTCAAATCAACACCCAAAGCACATAGTGAACCTTTACCTGAAGGAAAAGAAAATACAATTTTGTTTGAGTTTAAAACCATGGGTTCCTGGTGCCTTACAAGCTTAAGGCTGCATTGTCAGAACAATGATGGGTGACTGCTGACCTACTGAGGCTTTGTATCTCCTTCACTACGGAACGAGATACATGTCAGGAACTGGGAGCTAACTAGTTGGCCTCAAGTACTGCATGTGGAAATAGGTTACAAAAATCTTTGCAAGTAAAACGTCAGTGTTGAACTCGGTGTTTCCCTTGCACCGCCATCTAATCTTAGCTTCACTATGTTCTTTGTATATAGTTTAGAAAAAATGCTGGCACTTTTAATAGACTTAGCCGAGGTGGAAACATTGCCTGGAATGAGATAGATAGATTTCTAGACACAAAAGGCATCAAGGGGTATGGGGAGAGAGCGGGAATATGGTATTGAGATCGAGGATCAGCCATGATCATATTGAATGGCGGAGCAGGCTCGACGGGCCGAATGGCCTACTCCTGCTCCTATTTTTCTATGTTTCTATGAACGGGAATTTCTTGGGAATTCCTCGTTCAGACTGGGCGACAAAGTCTGCCTGGTGCAATGGCAGATCCAATTTATTCCGCAGATCTCCAGCAAGGTTTTACAACTCCATCTTCAGTTTTGGAACGTGAAGGTGGTGGTTTCCATAATGGGCTTGATTCATTGGGCTGGAGACAGCAGCGCAGTAATGAATGCTGCGACGCATCTCATTGTTGCACACGTTGGAAAGCAGCTTGAACTTTTTGTTTTAAAGACTGTAAACACAAGCTGCTGCTTCTCTGTATCTGCTATTTTATTGCTTTCATAGGAAGGGATTCAGAAAACAAGAATCCATTCTTCAGGCCTCCATGGCTCCAACACTTCTGGACACCCCCAGAAAGGAATGTGCAGTGGGCTCTGATAAAAGCAGCATCTTTTTGCCGAGTTTCTCTTTTTGAAACAGTAAGTGTAACCCAAATGGAATTCTTCCAGGCACCCTGCCACTGAAAACCAATTGAGTTCCTCTGACAGGCTGGAAGTGCCCGATTCGAAAAGCCGATGCTGTGCTCACACTCTGGTGGGTAGAAAAGTGTAAGCTTTACCACCCGTATCTTGAATTAAAACACAACCGTTTAACCTCTCGAGTACCACGGCTCCTTGAAGACGTGCGTGCTTTCCGCTCGACAGGCAGAAGGCAAATTTCCAGGCGGAGCTTCTCCCGTACAGCCGCCGTAACTTTGGCGGAAGAGCCGCGGAAAGCCCGGAAAACAAAAGATACGGCAGGCTATCGGGAAAAACCGCCTTGGAAATTCACCCACTAGCTGTTTGTTTGTGAATTCTGTTCTTTGTGTGCGGCACTGCTGGGAACGTGCAGGTGAAAACAGGATCCAGCTGTGATGCACCCCATGTTCAAATAGTTTGCTTGCCCACTTCAGCCACCGCCTCGGCTCACATATGATGAACGGCCACCTGGATCAGGTACCGCAGGCCTGTGCAAATGTGCTTCCGCTTCAGTCACTTTCTTCAGGCAAGAGAAAGAAAGGGCTTGCATTTATATAGCGCCATTCACGACCTCAGGCCGTCCCAAAGCGCTCGACAGCCACTGAAATACTTTGGAAGTGTGGTCACTGTTGTGATGCAGGGTAACGCGGCAGCCAATTCGCGCACAGCAGTTCTGACGAAAGGTCATCGACCTGAAACGTTGACCCTGTTTCTCTCTCCGCGGGTGCTGCCTGACCCGCTGAGCATTTTCCAGCATTAATTCCTGTTTCTCCTCCAGCTTTCCAGCATTCGCAGGGTTCTGCTTTTGTTTCCAGAAGTGTAAAGGTTGTACAAACCATTAGGGGTAGGGTAGCATAGTGGTTATGTTACTGGACTAGTAACCCAGAAGCCTGGACTAATGATCCCGGAGACACGAGTTCATAAGCCCAGCTGTGGAATTTAAATCTGGTTAATTAAATAAATCTGGAATTTAAAAAAAGCTAGTATCAGTAATGGTGACCACGAAGCTTGTCGTAAAAACCCATCTGGTTCACTCATGTCCTTTAGGGAAGGAAATCTGCCGTCCTTACCCGGTCTGGTCTATACGAGACTCCAGACCCACAGCAATGTGGTTGACTCTCAACTGCCCTCTGAAATGGCCGAGCGAGCCACTCAATTGTACCAAACCACTATGACAAAGATCACTGTGGGAGCACCTTCACCACACGGACTGCAGCGGTTCATGAAGGCGGCTCACCACCACCTTCTCGAGGGCAATTAGGGATGGGCAATAAATGCCGGCCTTGCCAGCGACGCCCACATCCCATAAACAATTTTTTTTTTAATGTTTAGTTTATTTTGATTTTTTTTTCAGTTCAGGCTTTTGATTGGGTTGAAATGTTCGAACGCTGTTGCAACGTTGCCTTATTTGCAGCATTTTTAAAGCTAACCGTTCTCTGCTAAACGCATGAAAAAATGCTGTTTAATATTTTGGTTGGTTTTTATTTTTGACTGATGTCGATCTGCAAAATATCAGGCATTGCAAGCTGCCTAGCAGGACAAGGCAGTTGCTTTCCCCTCTGCTAAGTGCACCAGTGGAGTTGCTCATGCTGAGTGCGAGGTTGGCAATGGAGACCTTCAGTAAACAAACCTGTCAGCATTTCACAAGCATTTTTCATTTTCTTGACAGCAGGAAAAGAAAAATAATATTCTATCCCATGCCTCAATTCAGGATGAGTTACAAATACCTGTAGATTTACTTCGCAGTCGGCTGTCCAATACGCCTAGACCCAATCTCACTCGCTCACTCATGTGGCCTTGAAATTACTCTGTGCATATGGGGTAGACGTTATGCTGCAGCTGTACAAAGCCCTGGTTAGACCACACCTGGAGCACTGTGTACAGTTCTGGGCACCACACCTTAGGAAGGATATATTGGCCTTGGAGGGAATGCAGCGTAGATTTACCAGAATGATACCCGGACTCCAAGGGCTAAATTATGAGGAGAGATTACACAAACTAGGGTTGTATTCCCTGGAATTTAGAAGGTTAAGGGGTGATCTGATCGAAGTTTGAGAGAATATTAAGGGGAACAGAAAGGGTAGATAGAGAGAAATTATTTCCGCTGGTTGGGGATTTTAGGACTAGGGGGCAGAGCCTAAAAATTAGAGCCAGACCTTTCAGGAGTGGAATTAGGAAACACTTCTACACACAAAGGGTGGTAGAAGTTTGTAACTCTCTCAAACGGCAATTGATGCTAGGTCAATTGTTAAATTTAAAATCTGAGATTGATAGCTTTTTTTTTTAACCAAATGCATTAATGGATATGGGCCAAAGGCGGGTATATGGAGCTCGGTCGCAGATCGACCATGATCTCATTGAGTGGTGGAACAGGCTCGAGGGGCTCAATGGCCTCCTCCTGTTCCTATGTTCCCATGACATTCCCCAGTGTTACCACAGCCCAGGAACATCTCGCCGTGTTAGCAAACCCCAGGACCGCTTCCTCTCTAGAACCCAAATCCAACTAGTACACCTTGCCGCGCATGTTGCTGTGCATCTGCAGCTTCATAAACAGGAAGGGATAAAAATGAAATATGTAGCTAAATGAATATTGAAACTATAAAGGCCACTCATTTACAGAATAATGGACAGAGTCGGGGAATTTGATCCCAAAGCACTGGCAAAACAAGAATACCACGTAATAAAATTGAATTTGGCTTATTCAGTTATCGTAAACCAGCCGCCCTGACAACGTTCCCTCTAAGCTGCACGGCCACGCAACTCTTTGCTGGTCCCGCGTAGCCTGGGACCGGTTTTTCTAATGTTAAATTTCATGCATGCGCGAAACTTTGAGGGGCCGCGCACCCAAAAGAAATTAGGGGGAACATTGCGCCCTGATGTTGTGCCTTACGTGGTGTAAAACCCTTATTATTCTAAAACATTGGTCCTGGAAGTTCTGCGGTGGTTCTCCTGATCTCCCACTGTATCTTCAGCAGGAGACTGGCGGACGGGCAGAGAAACGATGCAAACAGCGTTCAGCTGTTTACGCTGCATCTCTGGGGTATCTGCTCATCTTCCACCAGAGTCATGTCAGTACCCCTACGGAATTTCAGGAGCACTCTATTCTCCAGATCACTGGGAGCATTGCCACAGGAATCCTGCTAATGGTATATTTAAAGTCTTGCAGGTGGTGCACTCTGTTTATGTGGGCGACATTTACCTCCTGTCACACTTTGCCTGTTACACTGTGCTGCTACTGTTGTGGAACAGCGTGCCCTCCTATTCACCATGAGCATTGTCGCAGGAGATCTGATAGCATATTTTATTTGGAAAGAGCTTGAACAATGCTGCTTGTGCAAGACTGATTCCACTATGGACTTCAGTGCAGACTGTATGCGTAGGGTAAATCCACCATACCAGTCTTGTCCATGCCCATCAATGACATTTTAATATGGCAGTGTCAAACATGGGTTGGCATGGTTCCTGCAGGATGCTTTGATTTTTCTGGAGTTTTTTTTATGCGTTCGTGGGATGTGGGTGTTGCTGGCAAAGCCAGCATTTATTGCCCATCCCTAATTGCCCTTTGGGAAGGGGGTGGTGAGCTGCCTTCTTGAACCGCTGCAGTCCGTGTGGTGCAGGTGCTCCCACAGTGCTGTTGGGGAGGGAGTTCCAGGATTTTGACCCAGCAACGATGAAGGAACGGTGATATATTTCCAAGTCGGGATGGTGTGTGACTTGGAGGGGAACTTGGAAGTATGGAAAATCTGAGCTGGAAATGACCACGCCAGCATTCATATCAGTTGGCGCGCTAGTCATGATAACAGCCCTGTTCAGTTCACAGACACTGACTGACTTCAAATCAATCAATACTTTTTATACCAGCCAAACATTGCTTAATAAAGTTCCTGTCTCCAAACCACAGGTACTAAACGCTAACTGGTAATTATTCACATGCAGGTCACATTCACTGATGATGACTGACACTTGGAACCAACATTGTCACATAACACTCCAGCTGTCAGATCCCAGGAATCAAACCTATTGCTCTGTACAGTAACAGCAGAATCAACACAGCAACTTATAAAACACACCAAGTAGCCTGAACCCGATTTATTACATATTTAATAGATTGACGGGGGTATGCTTTTTTCTGATCCCTAATGACAGCAAAAGGCAGCGTGACTATAAAGCAGAGCCCACCTTACGCCCCTGTTGAGTCTTTCCCATCAGTAAACCAAGAAAAATATACTCCTATTTTCTCTAAATCCAGCTAACATCAGCGGGATTTTTTTTCCCCAACAACTTTTATTGTGAGTAACACGTTATCAATTTACTGCAATAATACAAACATAACATTGCTTCAAACAGCAGCAGAGAAAATCCCTCCTGAAAACACCAATAAATAACTCCATTAATAAGTGAACGTACACCTCTCTCCCACAAACGCAATGCCCCCAACAAATGACCCTTGCTTTTCACAAAAGCGTTAACCTTCCCATATTCTTGATAAGAACGCTATGGTGTGGCGCACTTCAAGCCCATGTTCTACCATCCCTAATGCTAAACTAGTTTTCCGCACTCCCCCAGATAACCCTGAACATTTGGGAATTCTTTGTAAATCAGTTTTTTTTTCCAAATTCACATTAGCCCCGAGTGCATTCTTTCACCGGGCTCTTGACTGTAGAAGTTCTGGTTTCTATGGGGGGCTGATACACTGTTTCATTGTTTTAAGCTCACATATTAGCCAGGAATCCAAGGAAAACAATCACAAGATTGATTTGGATGAAGGAGGCCTTTTGACCATTGATTTTTTTTTTCACAACATGGACCCACATCTCTAGCTTCAGGGCCATATTTCCACTGGTTATATCAGGGAATAATTTTTTTTTCCAACAATTTCATGAATAATAACGTGCTAAATAAAGAAAAGAAGTCGCTTTTGTGCTAAACCAAAAGCAGGGATAGGGAAACCTATCAAATTGTTGCCCTGAATCCAACATGGCACTGTTAAGGAGAGAGCAAGACAATAAAGGTCGATGGCCCAGAGTTTGCTGGAGCAGGGCATCTCACGGCGTGCCCAGTTTGTTTGATTTTATCCTGGACCCTTCAGTCCGAACAATTTTTTGCGTTCCAAGTTGATGGACGTGTGACATGGGCAACGTGGCATCTGAAACCTTGGTGAATGATGGGACCAACAGTCTATCTATCTCCTTAACCAATGAGATTTAAGGATTGAGAAATAAACAGAGGAACGACGGGGAAGGAAATAGGGTGAATTAGAGTCAAACAGGTACAGAAAGAGAAATAAGGAGAGGGAAAGGAGGATTTAATTAAGAGAGTGAGAAGCAAGAGAGAGAAAGGAAAAAGAAGTTAAAACATTTTAAATTTTAAATTTAAAAAAATCTAAGATCAATTTACTACCTGAAGCAATGAGACCACACAGTTTCACTTGTTCCCTTTCTGAGTCGGAGACACTGACTGGCACTGCAGGAACAGAAATCCCGAGGTTAAAAGGTTCCTTACACTGTTAAATACCATCCTTAACTTTCTGCGGCAAGTTACATTTGTGTAAACAGCGCAAATGCAGCAATTTCTTGACTCTCACCCGGGGGGGGGTTGAGGGCGAGCTGTTGTTTTCGCGAGGCTAATGGCGGATTCGCAACTCATGGCGTATCACTTCCTCGCCACAAGTTGCTGGGTTATTTACACACGAATAGCGGCGTGCGCGTTGAACGCGCCGTTATGTTACCAGTAAATTCTGGGACAATGTGTCTTCTTTAAACATTGTTCAGGCAGGATGTGGACTTCAAACCCCAAAAGAATAAATGATTTTAAATCATGGACTACAACTGCTTTCAAGTTACTGGGCCACAATTTGGTGTAAAAAAAACAAACGGTGAGGCTAATGGCGCGCAATTGCCACAGCAACTTTAGGCGAGGGGCAGATGCGTGGTTAAACGCGGAAAAAACAAAAGTTGCTGTCCGAGATGCGCCACTCTGCCGTTACCTTCGTGGAAACGGCATCTCGCCGTCTGCCTCACCATCGAAATGCATTGTACGGCGTGAAATTCCTGTATTTGCGCAGAAGATACGAACCAAACTCACCACAGAAAGTCTTGCCCATTTCAGTCTAAGTAACCTTTTAATTGTTAATTGCTGCCAGTCAACCTCTCCAGCACTGAAAATTAACTGTTGCAAGTGTGGAGTCTCATTCCTTCAGGTTTTAATTGTTAGAGATTTTAAAAATGTAAAATTTAATTTTCTGTCTTTTCGTGATGCAATCTTTCTTTCCCTCTCTTTTTTCTCTTTCTGTACCTGATTTGACATTGAATTCCCCCACTCTAATTCATCCTCCTTCTCAGTCATTGCACTGTTTATTTCCCAATCCTTCAATCTGATTGGTTAAGGAGATACCCTGTTGCTTGCCCTGTTCACTCAGGCCCCAGATGTCCGGTTTCCCCTCGCTGCGTCGTTATCAGCTCGCACTCTCGGCAACTTGCCACACAAATTTTTTTAAAAAACTAAACATCCAAGGGCAAGTCTGACGAACGGCAGATGCTGTTAGATGCCACGCCACAGCATATTAGAATCATAGAATGGTTACAGCACAGAAGGAGGCCATTCGGCCCGTCGAGCCCGTGCCGGCTCTCTGCAAGAGCACTTCAGCTAGTCCTGCTTCCCTGCCCTTGCCCCGTAGCCCTGCAAATTGTTTTTCCTTCCGGTACTTATCCAATTTACCTGAAGGAAAAAATAAAAATTGCAGGCCAAATTCTTATTCCAATTATCTCCCTATTTCTCCTGAAGATACTGACTCTTGCTCTGCTATATGCCATGGGGGCTGACAGTCCTCTGGCACTTAGCCTAACTGGCCATTCTTCACATGTGGGCACTTGACTGTGGCAGGAGTCAAATCCAACTCCGATCCTCTTCTCATTTAAAATCCACAGACATGCGCTTCTCAGCAAGGATTACTGAATAGGGATCAGAAGCAGGAGCACGGGATTATCTTTTCCACATCCCAACCTAAGGCACTGGGGCCAATTAAGAACCCCAGTAACTACCCCAGGTGAGATCAGCCAACTGAGCACACAACAGGAATTGAACCTGAAATCACCTGTCTTTATGCTTTAGCACCAGCCCATGATATGCATTCATCTACCAAACCAGCAAGGGAGCTTCCCCAACATCCTGCTTACCAAATGTGCTGACAGTTCATTTCGTTCCGAGGAGTTTTTATTTTCTGTAGCAGATAATGAGCTATGTATGAAAATTGCACTGGTCTTTGTCTCTCGTGAATCATGAAGCTGCGAACTAGAATTACATCAAATTTTGCAGCATGAAAGCAGGCCATTTGCTGCTTAATATCTTGTTTTCCTCTGTCCATTTCCTATCTTGGTGTGGCTGGGTTAAAGGGTGTTGCATTTATAAAAAAAACAGTTCTGATTTTCCCACCCTACTTCATCTAACCCCATCAGCATATCCCTCTATTCCTTTCTCCCTCATGTGTTTATCTAGCTTCCCCTTAAATGCATTATGCTATTCGCCTCAACCATTCCCTGTGGCAGCGAGTTACACATTCTAATCACTCTCTGGGTAAAGAAGTTTCTCCTGAATTCCCTGTTGGATACGTTAGTGACTATCTTATATTTATGGCCCCTATATAGCTTCTTATACATCCAGATGTCTGACTGCAATTATATAGGGCCCTGGTGAGACCACACCGGGAGTATTGTGTACAGTTTTGGTCTCCTTACTTAAGGAAGGATATACTTGCCATAGAGGGAGTGCAACAAAGGTTCACCAGACTGATTCCTGGGATGGGGGGATTGTCCTATGAGGACAGATTGAGTAGACTAGGCCTATATTCTCTAGAGCTGAGAAGAATGAGAGGTGATCTCATTGAAACATACAAAATTCTTACAGGGCTTGACAGGGTAGATGCAGGGAGGATGTTTCCCCTGGCTGGGGAATCTACAACCAGGCGTCACAGTCTCAGAATAAGGGGTTGGCCATTTAGGACTAAGATGAGGAGAAATTTCTTCACTCAGAGGGTGGTGAATCTTTGGAATTCTCTACCCCAGAGGGCTGTGGAGGCTCAGTCGTTGAGTATATTCAAGACAGTACCGATAGATTTTTGGATATTAAGGGAATCAAGGGATATGGGGATAGTTCAGGAAAGTGGAGATGAGGTAGAAGATCAGCCATGATCTTATTGAATGGTGGAGCAGGCTCGAGGGGCTGAATGGTCTACTCCTACTCCTATTTCTTATGTTTTTATGTTTAAATGATTTGAAACACAGAAAAGAAAAAAAAAGACTTGCATTTATATAGCGCCTTTAACGATCTCAGGACATCTCAAATACTTTACAGCCAATGAAGTAGATTTGAAGTGTAGTCACTGTTGCAATGTAGGAAACGCGGCAGCCAATTTGCGCACAGCAAGCTCCCACAAACAGCAATGTGATAATGACTAGATAATCTGTTTTTGTTATGTTGATTGAGGGATAAATATTGGCCAGCACACCGGGGAGAACTCCCCTGCTCTTCTTCGGACCAGTGCTGTGGGATCTTTAACGTCCACCTGAGAGAGCAGACAGGGCCTCGGTTTAACGTCTCATCCGAAAGACGGCACCTCCGACAGTGCAGCACGCCCTCAGCACTACACTGGGAGTGTCAGCCTAGATTTTTGTGCTCAAGCCTCAAGTAAAGGGTTACGATCTCTGTTTGCCTTTCTTATTTTGTATACGATGAAAAGCAATATGTCAGCCAGCAAGGTTTGTTGAATATATTGCACATTTAAAAATATAATTCAGAGACCTAGGTGAAGTATCAAGGCCATGAGTGCAGCACACCGCCAGGGTAAAAAAAAGAGTAGGAGAGAAAATGAGATCAATTAAGAATTGATGGTTAGGTGAGGCCAACCTTCCAATGTTCTGTCCAAAATTATACAATCTCAAAACAGAATTAGTTACTAAAAGGTAGAAATAATTGTCGCCAATATTAAAATAATTGGGCTATCACCACCATTAAAATACTGGACAGAGGAATGTCATTGTTTATCATTGCTTAGTTCAGTACGACCTCAAAATGATTATTGGTGATGATGCTGCACAGATGTTCGACACGCTCATATCAAATTCCTCTCTGCCCTGGAGACAGTAACCCATTTGAAATAAACAGATTAACACCTCTGTTAAAATAGTGAAGTTAGGAATCTGATGCAAGCACATAATGAGTGTTTGAACCTTAAGATTGCTCACAGTAACTTCCAGCCTTCTACTCCACTGAACCTTTGGAATAGCGTTACATCTGGTTGGTGTCAAGTCAACTCTAAATAAACTCTGTAAATTACTGACAGTTACGTTACAATTCTGATGAAACTGCTATTGCGGGCATCTGTTGTGAGCACATTTCACTCACAGGAGGGGACACAGGTGTGAAATGTTATTGCTGGAAGATTTTCACATTTTTTCAAATGTTGACAATTCACTTTAACTTCCTGCTTAGGCTCAGTGCTTCCAACTCCTGCTGATCAAAACTTCCACACTTGGGTGGTTGGTCACTATTGGGGTGAACTAACCTATCTTGCTCTCGCTCTCCAGCTCCGAACCATTTGAGCTGTTAAAACGCTGGGGGTGGGGGTGGTGGGTGGGAGGTTGGTGGGGCGGTGTTAATCTTATCTGTACCTCCAATTTGGCACAGTTCAAAAATCAGATGGAAAAACTAGGATTTTTTTTTTTTTAAAGCAGAACAAACTGATTACAACAATACATTGCACATGCTGTGCACGCACAGCACATCTTGGCTCATAGACATGTTTTCGTTTTATCCTTCCTCCACTTTTATTTTATGAAAAGACATTTTTAAAGCACATAAAGAGATGCCAGGCAGTGGGAGGAAGGCATCAGCCATGTCACTTGGCAGCTGTGAATTCAGCTGCAGAGCCCGCCAGCATCCACACGAGCAGGAGGTAATCATCAATAAATAAAACTCAGCGAGCAATATGAGGTTTATTTAATCTGGTCTTAATGTGCTATGTTTATAGTCACTAACAGGGGCTGAATTACTGTTTTTTGTTTCCTCCAGTGATTTAGATTCTGTTTACCACAATAAACATTGTATTCGCAATGGAAAAGATCCTCGCCAACATAAGTGAAGGATTTGGTAATGCCGAAACAGCTTGCAATAGATTGAGTATCGATGATATGCCCTTGGCAGATGTGGTCAATCCAATCTACAAAGCCTAACATCACACATAAGATCCAAGTTCCTAAGAGAAATTCCCTCTGATTTAAGGATCCAAAGGCTCACAGCAATATGAAAAGAACAACATTTCTTAAGTTGGATCTGTTACTGGCAAGTTTAAAAAAAATACATACTAGTGGATCTCCTGTGGCATTGCTCACACACAGTCTGAGATCAGAAACATGGTACTGATGTTTATCTGCTCGTCTGACCTGTCCCTTTAAGGCTTAAGTGCTCATTCTGGAGAACATAAGACCATAAGAAATAGGAGCAGGAGTAGGCCATTCGGACGTGATACAAACAAGCAAATCTAGCTAATTGCAGCTGTTTGTAAACTGCCGAGGTCAATCAAGGGGGAATTGTAAATTGCTTTCAAATGTTGAACTCTCGTTCAGTGACAGAGTTTATCTTCTTTGATGATTGTTTCGATATGTCAGTTAGCTGTGCTTCTTGTAACAGGCGGCGGGAAGTTACAGCGCCACTTCTGGAGCAAACAAGAGTAACTGCCATTCCTGCGTTATTGTATTTTTTTTAAAGCGGTAACTGTGCCATTGTCTGGAAGAAGTAATAAGACCAGGTGTTACTAATATAAAGAAAGACAGACAGACTTGAATTTATATCACACCTTTCACCTCCCCGCCCCCCAGACTGTCCCAAAGCGCTTTACAGTCAATGAAGTACTTTTGAAGTGTAGTCATTGTTGTAAAGTAGGAAACGTGGCAGCCAATTTGTGCACAGCAAGCTCCCACAAACAAAAGTGTGGTAATGATCAGATCATCTGTTTTAGTGATGTTGGTTGAACGATAAATATTGACCAGGGCACCGGCGGGGGAGAACTCTCCTGCTCCTCTTTGAGATAGTGCCATGGAAGAATACACACCAACAAATTATGCACACTTGTGTCTTTGTGGATACAACTGAAGGTCTTGCTATGCTGCTGTCAGTACTTCCCTAGTCCCAGACATGTGTGCTGTTTGTTCTATACACCATCCAGAAGTTCCATTTCACTCTACATTTTTTTTAAATTCATCCCTCCACTTCCTTATTTCTCCTCCTGTTCCTCCATCTATTTAGCCTGGACAAGTGGATCGAGCCATTCAGTGCAGGACATTCTTAAGAGCTTCCCAATCTTTGAATGTGAAAGGGCAATATGATGACTATAACACCACTAGCCACATCACTGGAGCCAATTATACCACGCAAATGAAAGGATTACGTATAATCCTCAGGATTATATTGAGAATCAGTCGATATATTAAAGAACTCCAGTTTCAGATTGTATTCCCTGAGGTGTTCATTGCAAACATTCTGCCTACACCACGCAATCCACACATTGCAACTTAATAATTATCTTTCTAATATGAAGTCTAAAAAAAACACTTATTATAGTAACTACATTTTCAGCTGATGTGGATGACATTTTGGAAGATTTATTTTTACACAGTAATCATTTTTTCCAATGACTGTGCGTATAATTGTGTACATTTGCAAGCCATACAACACATTACACTCAAAACACTATCTCAATTCACCATTTCTAAGCAGCAGTATTATATGAAGCCCTGAGGCTCATTGTCTGTACAATGTAATGATGCCACTTACACTGGGTACAGGGATCCAGAGGAAAAAAAAAAGTCTTCCTTTTAACTAGTTGCACACCAAAATCAAGACTATTGGAAATATTTGGTATAATGATCACGTAGGAACAGGAGTAATCCATTCAACCCCTCGAGCCCGCGCCACCACTCAATTAGACGAGGGCTGATCTGTATCTAAACTCCAACTCCTCGTTTAGTTCCGTAACCTTTAACACCCTTGCCGAACAAAAATCTATCAATCTCAGTTTTAAAAAAACAGGCCGATTTCATCCAGCACAATGCAGTGAGGAGGACAGTAACTTTCCTACCTTTTTTGGGTTTGCCCACTAACTGTGGAGGGACAGGAAGTCCCGGCAAGCAGCCCACCCCAAGGGAAGCGAACGTGAACAGGAAATTGGATGGGCTTCTTGCATGAACTTACCAGAACCACTGCTGGTGGAGGGAAACTAGAGGAGGAAATAACTTATTTTTTTTAAACAATGGATAGAGCCACTAAAATGATTCACAGAGAACAAGACAGTTTTAACTGGTCTGTAAAGCTATGCAATTGCAGTCAGAGAATTCAAATTTCACATACTCCAGGATGCCGTCCCAGCGGTCAACCTTGTCCCCTGGACCGCAGGAATATTTAAACAACAACTTGCATTTATATAGCGCCTTTGACGTAGTAAATCGTCCCAAGGTGCTTCACAGGAGCACAATCAAGCAAAAATTGACACTGAGCCACCTAAGGAGATATTAGGACAGGTGATCCAAAGCTTGGTCAAAGAGGTCGGTTTAAAGGAGCATCTTAAAGGAGGAGAGAGAGGTAGCGAGGCGGAGAGGTTTAGGGAGGGAATTCCAGAGCTTAGGGCCTGGGCAGCTGAAGGCACGGCCACCAATGGTGGAGCGATGAAAATCGGGGATGCGCATGAGGCCAGAATTGGAGGAGAGCAATGTTTTTTTTCGTAAGTCAGCACTTGGGAGTCCAGACAGGCAATTCAACCATGGGGTCATAACAGCCTATGCCGATCCCATCCTCACCCAAATTCAGTCGGGGACTCTGTGCTCCCTGACTGAAAACACAGAGCTATCAAGTGTCACTCATCTCAGGTGACAATCCCTCCTATAAAATAAAAACGGTAGCTGATATATTTTCAATAGGTTTGGGATCCGTTTCGCTCTTCCAGATCGTAAAATTCACTGTTAACATTAAACCTCACATTGGCAGCCCTGTCCCACTGCTATCCCGATGGAGATCAGCAGCAAAGATTGAACCTGAGATCTTCCTGCATGGCTAAGTGCCGCACCAGGCAAACACACTTAGCCACTGAGGCGTGAAAGCAGCCCTGAAGCACTTACTTTTCTAATGGGTTTAAATTGCGCTGGGAGATCTTTAGTAACTAACGCATTGTGTTTCTACGAAATTCCTCTGTCCACTGTTTTAATCATGGCGTTAACCCATTTCGCGAATAGCGCACAGTTTCAACCTCTCAAAGGTTTCAAATATTATTTTTTTTTATCAAGCCTCTGAGGGCAGGACTTCATGCCACAACAATAATAATATCCTCACCGTCCCGGGAGGTGCAGGGCAGGCCAATTTACCTCAAGCCTGGTGACAGCCCAAGACCAGCAGTTCAATCAACTGCTAGTCAGCAATCCAAACATGTTACGGTCCCACCCAGCCAACCTGCTCCCTTCCCTGAAACCATGTGGTGGGCTCACTGCTGCCAGAACTCAGAGACGCACGAACATCGGAAAGCTAATATAGTGGAAAATTACATTGCTGCCTGCAGTTACCACTTGGCAGCTCGGCTGTATCACCTACGACACATAATCCCAATTTGTTCTATCGCCCAGTGTTTTACAACCAAGGAATTGATTCAGGCTTTGAGATCAGGCTTCCCAAGTCCTGAAGTGAGATTTTCCATTAGTAGAAAGGTAAACACATCTCTTGCATTTGAATTTCCTTGTGATCTGTCTTACTCCCAGTAATGTGCCATGGTTGACAACACTGTATTGCTCCCCAGCTTACTTATAACATTGCATGTCACATTTTTAATGATGTTTTATATGTCCACTATCAATGTAAGGCTGAACAACAGCTCCACGGGCCTTTGCCAACCTTCCCGATTTAAGGAGAGTAATGAAATGCCTCCCGCTCCAACATTACTGCTTTATTCTTCCTTTCCCCATACCGCACTGTGATCATTTAATAACTACAGCCCCTGCAGAAGTCTCATGTCTTACTATCACGTTCAGTAGAAGCTCCAGTATAGTGTGGAGCTGCTACAATGCTGAAGCCCAAACAAAATCAGTCAGTATGACAAGCAGCAAAGGGAGGCTTCATGCCATTGCCTAGATGCCAATGCATATGTGATCAGGGACGAGGTAAGCTAATTAAGCTTGCCTTGTGCAAGTCGATCTTTCTGACACCTCTTTGTTTCATTTTCTCTTAATAATGAAAAATAAACACTTTTGTTTTTTTCGCCTCTCCTTCCTTTCTCTTTGGACCTCTCCTTATCCTTTTTCACCCTGTTCACTTGTCCTCCTGATTTGTGATTTTTTTTAAATGCAATGAGGTTCAAACTCTTGTTTTTCTCTTTACAACCTTTCGGACTTTGCCCCCATTTTTTCAGACGGCAGCTGTTGTTGATGATTCTACTATTCCCATTTACACCTCCTCTAGACCCATCTTTTGTTTCTTTACTTGTCCCATTACCATCTCCATTTGCCTTGCACCACCATCCCTTTTGTCATTTAATCTCTCCTGCCTTCCACCCTATCACAGACCTTCCCTTTTGTGCTTTCCTCCCCTCCCCGCTTTCCCAGCTTCTGTACTTGCTTAAAACCTGTTACATCTCTAACTTTTTCCAGTTCTGATAAAAGGTCATCGACCTGAAACGTTAACTGGGTTTCTCTCTCCACAGATGCTGCCTGACCCGCTGAGCATTTCCAGCATTTTCTGTTTTTATTTCAGATTTCTAGCATCCGTGGTGTTTTGCTTTAGCATCCTGTTTTTCCCCACACTGTGCATCAACTGCAGACCGCCGGCTCGACCTACGCCCAATCCTCCACCAGTGTCGCTGTGGGTCTGGCGCGTGAAGATGTATGAGAGTGAGCTGAAAAAATAATCCTCTCCCCCTCCGTCCCTTGAAATTTCCCCTCCTCCCTGAGGGACAGTACTTGGCCCTTGAACTGTGGAGCAAAGGCGGATAAATGGAATTGAGGTACAGATAAGCCATGATCTGATTCAGGCTTGAGGGGCTGAATGGCATCAAAATTATGGCAACACAGTAGATTGAAAGTGGGGTTCACTACTCCATGGTGTCATATGGTGCACCCATGCCCTGCATCACCAGGCCATCTCCATCTTCTTTTTCCACTTTTATCTAATTTCATACCCTCTTTTTCTCAATGTTATTGGCTCATTTACATCCTTTTCCTTTTTCTGTTCTTATCTTCTGCTCTTTTTCACTTCCTCCTGAATCTCCTTACGTGCCCTGTTCTGTTATTACTTCAACCGCACTGTTTTTACTTCACATGTCTTTCTTTCCAATCTACTCTCACCTTTCTTTCTCAATCGGCATCTGCTATTTAGGGTTGCCAACTTTGGTTGGACATATTCCTGGAGATGTCCTTCAGACCTCCTGACATCAACTGCCCCACCCAGTCGAACAGCCATTTTATTCCCTATCTCTAATCTTTTTATACCTAATAAAGGAAAGTGTTCAGAGAAAATGTAAAGAACACGTCATTTCTTTTTTAATGCCGCTACGATTTTTCCTCCCGGGATTGGTCTCAACGGTGCCCAGGAGATTAATCTTCAATTCCAGGAGACTCCAGGGTAATCCTGGAGGGTTGGCAACCCTGGTAATATGTAGGGGAGGGGAGGGGAGGGTTAATCACGCAGCATTACCTCCCTGAGAGGTGTGGGGGGAGGGAGGGGGGGGGGTGCGGAGGGGGCGGATTATGAATTCTCCCACCCTGCTGTCATAACGATATATGAATTCATGAAGATATATGAAATCAATAGCTATGTTGTCTGTTGCTTTGCTATTTACAGGTCAATAACAGGAGAGTGACATTCTTGTAATTTGATTCTCTATGATGTCTCATTTTGCAGAGCAGCAATGTTTAGTTTATTTTTTAATGCATTCTGGACGGGCAAAACCTATTAAGTGACAAATACAGTAAGGCATTATTTGTGAATGATGTCCGCCTCCCCTAGTCCTTTCAATCCTGCAGTATAAACCTTTCAGTCAGATATCACAGAAAATCTTAACGCTGAAATAATAACAACAACAACTTGCATTTATTTAGCGCCTTTAGTAAGGCGCTTCACAGGAGCGTTATCAAACAAAATTTTGATGCCAAAACTCATAAGGAGATATTAGGACAGGTGACCAAAAGCTCGATCAAAGAGGTAGGTTTTAAGGAGCGTCTTAAAAGGAAGAGAGAGAGGTAGAGAGACGGAGAGGTTTAGGGAGGGAATTCCAGAGCTTAGGGCCCAGGCAGCTGAAGGCCAATGGTGGGGACTGGAGAAACACAGCGATCTCGGAGGTTTGTAGGGCTGGAGGAGGTTACAGAGATAGGGAGGGCCGAGGCCGTGGAGGGATTTGAAAGCAAGGATGAGAATTTTAAATTTGAGGCATTGCCAGACCTCCGGTGAAGCCACTGCAGGCCAGTGAGCACGGGGGGTGGGGGGGCGGGCGGGGGAGGTGATGGGTGGACAGGACTTGGTGCGAGTTAGGATACAGGCAGCAGAATTTTGGATGAGCAGAATTAATCGATTGAATAAATACGTCTGGTTTCTACAATTTTTCTGTCATGACAGTCCATCAACCACACACACACACACACACACACACACACACATTGATATTCTGGCACTAACACTCGGCATCTTACGTTGACTTGGCTTGCAGCTCCTGCTCTTCATATTGACATTATTAAATTGGAGGAATATATTGCACAAACATGTGGTAGAAAAGGAACAGCAACAGTAGGAGACTCCTGAAAAGACTATGCAAATCTCAGGCTTTCGCATAATGATAAATCTTGCCCCATATCGGCAGAGGAATTGCTCCATGCTGAATTGAGGCTGCATTTTTTTTTAAAAAAGGAGAAACCCTTGATAAATCAATCTCCACAATAAAAAAAGCATTCTAACAAACAGAAATGTAATTTGCTGCGTGCTTGTTTAAACAGCTGACTGGAGTGTTTATTATGCTTGATTGCTGCCCTTCAGCAACACTTAATACCTTTTTTCAATGAGCTGTCATCTCCGCAGCTACCGGATGAGTAAGTTCAGATCATATAAGATCTGACATCGGCAAAATCTCAACCGCAAAACAATTTTATGTAGCGTCGGAGCTCGCATTTAATTTGGAATGACAACTGTGTACCACAGCGTGTGTGTGAGATAGCTTCTGAAGCCCACACAACCTCTCCCCAGACTGCAGATGGAGCTGTTGGAGTAAATTTAACACCACTTCGCAACGACAATTAAAATTTCATGGCAGTAATAGGCAGCAACAGCGCTGCGCTTCCTCCCCACTCCTGTGTTATTTACTCTGGGGGAGGAGCGGGAAAACAGGTTTTCACAAACATCACAAGCAAGTAAAAAAAAATTGCTGTTTACCGTGTTAAAATTGAATAGTACCAAAACTGGTTGAGTAAATAAAAATGACAGTGGGAGGGAGGGAGGGAGGAGGGGGGGATATGAAGATATCTGTTACTGTTTGTTCGTCGACAAGCAAGACCATTAAATGGTCATTATATCAAGAATAATTTAATTGTTAGGCTAAAGCTACTGGATAATTAGGATCCCCTTTGAACACCAAGTGAATATTGCATGCTGTGTTAATATACTTTATTAGCCACAGAGGGACCACAAAAGTTATTAACTTGTTCATATAAAGCTCTTAAGAGGGGCAAAAGAGATTCCAAACATTTGGCATTAAGCAGCAGTTCTGCATTGTTTCAAGCACTAGCAGTCAAAAAGATGATTATCAGTTCAACACAGACATGTCATTAAGAACCACCCAAAGATTTGGTCAAGTGGTACCAGACATATCATTTTCTGGGGTGTATAGCTGTGGTACTAGAGTCGAATTGTAGGCGCCATTCAGTGTCACTCACAAGTGAGGAGTCTGAATGCTTCTGCTGTGCGATATAACCTTGTAGTAGTAGTAGTATATTTTTCATCTGTAAGTTAAAGAAAGAAATCAATATATCTTACCGAAAGAAAAATCATTTTTGGCAGTTAACAAACGGTCAAGTTCGTGAAGGCATTCAGTACTCAAAAGGATCTGTGCAGTTTCATTTCCGTGATGTGTGCCAGTGGTAAAACACTTGCTTTGGGTGTTTGTTTAACTGCAATGTTAAGTAAACCTCTTTCATAAAGCAAGAGTGTATCGGCATTTTGTTTGGAAACTGTACACTCTCAGTAATTACAAATCCTGAATCCATTTCCCTATTTAGGAAGATTATCTACATTATTGGGCAAAATACGCTCATCAAAAGAAAAAAAAAACAAATACCGAGTGACTGATGGACAGAGGCAGAAGCAGAGAAAGAGAGAAAGCACCATGAGTGGAGAGAATGAGAGCGAGAGAGAGCGAGAGAGAGAGAGACATAGTTGGAGAGAAAGAGAAGGAGCTAACTGCTAAACTAAGATTAGTTCCTAACAACAGAAACTGCTGGAAACACTCAGCAGGTCAGGCAGCATCGAGGAGAGAGAAACAGAGTCAGCGTTTCGAGTCGGGGACCCTTCGTCAGAATGAAGTGTCCCCGACTCGAAACGTTGACTCTGTTTCTCTCTCCTCGATGCTGCCTGACCTGCTAAGTGTTTCCAGCAGTTTCTGTTGTTATTTCAGATTTCCAGCATCCGCAGTATTTTGCTATGATATTATTTCCTAATACATCTGCAAGTGTGCAGGGTATTGAGGTAAAAGATTACGGGCTGGATTTTATCAATGGAGACGTGCTGGAGGCGGGACTGCTGGTTTCCGGGTTTTAGTCCCGCCCCCAGTGACATCTGACCAACCCACTCTATTTTCCCTTGATTGGCCTTGTTAAGTCTGCCCTGTGGGCTTACCGGCCAATTAAGGGAAAGCCGGTGACAGATGACGCCAGCGTATGACGCCTCATCTGTCGAAATTTTTTTGACAGATGAATTGTGAGCGCTTGACAGGCTCACCAAGACCCCTCTCCTCAGCAGAAATCAGATGGCTGCTGCATCTGAGAATGCAGCAGCCATTCTGTCATCTCTGCCGTTGAGATGAGGCACCTCCGGATCCTCAAAGGTTGAAGCCTGCCGAAAGAAGCAAAGGTAAGGAAACTTTTTCCAATACGTTATGCTCACCTCTCATACTTACCTGTCCACACTTGCACCCATCACTCACCTCTACAGCTGACATTTCGACCCCTCTCACCCCTGCAGACCCACTGCTCGCCTCGCTGACCCTGGCGAGGTTCACAGACGTCGGGAAGCCCGCATCAGCAGGCGTAAAATGGGGAAAAGCCTCTTAACTGCCTGTTAGTTACCTGTTAACAGGCAGTTAATTGGCTCTAATCCCCTTCCCGCCTCGAGGAGATGGGTCCCTGCGCAAGTCGGGGACCCGCCTCCCAGAAAGATGGTTCGGAGGCGGGTTGGGAGCGGGGTTGGGGCCCGCTCCCAATTTTTCCCCCGTATTCCCAGCAGTCCCGCCTCCAAACCCGACTCCTCAGGGCTGGTAAAATCCAGCCCTACACTTCAGAAGACAAAAAGCTGAAGCATCTGAGACAAGCACACAGTACTAAATACTGGCAGCGGTACCGAAGATTTATTTTTTGATTACTGGTTTTAGATAAGCTTGTGCCAACGAGAGGGGCAAGTAAAAAAGGTAAAGGAAGCTGGAGGGATGTGGATGATTAAGGAAATAGAGATGTGGTGGACAGGCACAAGGTATTCGATACCATCGGCTGCCCAATTAGATTCAGTAATTCTATTACGACTGAGAAAGAACATCACTCCACCATTGGCTGCCGTGGCTTCAGCTACAGGTTCACGTGATCTGCAAGAGTCAGAGGCAGAGTTTGTGTTCCCTCACTCGGTAAGTGTGGGATGAAATGGTCTTGTTTAACGTCAGTGCGCAACGCTTCAGGTCAGACAGTCCATTTAGTCTTTTCATTGCAACGGAGAGTGAAATCAATTCAAACAAATGCTGGGTGCCGTGAACCAGACAGAATGGCGAGGGACACAAAAGCAAAATACTGCGGATGCTGGAAATCTGAAATAAAAAGAGAAAATGCTGGAAATACCCAGCAGGTCAGGCAGCACCCGTGGAGAGAGAAACAGAGTTTAACGTTTCAGGTCGATGACCCTTCATCTGACGAAGGGTCATCGACCTGAAACGTTAACTCTGTTTCTCTCTCCACGGGTGCTGCCTGACCTGCTGGGTATTTCCAGAATGAAGAGGGAGTTATTTTGCACCAGCCAGACGTAGAATGTTGCTAAAACCCTTTCTATCGCTCTCCCACCTGCACCACCTTTTCTCTGAACATGGTGGGGGTAGATTTTTCGCTCTGGGTGCAATCGGGAAATTGCGTCCAAAATGCGCTTGGAATTGTGCTGCTGCGGTTACGGGTTTCTGCTGTAATTCATCTGTCTAATCGCACACGAACAATCCTCCATGAACCAGCGCAATGGGGCAGAAGATAATTGTTTCTTTTTTTCGCTCTCGCCGTTTCAAAGTATTCCTCGATGTGTTTAAGAGCGGTAACCTGGTGCAGTTTTATTAATGCAGCTGAAAATGGGTTTATCACCAAAAAATAAGCATTTTTAATCAGGGTGTCCAGTCCTCTGCCTGTGAGTAACTTGATTTAAAATCACTGAAAACTACTTAAAAAAACGATACTGAACCATTTAATAGTTTAATTGGTGTACACTAGTCCGTTTCTTAGTAAATTAAACATGTTTTGATGTAAAAAGACATTTAAAATGTGTCGACTGGTGCCTGTGCCCCGAAGACAATGAGCGCGATTTGAAGAGCCTTCCCGAACCAGCTTGATCGACGGAATCTCGCAACGTCCACCTGGGGGGGGGGGGGGGGGGGGGCGCGGCCAGTTTTGTGGGCGGGGCCTGATCTGGGAGAATCGAATCTTGAACCAGCGTGAAAGATCGCGGGAAATGAGCGCGAGTGGTTTTGGGCGTAGCTCATTGACGTTTTAAAGTTCCCCGATCCTGCGCGCTAGTTCGGCCAATTCCGCCCACATTGCGCTGACATAACTGGTGGAAACAAACGGAAGCGCGACCCTCTTTGGTTTGACAACCAATTTGGAGTCGTTCATCCAGCAAATAAACCACTGATGCCAGGCAAGAGTAGCCCAAATAAGGCAAGTTAAAAAAAAAAGAAATGGCACCCACGGCAAAAACAAAGAGCGTTGACTTTCGAAGAGTTAAAGGACACAATTAGTTTGCACCGATGAGCTGATTTACAGTTGGGTTGGACAACAAATCTTAGCTTGTTTTTAAACGGGGAACAAACAAAAAAGGTTTGCCCAGTGGGCTGCTGAATAAAGCATCATTGTGGACAGCTGAGGAGGAGATTGTGTACTTGATCTTTTTTCAGTACTGTCAGCGCCAGTCAGTACTATCACAGCTTCACGCTCTGCACATCACCAATGCTAAATATCACCATTCAGACACTTTTGCCTTGTCAGAATTGCAATTTAATTCCTGAGGAGCTCGCTGACTGACCTCTCAAAATCCCGAAGCCTTTGATCAAAACGCAAGTGAAATGCAATAAATGGGGGAACGAGATGGTAGCTAAGCATTAATTGGGGGATGACAACACAAAGTAGCAGAGAGAGTTAATCAATGCACCCAATTCTGCGCCATTATCCTAGAGGAACTGCAAACACCATGACATAGAGGCAGCTTTCCCCACCTCAACAAATGCCCCCAAATAGACCACGCAAAGTCCTTCTCCATTTTTGCATGTTACTTAGGATGGGACGGTGGGGGGGGTGGGGGGGGGGGGGGGGGGAGGAGGAGGGGGGGGGGGTGGCGGTTGGGGGCGGGGGAATGATGATCACAAACTATCTCCTGTTCTTCGACATGGATACAAAACGACAGGCTTCAGTTCGAGGCTTTCTGAAGCTGTCATTTCTAAAGTAGCCATTTCTGCTCCAGAACAAAGGACACTTTGCCATCCTTCGAAATGATGCTAATCTTTCGGGACATGCCTTTTCAAAAAAAAAGATGAAATCACCATCGGAGTAGAGCACTGTTCACCCTCCACAGAGAAAATGACCTCGGAATGGGAATCTTATCAAGACAAACAGATCTTTTGTGCATTCAGTATTACATTTAAAGCAAAAAGAAGGCAATTTGAGGTCTTGCTTGACAGCGCTGAACGCACTGCTGTTGATCCCATGCTGTGTGAGTGGCTGAAAATTACTGAATGTGGATAAACTAATAGTGCAGAGGTTACAAATGGACCCTTGCACCCGTTCCATGTAGCTTAGTCGCAGAACCGATCTACCTGTCATAACAATGCTTTGCACACAAAGATAAACACTTGTTGAAAGCACTTCACTCCTTAGGGGACATACTTAGCATCGTCAGGGCATGAGACAAGGCTATCGGTATGGTAACCACCATAGCCCCCCCCCCCCCCCGCCAATATTTAAATGCTATGGAGTTTATTATTCCCACTAGAGCTCACTGCCCAACAAATGAAGCCATTATCCACCATTTTACGCTGATCCAATCTGTCGATATTGTAAATGCAAAAAAAATCTTCACAGTAAGTGCAGTTAATCAGGAAATGTTCAGACAGAGGAGCACAGGCAACCGAGATTGGGATTCCATAAAGGACTTGTCTGAATACACCATGGGTTTTTTAATGCTATGCTAGCCAACCACAGTGGTGATATTGTTCTGGTCCTTATGTAATTGGCAGATTTCCTGAATCTATGCAAGCTTTATTGCAAGTTCCACTACTTAGTCAAACGTGAAGCCTATTAAAAAAAGAAAGACTTGCATTTCTATAGCGTCTTTCATAACCACCGTACATCCCAAAGCACTTTACAGCCAATGAAGTATTTTTTGGAGTGCAGTCACTGTTGTGATGTAGGAAAGGCGGCAGCTGATTTGCACACAGCAAGCTCTCACAAACAGCAATGTGATAATGACCAGATAATCTGTTTTAGTGATGTTGATTGAAGGATAAATATTGGCCCCAGGACACCGGGGATAACTCCCCCTGCTCTTCTTCGAAATAGTGCCATAGGATCTTTAACATCCACCTGAGAGAGCAGACGGGGCCTCGGTTTAATGTCTCATGGGAAAAAAAGCACCTCTGACAGTGCAGCACTCTCTCAGTACTGCACTGGGAGTGTCAGCCTAGATTATGTGCTCAAGTCTCTGGAGTGGGATTTGAACCCACAACCTTCTGACTCAGAGGTGAGGGTGCTACCCACTGAGCCACGGCTGATACATTAATGGGCGATACATAAAGGAAGATGTAGAATCTGGATCAAAGCCGTCATGGTCCACAAGTCTAATACCATCAATATATATTGCATTTCTCTGCCGCTTTCCCCACATCAAACAATTCATTTATTGGGGATGACTCATTATCATCAGAGAACTTTACCGCCATAAATTTTTTTTGAAGACAAAGAAATAAATTTTATTTGCTCATTGCGTGATGGCATATTTTCCACTTGCCTGGATGAGTGCAGCTCCAACAACACTCAAGAAGCTCGACACCATCCAGGACAAAGCAGCCTGCTTGATTGGCACCTCATCCACCACCTTAAACATTCACTCCCTCCACCACCGGCACACCGTGGCTGCAGTGTGTACCATCTACAAGATGCACTGCAGCAACTCGCCAAGGCTTCTTCGGCAGCACCTCCCAAACCCGCGACCTCTTCCACCTAGAAGGACAAGGGCAGCAGGCGCAGGGGAACACCACCACCTCCAAGATCCCCTCCAAGTCACACACCATCCTGACTTGGAAATATATCGCCATTTCCTTCATCGTCATTGAGTCAAAATCCTGGAACTCCCTACCTAACAGCACTGTGGGAGTACCTTCACCTCACGGACTACAACGGTTCAAGAAGGCGGCTCATCACCACCTTCTCGAGGGCAATTAGGGATGGGCAATAAATGCTAGCTTTGCCAGCGACACCCACATCTCATGAATGAACAAATTTTAAAAAATACCCACGTTTAATTTTACCGATGGTTACAGGTATAGGACCAGCTTATGCTTTAGTCTGTTTGTGTTAGCCACAGAGGCAGAGCAAAGGAACTCTGGTTCATGACCATATGCTCTGGCTCTGATAGTTACGTTTTAAGTGTACAGCTTAATTCAAGAATCATAGAAATTTACGGCACAGAAGGAGGCCATTCGGCCCATCGTGTCTGCACCGGTCGAAAAAGAGCTATCCACCCTAATCCCACTTCCCAGCTCTTGGTAGCCTTGCAGGTTACAGCTCTTCAAGTGCATATGCACATACTTTATAAATGTGATCAGGGTTTCTGCCTCTACCACCCTTTCAGGCAGTGAGTTCCAGACCCCCACCACCCTCTGGGTGAAAAAAGTTCTTCTCAACTCCCCTCTAAACCTTCTACCAATTACTTTAAATCTATGCCCCCTGGTTATTGACCTCTCTGCTAAGGGAAATAGGTCTTTCCTATCCACTCTATCTAGGCCCCTCATAATTTTATACACCTCAGTTAGGTCTCCCCTCAGCCTCCTCTGTTTCAAAGAAAACAACCTCAGCCTCTCCAATCTTTCCTCATAGCTAAAATTCTCCAGTCCTGGCAACATCCTCGCAAATCTCCTCTGTACCCTCTCTAGTGCAATCACATCTTTCCTGTAATGTGGTGACCAGAACTGTGCGCAGCACTCTAACCTTCAGTAGAGGAAAAAATAATTTTCCTTTAAAAACATAATTATATTGCCCCATTGCATCAAAGCATAATTAAGCAGCAGTAGGAGATACAAGCTTAAGTGTTCATTGTACATCAACAACAACTTGCATTTGTATAGCGCCTTTAACGTAGTAAAACGTCCCAAGGCGCTTCACAAGAAGCGTTATCAAACAAACTCTGACACCGAGCCACATAAGGAGATATTAAGACAGGTGACCAAAAGCTTGTTCAAAGAGGCAGGTTGTAAGGAGCGTCTTAAAGGAGGAAAGAGAGGCGGAGAGGTTATTTTTATCTTCACTGCAGAAAGATATTAAGTCTGCACAGTGGAATGATTAACATTCATTATATAATACAATGCAATATATATATATATATATATATATATATATATATATATAAATAAAATCAGTGTTAGTTAATTTTGCTGTTCATTAAATAGATAACTAAATAAATAACAGACATAAGGTGGATTAGTGATGGTACCATCGCCTGGCACTGCCCATTGGTGAGACGGCCTGTGATGTCTGCATATCCGTGTATTAAATGGACGCCGAATTGTTACCACCTAAACCCCTCACACACATCATTAACTCAGGATTCTGTCTGAGAACATGTGTGAATACCAAGAACCAGAATCTGTACATTCAACGATAGCGGCCAAAAGTAATCTCTTCTGAGGCAGAATGTGTGAGGATCAGAGAAGGAGAGAGAGTACTGTACCAGTGCATTTTTTTAACAAGTCTCAAGACTCCTTGATGCTCAAGATTAATGATTTTTTTTTACATGCGTGAAAGAATTCACCAACAATGTTCCATTTATTAGCGCAGTGCTTTCTGCTTCAAAGCACATTTTAGGAATGTATCACATGTAGCAGCCTTTTAAGTGATAACTAACTGTTTTTAGATGTTATTTTTTTCTTCACTGCAATAATTTATTTACTTGGTCGACAGAAAAATAACTAATGCTGATTTATATATATATAGCATTTTATTATGTAATGAATGATCCTCATTCTACTGTGCAGACTTGATAACTTTCTGCAGTGAAGATAAAAATAACATCTGAGTAGTTCCCTATCCCGTAATGCCCAGCACCAGAAAATGACTTGCAGATTGCAAATAAACAGCATTGTGTCTCATATTATTTTTACTCTTTCATTAAATATTTATGGTAATACATTTTACTAGACTAAGCAGAATTGTACTTATTATGATAATAGTTCCACAAGTTTTCAAAACGTCTCCAGGTGTCTTGGCTTGACTCAGTGGGTAGCATTCTTGCCTGTGAGTCAGAAGGTCGTGGGTTCAAGCCCCACACCAGAGACTTGTGCAGATAGTCTAGGCTGACACTCCAGTGCAGTGCTGAGGGAGTGCTGCACTGTCGGAGGTGTCGTCTTTTGAATCAGACCTTAGACCGAGGCCCCATCTTCCCTCTCAGGTAACGTTCTCCCCGGTATCCGGACCAATATTTCTCCCTCAACCAACACCTAAAAACCCACCTGGTCATTAACACATTGCTGTTTGTGGGACCTTGCTGTGCACAAATGGGCTGGCGCGCTTCCTATAATACAACAGTAACTACACTTCACTTCAAAACACCTTGGGCATCCAGAGGTGGTGCAAGTCTTTCTTTCTTACGCCTCTTTTGTTTCACCACTTTGTCGCCAATGTTACTCCAAAGTCAGCTGCCATGTAAATGAGTTGGTTCCACGGCACTGGTGGCAGCTCATTTACAAAAGAGGCGATGTTCGCTCACAACCCTGACAGCAGCACCGCCTCCAACAGAGCTCTGCAAAGCTGCTGCAGCAGGCGGCCATCTTTTGGGTGAGGCAGCTTGAACAGCTAATTGGTTAACAGCCAAATCTTCCAGGCCAATGAAATGGTTTTCTTTTGCACAGCACTTTCCTCACCCAGCTGACAAACTAGCAGCCCTAACAAAACGTGACTGGCAAGTGATCTTCAAGCAATGGCGCTCGTGCGGTATAAATGGATTCCTTCTTGAAGTGCATTGGCAGCACGAGGAACTCACTGGATGCAAGGATTACTGTGAGTTTCTGATATCTTACAAGGAGCGACCCAAATGGTTTTGAAAGATTTTATAACTATATACACATGTGTATTTTACAATTTCAGTTCAATATTCCCTGATGTATCTTTCAGACTAATAGGACGGCGTATTGGACGTCAACCTTGGCTCAGTTGGTAGCACTCTCGTCTCTGAGTCAGAAGGTGAATGATTTGAGTCCCACTCCGGAGACTTGAGCCCTCCAGTGGGGAGAGGGAGCGCTGCGCTGTCGGGAGGGGCCGTCTCTCGGATCAAACGTTAAACCGAGGCCCCGTCTGACCTCTCAGGTGGGACACGAAAGATCCCACGGCACTATTTCGGAGAAGAGAAGGGGAGTTCTCCCCGGTGTCCTGGGACAATATTTATCCCTCAACCAACAACTCAGGCAGATGATGTGGTCATTTATTTCATTGCTGTTTGTGGGAGCTTGCTGTGCACAAATTGGCTTCCGCGTTTCCCACATTACAACAGCGACTACAATTCGAAAGTGCTTCATTGGCTGTGAAGCGCTTTGGCATGTCCTGAGGTCATGAAAGGCGCTATATAAATGCAAGTTTTTTCTTTCTTCTTGCTACATTATGCTTTTATCTTTGTCAGTCATTCTCTCTATCTACCCGTTTTGTATTTCATTTGAGGTTTTTTCTCTTTTTTTTCCTCTTGCTATTGATCTGCCTGCATTGTTGCTGGCGGAGAGGGTGAGTAGGTTCTGCTTCCTACATCTCTGCCAATATATTATAATCAGTAGCTAGGGGGTGCAAAGGATGAGCCCAGGTGACGTTTTTCCTCTCCCTGTGAGAAGTACCTGCCCTTCTGCTCACCCCATCTTGAAATCAGTCAGTCACTGCATGGGCTTTCCCAGAATAAACCTGGGATTCGCAACTCCACAGTACATCGTATTAATGCTCCAACGCCTTCTGTCCAGTCTTTTCTAAAGGGGAAAAAGGATCCCCAGTGCCTTCGGAATGGGTGAGCTAATCAAAATCAAAATCGCTGCTAAAGAACTGATTGACTTCCTGAAAAATACAGCCAGCATGACCGCTGCTGAAAGGATGGCAACAGACACCTAGACAAAGACGTTAAGAAAAAAATCTGCATAGCAATCTCGCTGCTACCCACTATAGGGCACAGCATGTATCTGCATGAACTCATTTCTCTCACTCTCAAAACGTAAATTGTAACACAAGCTGCTATTAATTACATGACTCTAGTTCTACTCACTTGTGGTATGGAGGTTGTTATATCTCTGCAGGAGCTCAGCTTAGATGAGCTCAGATGTTCAACATTAACGAATATTCCCCACATGTATAGCCATTTACTGAGAAGCTAGCCTTTTTTTTTGCTATGTGACCTGCTGCTTTTATCCCAGTGAAAACTGCTGACTTTTGCAGCTGAATACAAGTCAGAACTGAAATCTATGATTTTGCTCCGTAAAGGCCAGAAGACCAAAAAATGTCAAAACTGTTTTCGTGTGATTGGACCTGCTCTCATCCCTTCCCCCCCCCCCCCCCCCCCCCTCGCCACGTTGTTAAACTTTTGTTTCACATGAACAAAACCGTGGTCGGACTTAATTGAAGCGTTTAAGGAGATTCAAAGATTTGACAGGGTAGATAGAGAGAAACTATTTCCTCTGGTTGGGGGGCGGGAGTCCAGAACAAGGGGACATAACCTTAAAGTTAAAGCTAGGCCGTTCAGGAAGCACTTCTTCACACAATGGGTAGTGGAAATCTGGAACTCTCTCCCCCCAAAAAAGTTGTTGAGGCTGGGGGGGGGTCAATTGAAAATTTCAATACTGAGATTGATAGATTTTTGTTAGGCAATGGTATTAAGGTTATGGAACCAATGCAGGTCGATGGAGTTAAGATGCAGATCAGCCATGATCTCACTGAATGTTGGAACACGCTCGAGGGGCTGAACGGCCTCCTCCTGTTCCTATGTCCCTAATTGCAGTGGAAAACACAGCAATCAGAGCTTGCGAACTTAAAGCTATCTTCTTCCTTTGCCTCCTGTCGGTTTTGTTTTACGCGTTTACAAGTTTTTAGTAATGGTCTGACTGATACTCTCATCGCCAAAGAAGGAAGTTCTCCATGCTTTGTCAGCGCAGTCAGTGTTGCATGGCTACAGTGTCTAACACGAGTGTGTTTGACAGACTTGGCCTTTGGTGAGATGAAAGCGTCTATCGTCTGTATTCAAGTCACTGCATTAGCTTTTCCATGTTCTGTCCAAGCTGCCGGAAACATAGCCAATGCTGATCACTGCAAGTGGCTCATGTAACATAGATTTCCTTAATTCTTATTCAAGTAAGTTGCCAGTCAAGGAGGACTCAGCCTTTCATCTCATTATAAAACTGTGAGTCATTAGAAAAAAATCTTGGCATTGAGGGAGAGAGAAAGAGATCTGACAGTTCAAATTTTAGTCAATCCTCACAGTTCCTTTTCTTATTTAAAAATAGACTATCTTCAACAAACAGCATGGCTTTTGTGCATGTTATGAAAAGCAGGTCTGTAACAAATAGAATATGAATGGTAAACTTTACAATTAACCATCAACACTCGTATCTCACATTTTTATTTAATAGTTCTTCTACCTTCAAGCGTGATACCAAATCTTTTTTTTTAAAAGAGTGCTGGATGGTACATTAGGTTAGATAGTGATTGTTCACCTCCAGAACCTGGGTTCAAATGGGATTCAAATCTCCTCCGTCTGCCAGCTGTAAGAGTCTTCTGTGAAATGAGTTTCATCAGTCTCAAACCAGTTCTTAGTGGAAAGAGAACTTCCGCTAATTCAACACTGGGTTGACAAGTGCACTCAGAAAGGGGGCTTAAAACAAACCTCTATATCTCTAAAACAACAACAGAAAATGCTGGAAACACTCAGCAGGTTAGGCAGCATCGGGCAGAGAGAAACAGAGTTAACGTTTCAGGTTGATGACCCTTCTATATCTCTGGCTCAATGGCTAGCACTCTCGCCACTGAGTCATGAAGGTTGTAGGTTCAAGTCTTAGAAGTATATCGCCGATCCTTCATCGTCACTGGGTCAAAATCCTGGAACTCCCTCCCTAACAGCACAGTGGGAGCACCTTCACCACACGGACTGCAGCGGTTTAAGAAGGCGGCTCACCACCACCTTCTTAAGGACAATTAGGGACGGGCAATAAATGCTGGCCTTGCCAGCGACGCCCGCATCCCATAAGCGAATTTAAAAAAGTCCCACTCCCGAGCCTTGAGCACAAAATCCAGGCTGACACTCCCAGTGCAACACCCAAGGAATGTTGCACTGTCGGAGGTGCTGTCTTTCTGATGAGACGTTAAACCGAGGCCCCGTCTGCTCTCTCAGGTGGACGCAAAAGATCCCTACGGCACTATCTGGAAGAAGAGCAGGTGAGTCCTGGGCTATTATTTATCCCTCAACCAACATCAATAAAAACAGATTATCCGTTCATTATCACAATGCCGTTTGTGGGAGCTTGCTGTGCACAAATTGGCTGCCGCGTTTCCTACATTACAGCAGTAGCTGCACTTTAAAATGACTTCATTGGCTGTAAAGTGCTTTGGGACGTCCTGTGGTCGTGAAAGGCATTACAGAAATGCAAGTCTTCCTTTCTTTCTTTGGTAGTCCATTCTATTCTGGTCTTTGCGGTTCTGCCAGTCAGTACTGGCATTTGTAAGGCTGTGTTTGAGCACTCGAAGCTTCCCAAGTCTAATTAAACAACACTGGCTTTACTGGCAGGTTTGAGAGCATCATACTTTCATCGATACAGAGAGATTAAAAATCCATATAACAACCTTAAGCGTAGGGGAATGTCAGCCAGTAACATTTCACTTCAAACTGAATATTGATTTGTGCTCACAGTATTGTTTAATAAGGCTTAATTCGAGCAGCTGAGCCAATGAGGCTGCTGCTATAATTATGAACACGAATACAGTGGCCAGTATTATACAGTGTCCGTGGCTCTTTCTGCAATGTATTGCGGAATTTGCATAGCACTTGTCGATGCTGAGTGATGGAAGCAATTTGGGGTCAGTATCAATTGAGAAGGCTAAAGTAGAAAAAGACATGCTGTAAATGCAAGCACAAACTCGGGATGGGAGCGTAACCACCATTTAAAGGGGAAGGGATAATTAAAGGGGAGTGTCAGACTAGTTAGAGGAGCGACAACCTGTTGGAGGCAGATACTTCCTGGTCCACGCCCTGAAACCTACGCCATGACACGAAGTGGAACACCCGCCCATTCTCCACTACCTGATTTACAGTGGTCATGATGCGGCGATGCCGGTGTTGGACTGGGGTGGACAAAAATTAGAAGTCGCACAACACCAGGTTATAGTCCAACAGTTTTATTTAAAATTACGAGCTTTCGGAGCGCTGCTCCTTCGTCAGGTAAAGGTACAGTGAGGGAATCGATTACACAGTATATATACACAGTATATCTCTGCAGACAAATTGTTCTCTGTGTATATATACTGTGTAATAGATTCCCTCACTGTACCTTTACCTGAAGAAGGAGCAGCGCTCCGAAAGCTCGTAATTTTAAATAAAACTGTTGGACTATAACCTGGTGTTGTGCGACTTCTCATTTTTGATTTACAGTGTTACAATGGGGAACTGCCAGTGGAAAATATAGAATGGTATCTCATCACAGTATGACCTAGAGACCTTACCTGGCTTTTCAATGATTACTTCACTTCCAGAAATAAATATAAATATAGATATATGTGTATGTAATGTAACAACAGCAGCTTGCATTTATATAGCGCCTTTAGCGTAATAAATTGTCCCTAGGCATTTCACAGGAGTGTTATTAGACAGAATTTGACACCGAGCCAGATATGGAGTTATAGGACAAAAGCTCAGTCAAAGAGATAGGTTTTAAGGAGCTTCTTAAAGGAGGAGAGAGGTGTAGAGAGGCGGAGAGAATTACAGAGCTTAGGGGCTAGGCAGCTGAAGGCGCGGCCACCAATGGTGGAGCAAGAGGCCAGAATTAGCGGAACGCAGGGATCTCAGAGGGTTGTGGGGTGGAGGAGGCTGCAGTGATAGGGTAGATTATAGATATATATGTGTACATATTTGTAAATGTTGGTGGTCTAATCTTTAAAAGAACACATGGTACACTTTCAAGTGAAAGCAATAACTCATTGACCCAAATAAACACAACTCCCAGGGTCGAGGGCTGCTGACAGAGCTTACTTGTGCATCTGGTTGAAGTAGCATCTTCCACAGTCAGCAGTTCTACTAACAGTAAGACCTGCTCCATGCTCTACCCTCATGCTGTTTAAACAGTACTGATCCATTACAACGGAGGGAAACCACTCGGCAGTGAGGCTCCTGCTGGGAGCATCTGCCACGGTGGAGCAGGGTTTTCAACATTTATTACTTTTTGTTATTCATTCACTAAAGAAAAGCTGCTAAAAAAACACTGTAATTGGAGAGAATCCGCCCCGTTCCCCCACGCCACCATCCTTCCCCTTCACTCCCTGGGAACACTTTCATCTCTGCTCTCTCGGGTCTGATGGTGTGAGTTGGAAGGTTGGGATTCCTTTCCACATGACTTCTAGTTTGGAGTGCGTTAGGGGGACACAGACACAGCAATTCCAGATCATCCTCCCAATACTAAAATTGAAAGGATTTCTGCTCAGTGTTGCAGTACTAAGTGCATCGGAGTACCAGTATGCTGCACAATGGAAAAGTGAGGTATGGGTCTCAGATCTCTGATTTCATTCATATTGAGTTCTAGTCCCAACTTCAAGGACCAGCCTGGAAGGCTGGTGTTTACTTGCAGAGGGAGAAAGAATTTTTGAGAAATAGCCAACACAGGTCATTCTTTACATAGAATGCACAGCACAGAAACAGGCCATTCGGCCCACTGGCCCATGCTCCACACGAGCCTTCTCCCACCCCTCTTCCTATAACCCTATCAGCATATCCTGCTATTCCTTTCTTCAGCTTCCCCTTAAATGCATCTACGCTATTCGCCTCAACCACTCCCTGTGGCAGCGAGTTCCACATTCTCACCACTCTCTGGATAAAGAAGTTTCTCCTGAATTTGTGTGCCGGGGGGGTGTGGGGGGGTGTACAATGTTGTCACAAGCAAGTGTTCATACATAAACACGCATACTGCACCCATGTTCCTGGGCCAGTGACCACTGCAGAGACCATCTTAATGTGTGAAACATTAAACGTTCAGAACCCCTTTAATATACAACACACAGAAAGGTCAGGTTACCCTTCTCTACAGGCCGACCTGCTGTCTCATACATCCAAAATTGCTTGTCTGTTGCTTGCTTTGTTTACCGGGGTGGAAACAGTTCCCCAGTGGCGGGGGTCCACTTGCTAAAAGAAGAAAATAAGGCTCTGGTGAGACCCCCATTTAGAGCACTGCGTTCAGTTCTGGGCATTGCACCTCAGGAAGGATATATTGGCCTTGGAGAGGGTGCAGTGTAGATTCATCAGAATGATACCATGGCTAAAAGGGTTGAATTATGAGGCAGGTTGAATAAACTAGGCTTGTATTCCTTTGAATATAGAAGATTAAGGGGTGATCTAACTGAGGTGTTTAAGATAATTAAAGGATTTGATAGGGTAAGATAGAGAGAAACTATTTCCTCTGGTGGGGGAGTCCAGAACAAGGGGGCATAACATTAAAATTGGAGTTAGGCTGTACAGGGGTGATGGCAGGAAGCACACTCTTCACACAAAGGGTAGTGGAAATCTGGAACTCTCTTCCCCAAAAAGCTGTTGAGGCTGGGGAGTCAATAGAAAATTTCAAAACTGGGATTGAATTATTTTTGTTGGGCAAGGGTATTAAGGGTTACGGAACCAAGGCGGGTCGATGGAGATAAGATACAGATCAGCCGTGATCAAATTGAATGACAGCACAGGCTCGAGGGGCTGAATGGCCTCCTCCTGTTCCTATATTCCTATAAGAGGTCACAGTTCAATATCTATGTGAATGCAGTCCAGTCTGTGCCGATAAGCTTTAGTCTGTGGAAATTTCCTTGAGCTTGCTGTTCATTCCGTTTCAATGGGATACACCAATGTAAGGAAGCTCAGCTCTCATTAGAACTGAAGCTTGGTCTACAGAGGCCCGAGAGCTGAACAATTTCTGGCTCCGCACTGCACAACATCTTCACCACCCTGCTGAAGGTAAGGTCATTAGGAGAGAGCTTACATAGAATTACATAGAACGTGCAGCACAGAAACAGGCCATTTGGCCCAACAGGTTTATGCTCCACACGAGCCTCCTCCCACCCATCTTCATCTCCCTTTAACAGCATGTCCTTCTATTCCTTTCTCCCTCATGTGCTTATCTAACTTTCCCTTAAAGGCATCTAGGCTAGTCGCCAAACTGCTCCTTGTGGTAGTGAGTTCCGCATTCCAACCACTCTCTGGATAAAGAAGCTTCTCCTGAATTCCCTGTTGGATGTATTAGTAACCATCTTATATTTATAGCCCCCGTATAGCTTCTTATACACTCAGATGATTTGAATCACAGTAAAGGGTTACGATCTCTGTTTGCCTTTCTTGTGCTTTATACAATGAAATCCTCTGCTGGCAAAATGCCCGCTGTATTCTGCTGAGCCTTTAACTCCTAAGTTTAACATGTCCCTGTATTGTATTCACACATGTAAACAAATGGATTATTATTTCCTTACGTATTTCCAGTATTAAAGAGAGAATAATTAAATCCTGGGAGTGATTACAAGGCTCTAATCTTGTTGAAGGCTTCTGCCGACGTCAGGAAGCACAAGGGAAGTTGGAGCGGTCCCTTGAACCTTGTGAATAAAGTGGCAACCTTGAAATTACTGGCTACCTCTCTGTTCATTCTCACATCATGTCACCAGCAAAATCTGTGCTCGAGGTTTTTAACCTGTGTTGGATCCGTTTTCGCCTTTTGCCAATGACAGGTTGATGGCCAGCGCAGTGCATATAGCTCACTAAATTATTAATGGCTGCATGCTTTTTGGGTGATTATTCGCAGCGGCTAAGTGGGAAATAACAGAGTCGTGCTACATTAATAAGAAGAAAAAAAGCGCAAAACAAACTGACAGTTAAAATAAAGACAGAAGGTGATGGAAATACACAGCAGGTTAATCAGCATCCGAAAAGATAGGTTAGTGGTTTGGGTGCAGATCCTTTGTCAGACCGGGAAGATAAGCAAGTCCCTGAATAGGAGTGAAATAAAAGGAAGAAGAGGTGTGGGAGAGGAAGAGGAAGAACAACAGAAATCAAGAGTCAAGTATGAAAGCGACTATCACAAAGAGGGCAGTTGGGTTATGGAAAATTGGAAAGAAATGAAAATCTGTTGGACAATATAAAAAGATCATGAATGTCAGGCAGTGAAGGAACCTGTAAAAAAACTCAACTCCAAAAGGGATAGGAACAAAGTGGAAAGTGGATGAGAAAAGTAGACAGAAAATGGGGGAGACAACTAAGATGTGAAATTGCTGAAGTCACTGTGGAGACCAGAGCCTTGCAGACTGCACAGAGGAAAGAGTAGATACCAGGGGCAATTGGACCACCCTCTGGTGTCAGTGGGGTACTTTGCCCAGCAGCAGCATGCTTTGGAAATTCTGGTGCGCACTTACTGCGGTTCTACCATTCGGAGAATAGTGAGCAGTGCGCGCCTCTATCTTTCTGATTTAGATCTCTGGTGGGTGAGACTTCCTGGCAGTGGATTCTTGAAAAAGTACCCAGACTCTGTCTGAAATTTGCACTGAGCTTGGTTAGAACAATGATTGGTCCCCCATCCACCACCTTAAACATTCACTCCCTCCACCACCTGCACACCGTGGCTGCCATGTGCACCACCTACAAGATGCACTGCAGCAACTCGCCAAGGCTTCTTCGGCAGCACCTCCCAAACCCGCGACCTCTTCCACCTAGAAGGACAAGGGCAGCAGGCGCGTGGGAACACCACCACCTCCAAGTTCCCCTCCAAGTCACACACCATCCTGACTTGGAAATATATCGCTGTTCCTTCATCGTCGCTGGGTCAAAATCCTGGAACTCCCTCCCTAACAGCGCTGTGGGAGTACTTTCACCACACAGACTGCAGCGGTTCATGAAGGCGACTCACCACCACCTTCTCAAGGGCAATTAGGGATGGGCAATAAATGCTGGCCTTGCCAGCGACACCCACATCCCATAAACAAATTTTTAAAAAATGTAGGAGACCAAAGATGGGGAAGATGGAAGTAGGAATAGGAGAGGGACTTGAACTGGCTGACTGACAGATTATCTACTTGCATGCAGGAATGCAATAGTAATATTGTACTTGGGTTAATTTCCACAATTGCCTATGTGTTGAATTCCTCCTCTCACTCATGTCCTGAACTGTACATACATTGCCATTCCTTCATCGTCCCTTGGTCAGTATAAAAGAAAAGAAAGATTTGCATTTCTATAGTGCCTTTCACAATTCAGGACATGCCAATGCGCTTTACAGCCAATTAAGTACTTTTGAAGTGTAGTCACTGTTATAAGGTAGGAATCGCGACAGCCAATTTGCCCACAAACAGCAATGTGATAATGACCAGATAAACTGTTTGGTGATGTTGATTGAGGGATAAATATTGGCGAGGACAACAGGGATAAACTCCCCTGCTCTTCTTTGAAATAGTGCCATGGTATCTTTTACGTCCACCTGAGAGAGCAGACGGGGCCTCAGTTTAACATCTCATCCAAAAGACGGCCCCTCTGACAGTGCAGCACGCCCTCAGTACCGCACTGGAATGTCAGCCTAGATTTTTGTGCTCAAGTCTCTGGAGTGGGATTTGAACCCACAACCATTCTGACTCAGAGGTAAGAGTGCTACCAACTGAGCCATGGCTGACACTTGGAATATCTTGGAATTTCCTTCCTAACAGCGTCATGACCATAAGTATTGCATTAGCACAGTGCTGACTGTGGCAGAACCACAAAGGCAGACTGGAGAAAGAAAGAACTTGCATTTATGTAGCGTCATCACCATAAGTATTACAATAGAGAAAAATAAAGAAATATTTGCATTTCTATAGCGCCTTTCAGAACCTCAGGACTTCCCAAAGCGCTTTACAGCCAATGAAGTACTTGTTGAAGTGTAGTCACTGTTGTAATGTGCGAAACGCGGCAGCTAATTTGGGCACAGCAAGATCCGCCAAACAAGCAATGAAATAATGATCAGATAAATCTGTTTTAGTGATGTTGGTTCAAAGAGGACACCCACCACCACTATCTAGGGATGGGCAATAAATACAGCCCAGTGTTGCCCAGATCCCACGAACAAATAAAAAAAAATTCACGCTTCAGGCTGATAAAAGAAGCAGCTCCCTTTCTACGCACAACGAGATATCTGTTAATAAAGAGCAGCAAGATTCTCAGTGAAGCATTACGGTGGAGTAGCACAGGAACAGGGAGCCGAGAGAGCAACTGTACCAATGGAAATCAAATTGGGGGGTTTCTCAAATTTTCCATAAAGTGTGGGAATTGATTCTTCTCACCATTTCAGGAGAATGCAATCAGGAGTTGGTGGGTAAATGAGGGGGATTGCATCAGTCCTTCCTCGTTCCATTATTTTCAACACATTGCGTTATTGATCAGGCCTCAATGAATGCCAAGAAAAAAAGGTCTGGTTAAGAATTACTGTGACATTTCCCATTGTACAAATAAAGTGATGGCGATAAGCTGAGCCCTTAAAAGAAACTACAGCTCTCAGCTTCTATTTACAAGACAAGACAAAGCAGGGAGTGTTGAACTGATTGTTACAGAGACCTAAGAAAAGGATTCTTTCGCATATGTATTTCTACTTAATCCTCCTTAATTAACTTTTAGTTTCAAACAAACTCAGTAATTGAAGCATATATATTTTTCTGAGCGTAAGGCCTGCTTTTACCAGCATAAGAGTTTAAAAAAATAGAAAAATAAGATTATATCACTCACTTATAAATTAAAAACCCTGTCCAATAAGGTAATTTTATATTAAGCCCCGTTTTAACATTAAAAAACAATTACATTTTTGTTTAACATATTTAATTAAATGCCATTTTAATTAATTTTATCTATGTAATGGTTTTACTTTATTTACTTCAGTGTGTTGGTGCATTTTTGCAGTCATCCCCATTCATACTTTTGACAGGTCTGTGCGTACAGAACTGTCAAAAGTATGAAGGGGGATTCCCTTCTTCCATTGGTTGAGCTGACCCACGTGATCCCAGGGGTGCTTGCGAACCGCCTGCGCCCCTGGGATACGCGGGCCTCTGCGCATTTCCAAGAGGAGAGGCCCCAGGATCGGAAGCCTCCGTATCTCCGGGACCAGCTGGCAGGTTCGTAGATTTTTTTGCTGATCGGAGACATCCGCCCGCAGGGAGCCTCCGATCGGAGATTCAGGGCCAATAACTTAAGTAATTACTTCACTGCTGCGGACATACACTCCAAGTTACTTTGTTACAGCACCAGGCTCAACTGATTTTCATATACTATCCCCACCCACACTAAAAACAAGTTGCATTTATATAGCGCCTTTAACGTAGTAAATCGTCCCAGGGCGCTTCGCAGGAGCGATTATCAAACAACATTTGACACCGAGCCACATAAGGAAATATTAGGACAGGTGACCAAAAGCTCGGTCAAAGCGGTAGGTTTTAAGGAGCGTCTTCAAGGAGGAGTGAGAGGCGGAGAGCAATGTTCCCTGTAAGCTGCACTCCAGGGGTCCTGCGCAACCGGCTTGCCGGCTTTTATGTAGAAAAACCGCTCATGCGCGGTATTTTGAATGGGCCACGCGGCTCGAAAAAAATTGCAGGGAACATTGGTAGCGAGGCGGAGAGGCTTAGGAAGAGATTTCTAGTACCACTGTGGACAGGTGCGAGTGAATGTCAGGCAAGGCTGAATTTCAAACATGACAATCCCTTGGCCCGGGCCTTGAATTATCATTGGCAGATCCGAGGTAAATGGAAGATAGCACATAGCCAATTGTTGACTATAAGATTATAATCCAACTCAGGGCTTCAGATGTGTTGTCTGATGGCAAACAGTTTTTTTAATATTACAGGTGTTCTAGGGATGGGCAATACATACAGTCTTGCCTGTATTGCCCAAATCCCAAGCATAAATATAAAAGGCCTATGTTTCAGTCTGATTATAAAAAAAAGCAGCCCCCATTCTACACACGATGAGATATCAGTTATTGTTAACGCTTCTGTGAAGCGCCTTGCGATGTTTTACTACGTTAACGGTGCTATATAAATGCAAACCGAATCTGCTTCTTCTAATGACTTTTAGTTTTAAGTGCTGTGGAACCTTACGTGACATGGGATTGTTAAATTTAAGGTCACAGAATACCAGAATATGTTGTGCAACAATGTAAAGAATCCCAAATTAACATAGTCTGATTAGACATAAAATTATTAAAAGCATGCGGAGATAACGTTGGTGAAGACTGCTTGGGATTTCATTGCGAACAGCAAATAGTACTTAATATTCCCTTTAGTTTAAGGCAGACTCTGCATGTGTTCTGTGTGCTAACGTTATGGTGTGGGATTGTACGACAATATCACCATTTTCTATCCAATGTGGAGGGGGTGAGAACTCGATCACTAATTGCGCTGTATTCCATCGGTTTTCAACTCCTTCTGAGATGTTTATCCTTAAGACTGGACATGCCCGAACTAGGCTAAGTCTATAATTCTGATTCTTGTACTTTGCTCCCTCTCAGTTGTGTGGAAAGCATTTCATGGCTTTTATCTCCACAATGTCCATCATCGCTTTAAACAGTTGTTTCCCGTTCTCATCTCATCTCGCCCACTTTTTGCTAATGGGTCCCCTGAACTTCCTCTCCATTGTTGGATCCAGCTGCATATTTAATCGTCACTTGGGACTGTGAAGCTACTTCGCCTCATGGAACTGGTCTGGCTAGGATCAGGCTGGCACAGGTAATGTGATATTGCTCTTTAGGGAGCAGCGGGAGAAGATTGTGGTGCAGCACCAGTATCTAAAATGGGTCGTAAAAGGTTTTTTGTTTAGAAAAAAAAATAGAAATAGGATTGTCCCATTAAAAATCAGCATCAGCAAATAAAATAATGAATTGTTTCATCCAGCGTAGAACGGTATTTGACCAGGTTGTTGGGAGCTGGCTCTTGATGACTACGTTGATAAACTGCAATAACAACATACATGCTGAAATATATTTTTATCTTCGGTTGATTATCTGGAACTTTCCATATGTATTGTCTGAAAATGGTATCTGAACAAGTTGAGACTTGTTCAGCATGACCTCACCTCATTATCACAGAAAAGCCTGAAATGGTGCAATGATCCAGGAAGAGCAGTAACTCTTTTAAGGTAACAGCCTCTTCATTTTAATAATCAATACAGTTCTAGTGCTGATATAAAGATAAGCGCTTGTCGAAAGCAAGCGCTTTGAAAATGAGTAAGATAGAGGATGATTCTGCCGGTACTTTTCATTAAAAGTAAGAACTCCTTCAGCTCGTCTGCACTAATGTAATTACTCCTCAACAAAATGCGGCTTGTGAACTATGTGGAAGAGTATTATTGCACAGCAAGACTAATTATAGAGGTTGAACAGCTGTGCCGATCTCAACAGAGAGGTACCACCCATCTACAGCTGGAACAGATGATGCGATGCTCTCTTAACTTGGCAGAGGCGCGGTGTTGCGTTAAACGTTTGATTCGCTTCGAAAAGTTTTCAATTCAGTGCGCTCCCATTGGCAAACTCAGCAGCACCAGAAAGCACAAAATGAGGCGGCAGATCATTCTTGAGGTTCGCAAAACATAGCCGTATTACTCTCCTCTCACCCCCCCTGCCCTCCTCTGTTCCTCCCTCCAGCTGTGTGCCATTCTGTGGCGTTTATTGCTTCACTACAGTTAATTGTAGCTCCGTAATTACTTATCTATGAGGTTCCCTAACATTAGCCTGAATTAGATGGTCGCAGATTAGCCATGACTGCATTAAGTCAGTCAGAGGAAGTCATTTAGGTATTTGCATATCTGAAATCCACTTTTCTAACAGCCAGTTAAAATTTCACTGTCCTTGTCCTTTCTAGAATGAACGATGTCTTTTTTTTAAGCCGTAGATAATTATTCTATTGTGGGACTGTGTTTTTCACCCTCATTAAGTTGTGAAAAGTCCAGTGCTACAGAAACTGCTGACACCTTCCAGTAGTGAATAGGAACCTCCTTAAAGGAACTTGCGAGACTTTTTGCCCAATATTATTACAGTTATTATTCCATTTGATATTGTGACAGAGATAAAAGTATGTCTTGGGTCAAAATCCTGGAACTCCCTCCCGAACAGCACTGTGGGAGCACCTTCACCACATGGACTGCAGCGGTTCAAGAAGGCGGCTCACCACCACCTTCTCAAGGGCAACTAGGGATGGACAATAAATGCTGGACTGGCTAGTGACGCCCGTTTCCCAGGAAGGAGTAATAAAAAATATATAAACCTATCCTAGAACTGTTCAAAGCTTTTAGTAATTGGAATTATTGTGCTTCATATTACGAACAGATGAAATTCATGGACAGGAAAAAACCAGCTGATCCATCAAGCCTGCCCCACACCTCATGATGGCCGGAGCATCATGACGAGGACACTTCTTCGCGCCCTTGCTCCCCCCCCCCCCTCCAAGCCATGTAATATCCTGGCAGCAGCAAAAAAAAAAGGACAAAAAAAAGCATGGGCCAATAAGGGAAAAAATACTTTGGAAAGTTACTCTTCGCTATTTATTTGGAAATGTATTATCTACTATTTGAAACAAAACAGAACAGAACATATCTGGCCAAGGCTATTTTAAATGCAGTAACATTACTGCCAATTGGGTAGTTGTTAGTCCATTGGGTATGTACAATAACAACAACAACTTGTATTGATATAGTGCCTTTAACGTAGTAAAACGTCTCAAGGTGCTTCACAGGAGTATTATAAGACAAAAAAAAATGATACCAAAAAAAAATGATACCGAGCTACATAAGTATAAATTAGGGTAGGTGACCAAAAGCTTGGTCAAAGAGGTAGGTTTTAAGGAGCGTATTAAAAGGAGGAAAGAGAGGTAGCGAGGCGGAGAGGTTTAGGGAGGGAATTCCAGAGCTTAGGGCCCAGGCAACAGAAGGCACGGCCACCAATGGTTGAGCGATTATAATCAGGGATGCTCAAGAGGGTAGAATTAGAGGAGCGCAGATATCTCGGGGGCTGAAGGAGATTGCAGAGATAGGGAGCGGGCGAGGCCATGGCGGGATTTGCAAACACGGATGAGAATCTTGAAATCGAGGCGCTGCTTAACCGGGAGCCAATGTAGGTCAGCGAGCACAGGGGTGATGGGCGAACGGGACTTGGTGCGAGTTTTGGATGACCTCAAGTTTATGTAGGGTGGAACGTACCTCTATAAGGGCTGATTATGAAAAAAAAAAACACGCTCTGGATCACAGGGGCAAGCTCTGCTTGCAGGAACCATTAGTAGTCAGCTAAGAAAAAGGACAGTAGTAAAACCACAAAAATTGTAACAGCAGAAAACCAGAAACACATGGAGGAGGGAAAGACCATTTTTCCCGCCCTGCTTTTAACTTGTTGCAAATGCATTTAGTGAATTCAGATTTCCAGGGCTCAAACTGCACATTTTATGGTTGGCTGTTGCCGACTTTCAGATCGACTCAAAGTTTTATCTTTTCAAACTCAATAAAACTGAAGTAACTATGTGTATTTCTTAGTTTTTTTGTTGTTGCTTGAACCTAGTCATTTCCAAGAGCACAAGTGAGATTTTACCCATGCTTGGAAACTAAGCAAGTCAGTGACTATCCTCGGGCAACCACACATGGTGTAACCGTCTATGGCATGATTCAGCTCCGAATGGGAGAGGTGATTCAAATTAGTCCCATCCTGATAAAAAAAAATACAACACATTAACAGTGATTGCTAACAAGGTCGATGGCGTCTGGTTTGGAAGGCGGTTCCTCACACAAAGAATAGTGGAAACCTGGAACTCTCTCCAAAACTGAGATTTTTGTTAGGCAAGGGTATTAAGGGTTATGGACACAAGGCGGGTAGATGGAGTTAAGATACAGATCAGCCAGGATCTAATTGAATGTCGGAACAGGCTCGAGGGGCTGAATGGCCTCCTCCTGTTCCTAGTTGGCCCTGATAGTTTGAGGGAACTTGGTTAATATCAGCAGATACAGTCATTAACTTAGGGTGTTTTAGCAATCTGGCAATCTCAATTGTGCACATTAATTCACTTGCCCCCCACTGTTAGGCTCAGAAGCGTCTCCTGATGAAGCTCAGCAATCACAGATTAAAGGAAAAACTATTCAAAAGGCTGCTGAAGTCAACCACAATTGTTTTCCACAGTTTGGATCTCATTAAATGGATCCTAATGGTGTACGCTCTCCACTTTCAGCTACTATTTCAGTTTGGTCCCGAAAAGTGACCTCTTACCACAAGTTCATTGGAAGGGCTAATCGGAACAGCCATCTACAAAAAAAAAATCAGAGGTTTCTAAGGAAAAAATAATCAAACTGTACTGTCTGCAAAGGACTGACAAGATAAGGGGGAATATTTTCCAAAGGTATTCTCCTGGGCTGTAAATATATTGCGACTGTACATGAAAGGTGTTTGGGGAACCTGGAAATTTCAAAATAAAATTGCTTCGTGCAGATGTGATAACCAGTGTGTTACCTATCCTTTTGTGAGATGTCCCCATTAGCTCTGATACGAGAAAACACACCCACTTTTGGACTTCTATAATAAAAATGTAACCTGCTGTGATCTGAAGTCTGACAAGTACCAGGCAACATGAGAGTTATTCTCAGAACCCTAACAATGCACGCATGTAGAGAGCTGTTCCCTCTAACATAACCACTTACACAGTGCTAGCCTCTTGACTACTGGCCTGAAAGCCCTGTATAACCCAACCATTTTCAAACATCATCCCTGGTGGCCCACTTTAATAACTAGTTCACAGAAACTATGGTCGCTGGAACCTGCCTACCAGGTGATATGGCAACAGGGCAATAAAGATACCAAGACCACAGTAGTGTAGTGAAAAAAATTAAGATAGTTCAACTTTCCAGTTATCCAGAGCTAACATTACATTTTGATGACCTGGACTCTACTGTAAAGCAAAGCATCCATTCAATTCCTGGACCCGTCCCTTACTTGCTTTTGACTAGAAATGGTGGCCAGAATTTTGCCGGCGCTCAGGGGGCGGTTTTGGAGGCGGGACATCCGGCAAAATCACAAAGATTGACAGCGGGTCAGAAACCCGCTGTCAACCCGCCTCCAATCAATCTTCCCAGGTGTTGGGTCCCCGATTTGCGCAGGGACCCGACATCTAGCGGCGGGATGAGGATTATAGCCACTTCAAAGAGGCTTTTTGCAATTTTGACAGTTCTACTGCGGGCTTCCCGACGTCCGGACACTACGCCAGGTAAGTGTGGCGTGTTGCGAGTCTGCTGTAATGTTTCTGCATTGATGACAGCTGCAGAAGTGGTGTGAAGGATCCAATGGTGCACTGGTGAGTTTCAGAGATAAGATAATGTTGGGAAAATCATTTTTAATGCATTTACACTTTTATGTCGGTAACAAGTTTTGAATTGTATGTATCGTCCCACCTCATTGGGAGAACCTCTCTCACCAGTGACAGATCGCTTCTGTAACCTCACCTGCAGCTGCCATCTGTTCTAGCCTAAGGAGGGAGTCACTGGAGAGCCTGGGTGCAAGAGCTCACCTTTGTACAGTGATTGTCAGTGTTTGCAGCACCTCGATGCTGTCAAACACTGAGAAATCAGCTGTCAAAAAAAGATGTGCGTGGCCCCTTTAAGAAAACCGGCAGATGACGCGTCATCAACTGACGTCATCTGACACCGGCTTTCTCTTAATTGGCCGGCAAGCCCACAGGGCGGGCTTAACAAGACGAATTGACGCAAAATCACGTTTGTGCGTCTGATGTCGTTGGGGGCGGGACTGGAACCCGGAAGGCAGCTGACCCGCCCCCAAGCCACCTTGAAGCATAAAATCGCGGCCGATTAGTTTGCCTCTCAACTTGCTCTGTCCCTCTTATTTAAGATCCATCCCAAAATGTGAAGAAAGATTGTAACTCAAACAAAAACATACCACTGGCATAATTGGTTCTGCAGCACACGTGTGTTTAACTTGTAAATAAAATGGGGAATATTTTCTGAATAGAAATATCGCACAGAGTCCTTTTAAGCGCACAGTTGTGCATTTCCACTTTCACAAACTGAAAATTATTTTAAAACATGAAAATGTCTGCATTCTGAATGTTTACAAAGAAAAAAAAAGTAAAGGAATGAAAAAACGCTACTCAACCCATCGAGTTTGATCTGTCTGAGGAAAGGTCACTGACCCGAAACGTTAACTCTCGTTTCTCTCTCCACAGATGCTGCCTGACCCGCTGAATATTTCCAGCATTTTCTGTCTTTCTTTCAGATTTCCAGCCTCCGCACGATTTGGCATTTGTTTGAGTTTGACCTGTCGTCCTGCTCTTGTTGGACCATTTTTTTTTTCATTTTTATCTTACCTCCCCTCAACTCTCGGTTCAATTAGCAATTGATCGAATTCCCTTTCAGCTGCTTCAGCTGAGCCACCATTCAGCGCACTAGGTGGCAGTCTGTTCCACAAATGAACAACTCGTGAATGCAAAGAAGTTGGGGTCTCTTCAGCTGATCATCATGTCCTTTGGCTCTTCTCTCTTTTGCTTTTGCACGAAATACATCTCTACACCAACCTGCCTGATTCCCTCCCTTGTTCAAAAAAAAAATGGATTGTATTCTCACTGAATACTATTTTTCTTTCTCCCTCCAACTAGGATAGATTTAATCCTTGCTTCAAAGCTAAACGATCTACACTAAAATTATCTTTTGTTTTGAGCTTTACATCTCCTTGTGGATGCTCATGGTTGGACACACAGTGCTCAAGGGGGATGAAATTTGACTTGTGTGGGGCCGCAAAATGGGTGCTATCACATCTACCCCTAGTTAGATGCCCCGCCCGATATTCGGTACTATTGAAGTCTATGGAGCTGAATATCACACAGTGTGTATAATGGGCGGAAGATGCGATACCACTTGTTTTGCATCCCCGCCCAAGACAAAGTTCAACTCCAATCTGTTCCCTCACTAATTCTTTCCAGATTGTCAGCATTACTTGGTTGGATTTACATTCTGCAGAGCTTCGTACACATTCAATATTTTGTTTGCCTTTTCAACAATTTCCATGTATTGTGATGAGGTTTTCAATATCTGGCCGACAAGTCTTTTTTCACACATGCCTTATTTAGTGATGTCCTTTCATTTTGTAATCGTGACAACGGATTGCCTGTACGCGGAGAGAAATCATAAACACGTTGATAAAAAAAAAAGGGTTTATAAATTACATTGCATCCAGTGTGCAGAGGCAACTCCCTCTTCCCTTTGCTACTTTTAGTTCCCATGCATGTATTACCTCACAGCCATCAATGTTAACTTTGATTACTGACTCATATGCCCAGTGCCCAAGCCCCCTTAAGATTTTAACCTTTACTTGATGATGTGTGCTTTCCGCATAAGTTGACATTATCTGCAAACCTATTCTATTTTGAGCACCTTCATCAAAGATTATTTATTAGTATTTTGAATAGCAGAGGTCTTAGGACAGGAACTTTAGGGGATTCAGCTATCCAATTACAACTGCTACCATTGACCACTGCTCTTCCTGCACGATTATCTCGATAATTTATTGTCCAATTTACTACTTTCTGCTTTACCCCAAGAGCTATCTAACCTTAGCCATGGCTCTTGTGGGGTACCTTATCAAATTACTTCTTAATGTCAACCTACATAATATTCACCATAGTTCACCGATTATTTCATATCCTCAAAAAATTCATACCCTGACACTATTTTCCTCCCCACGATTTCTCCTTTTCTCTCCTGAAGGAGGTGGCATACAGAAACACATTTCAATGTGCTTTAGGGATGGGCAATAAATTCTGGCCTTGCCAGCGACGCCCACATCCCATGAATGAATAAAAAAAAAAGAGTATTGGCATCTCTCCAGTGCCTTGTCCAAGTGACCATTCTTCATTCATGGGAATCAAGTGATATGGGGATAGGCGGGAAAGTGGAGTTGAGGTCGAAGATCAACTATGATCTTATTGAATGGCGGAGCAGGCTCGAGAGGCCATATGACCTACTCCTGCTCCTATTGCTTATGTTCTTAAGTGCCCAAGAGAGTGAATGGCAGCAGAATATTTGACCATAAGGACCAGCACGACCAAACCTGTCCCTATCCTCACCCAGTGTCGAAACATGCACGCTCTCCACCAGGCTTCACCAGATAGCGATCAGGACTGGGAACTCCAGGTGACCTTTGTATCCTTTCCTTAATTCAGGGTGCCTTAGGGTAATTGTACCAACTCTGCTGCCATCCCAGGTGAGAGCAGTTGCAAACCAAATACATAAGAACATGAGGAACATAAGAAATGGGAGCAGGAGCAGGTCATTCGGCCCCTCGATCCTGCTCCGTCATTCAATAAGATCATGCTGATCTTCTACCTCATCTCCACTTTCCTGCACTATCTCCATATCCCTTGATTCCCTTAATATCCAAAAATCTATCGATCTCAGTCTTGAATATACTCAACGACTGAACATCCACAGCTCTCTGGGGTAGAGAATTCCAAAGATTCACAATGCCCCAGCAGCAAAAGAATATTTTATCATTTTGAATTTTCTTCATTGCAGTGCCTTCGGATTGATGATGCACCATTATAAAGCATCTGAATGAACACTTACATCTTTGATAACATACTATTAAACTTCAATGACCATTGGCAATAGATAAAGAGAGTGAAAAGAAAGACTTGCATTTCTATAGCGCCTTTCACGACCACCGGACGTCTCAAAGCGCTTTACAGCCAATTAAGTATTTTTGGAGTGTAGTCACTGTTGTAATGTAGGAAACGCGGCAGCCAATTTGCGCACAGCAAGCTCCCACAAACAGCAATGTGATAATGACCAGATAATCTGTTTTAGTGACGTGGAGTGAGGGATAAATATTGGCCAGGACACCACTCCCATGCTCTTCTTCGAGAAAGTGCCATGGGATCTTTAATGTCCACCTGAGAGAGCAGACGGGGCCTCGGTTTAATATCTCATCCGAAACACGGCACCTCCGACAGTGCAGCATTCGCTCAGCACTGCACTAGGAGTGTCAGCCTAGATTTATGTGCTCAGGTCCCTGGAGTGGGACTTGAACCCACAACCTTCCTGACTCAGAGGCGAGTGTGCTACCCACTGAGCTACGGCTGACACTGTGGCTCAGAATTGTACTGCAGTGGTGAGATCAGTCACCCCATGCCATAAGTTTCGCCATTTTGCACACCGATCTCTCCGTTCCTAACTTTCGCCCAAATTTTCTGCTTTTGTAATTTGAACACGCCGCAGCGAGCATAACGGCCAATCAGAAGCGAGGAATCAGAAGCGACGAATCAGAAGCGAGGGATCAGAAGCGACGAATCAGAAGCGAGGGATCAGAAGTGACGCAGCCAATAAGCCAATTCTGGGACAACGGCGGTAAAACGGAGACTGCCTCTCACCTCTCTTGTATCTCTCTAATTTTGATTTCTTGCGCACTACGCAACTTTATTTATTTGTATACATGTGTTGACCGCAGAGCTTTGATTTGAAAGTTACTGTGGCCTTCACTGATCTCCAGCAGGGTTGCACTTTAAACTACAGGGTACGTAGTGTGTGTGTGGTGAATCAGGATGGGATGCTTAGTGATACCAGGCCTCTCGAGCAGTTGCTTGACAGAGGGAATTTTAAACTCTAATAATTGAGAATTTGAACAGTGTATATTCCTTGGATTGTAATTCACAATGAACGTTAAAAGCTATGTAAATTAAAGAGCATGCCCTAACTTTTTTAAATCTAGCTTGCCTCACTCTCTCTCTATTTATAGAGGGGAATTCTCTTCACATATGTATAATTCAAGGACGTAACAATTCATCTCAATCAAACTTTACACAATAAAGCCTTTGAAACAGCATGAGAAGAATAAGACGTAGAATTACACAGAATTTACAGCACAGAAACCGACCATTCAGCCCAACTGGTCTCGACCGGTGTTTATGCTCCACATGAGCCTCCTCCCACCCCTACTTCATCTCACCCAATCTTCATATCCTTCTATTCCTCTCTCCCTCATGTGTTTATCCAGCTTATCCTGAAATGCATCAAGACAAGTTTATATGAATAAAACATTCAACTTGGTTGATTGTCATTGCACAAAATCTTTCCTGATTAGCGTGACTGCAAGTGACGATTAAACTAGCACGAATCAAGGAAATTTGCCATCACTGCTGTTGTGAACGGCCGAGTGGAGGGAGGAGGAGGAGGAGGAGGGGGAGGAGGGGGAAAGGAGGAGGGAGAAGGAGGAGGGGGAAAGGAGGAGGGGGAGGAGGGGGAAAGGAGGAGGGGGAGGAGGGGGAAAGGAGGAGGGGGAAAGGAGGAGGGGGAGGAGGGGGAAAGGAGGAGGGGGAGGAGGGGGAAAGGAGGAGGGGGAGGAGGGGGAAAGGAGGGAGGGGGGAGGAGGGGGAAAGGAGGAGGGGGAAAGGAGGAGGGGGGAGGAGGGGGAAAGGAGGAGGGGGAGGAGGGGGAAAGGAGGAGGGGGGAGGAGGGGGAAAGGAGGAGGGGGAGGAGGAGGGGAGGAGGAGGAGGGGAGGAGGGGGAAAGGAGGAGGGGGAGGAGGGGGAGGAGGGGGAGGAGGGGGAAAGGAGGAGGGGGAGGAGGGGAGGAGGGGGAGGAGGGGGAAAGGAGGAGGGGGAGGAGGGGGAAAGGAGGAGGGGGAGGAGGGGGAAAGGAGGAGGGGGAGGAGGGGGAAAGGAGGAGGGGGAGGAGGAGGAGGGGGAAAGGAGGAGGGGGAGGAGGGGGAAAGGAGGAGGGGAGGAGGGGGAAAGGAGGAGGGGGAGGAGGGGGAAAGGAGGAGGGGGAAAGGAGGAGGGGGAGGAGGGGGAAGGAGGAGGGGGAGGAGGGGGAAGGAGGAGGGGGAGGAGGGGGAAAGGAGGAGGGGGAGGAGGGGGAAAGGAGGAGGGGAGGAGGGGAAAGGAGGAGGGGGAGGAGGGGGAAAGGAGGAGGGGGAGGAGGGGGAAAGGAGGAGGGGGAGGAGGGGGAAAGGAGGAGGGGGAGGAGGGGGAAAGGAGGAGGGGGAGTAGGGGGAAAGGAGGAGGGGGAGGAGGGGGAAGGAGGAGGGGAGGAGGGGGAAAGGAGGAGGGGGAGGAGGGGAGGAGGGGGAAAGGAGGAGGGGGAGGAGGGGGAGGAGGAGGAAAGGAGGAGGGAGGAGGGGGAAAGGAGGAGGGGGAGGAGGGGGAAAGGAGGAGGGGGAGGAGGGGGAAAGGAGGAGGGGGAGGAGGGGGAAAGGAGGAGGGGGAGGAGGGGGAAAGGAGGAGGGGGAGGAGGGGGAAGGAGGAGGGGGAGGAGGGGAAAGGAGGAGGGGGAGGAGGGGGGAAGGAGGAGGGGGAGGAGGGGGGAAGGAGGAGGGGGAGGAGGGGGGGAAGGAGGAGGGGGAGGAGGGGGGGAAGGAGGAGGGGGAGGAGGGGGGAAAGGAGGAGGGGAGGAGGGGGAAAGGAGGAGGGGGAGGAGGGGGAAAGGAGGAGGGGGAGGAGGGGGAAAGGAGGAGGGGGAGGAGGGGGAAAGGAGGAGGGGGAGGAGGGGGAAAGGAGGAGGGGGAGGAGGGGGAAAGGAGGAGGGGGAGGAGGGGGAGGAGGAGGAAAGGAGGAGGGGGAGGAGGGGGAAAGGAGGAGGGGAAAGGAGGAGGGGAAAGGAGGAGGGGGAGGAGGGGGAAAGGAGGAGGGGGAGGAGGGGGAAAGGAGGAGGGGGAGGAGGGGGAGGAGGGGGAAAGGAGGAGGGGAAAGGAGGAGGGGGAGGAGGGGGAAAGGAGGAGGGGGAGGAGGGGGAAAGGAGGAGGGGAAAGGAGGAGGGGGAGGAGGGGGAAAGGAGGAGGGGGAGGAGGGGGAAAGGAGGAGGGGGAGGAGGGGGAAAGGAGGAGGGGGAGGAGGGGGAAAGGAGGAGGGGGAGGAGGGGGAAAGGAGGAGGGGGAGGAGGGGGAGGAGGGGGAAAGGAGGAGGGGGAGGAGGGGGAAAGGAGGAGGGAGAGGGGGGGGGAGGGGAGGGGGGGAGGGGAGGGGGGGAGGGGAGGGGAGGGGAGGGGGGGAGGGGAGGGGGGGGAGGGGAGGGGAGGGGGGGGGGAGGGGAGGGGAGGGGAGGGGGGGGAGGGGAGGGGGGGGAGGGGAGGGGGGGGAGGGGAGGGGGGAGGGGAGGGGAGGGGAGGGGGGGGAGGGGAGGGGGGGAGGGGAGGGGGGGGAGGGGAGGGGGGAGGGGAGGAGGGGGGAGGGGAGGAGGGGGAGGAGGGGGGAGGGAGGGGGAGGAGGGTGGCGGAGGGGGAGGAGGGCGAGGGGGGGAAGGAGGGCGAGGGGGGGAAGGAGGGCGAGGGGGGGAAGGAGGGCGAGGGGGGGGAAGGAGGGCGAGGGGGGGGAAGGAGGGCGAGGGGGGGAAGGAGGGCGAGGGGGGGAAGGAGGGCGAGGGGGGGAAGGAGGGCGAGGGGGGAAGGAGGGCGAGGGGGGGAAGGAGGGCGAGGGGGGGAAGGAGGGCGAGGGGGGGGAAGGAGGGCGAGGGGGGGAAGGAGGGCGAGGGGGGGAAGGAGGGCGAGGGGGGGAAGGAGGGCGAGGGGGGGAAGGAGGGCGAGGGGGGGGAAGGAGGGCGAGGGGGGGGAAGGAGGGCGAGGGGGGGGAAGGAGGGCGAGGGGGGGGAAGGAGGGCGAGGGGGGGGGAAGGAGGGCGAGGGGGGGGAAGGAGGGCGAGGGGGGGAAGGAGGGCGAGGGGGGGAAGGAGGGAGATGGGGGAGGGGAGGGAGATGGGGGAGGGGAGGGCGAGGAGGGAAGGAGGGCGAGGAGAGATGAAGGTGAGGGGATAGGAGGGGGCGGAGCCAGTGTAATAAACTTTAAGCTGTTTTGCCGAGGGTCTCAATGTTCCCTGTAATTTGTTTTGGTGCGCGGGCCCTATAACTGGCTGCGCGGCTCATTCAATTTTTCGCGCATGCGCGGTTATTACCATTGTAAAGCCGGTGAGCGACCGACGTGGGACCTCCAGACCGCGACGCAACCGTGCAGCTCAGCGGGAACACTGGTCTCGATGAAGAGATGCAGAAGTCCCCCACAAACGATGGCGTGGCATAAGTAATGGAGTAAGTGACTTACACCCTAATTGCCTCTGACTTTTGCACCGTAAAACAGGCCCTACGAAGTAGGTGCGCCGTTATGATGGCGCAACTCTGCAGGACAACTTGGGCCACAGACTTAATAATAATCCGTTAAAACATTTTGTAGTTCGAATTATCAAAAGGTAATAAAAGGAGAAAAATAACTGCAAACAGTCGGATTAAGCTTAAAGGTATTTGTTATGTAGGATCTAAACAATCTAAACAGCTGCATTTGCCTGGGCTAGCTAAAGGCTGTTTCCTTACCTTAATAGTAATAGGCAAGGATAGTGCAAAAAAAACATATTTAGCATCAGATTAAAGCACAGCCTAACTGGAATGAACATATGCTTCAGATCCTGAATAGGCAAACCTACCGCCACTTCTGCAATCATCCAATATAAGGCCTGACACATCACCCACAGAACATCTGAGGCCCACTTGCACAACTATTCTCAGAGGCTCTCGAGGCCTTCTGAGGCCACAGCTAACAAGCATCGCCATTACACGATGGAAGTTAGTCAGGGGTTTATTCAGGTCTGGCGTTGGAAGAGCTAATTCGGAGACGCACCCGACAGAATTGTTGCTGGAAAGATATGCGGTCTTTACTCAAAAACCGTACACCAAAGGAAAATAAACGGTAGCATTCCAATTGGAGAACAAAATGAAACAAGTACTAAATAATTAAATGCATTAATTGGGAACCAACAGCGATAATTAGGTCTATAGGGTAAGATTACACCCATCATAAACCACTTACTGCAATTAGTGGATTAGCACTTAATTGGACACAGCCACTGTGGCATTAGTTAGGGCAATAATTATAGAAACAACCTTTCATTAAAGTGGGAATGTTTTTTTAATTCTACTTACTGTATACAATTAAAAGGTTTATCATGATCTATACGCTGATGTTGGGAGTCACAAAAGAATCTCGGTCGTTGTAGGATTAACAATCAATATATGTAGCTGTTATGAATATAATTCCTTACAAGATAATTTAGTGATAACTGGTGGTTGCTTTGTTGTGAGCCATTTTAATGAATACTAACTAACGGTAAATCATTTTCAGTGGCAGAAATAAGTAGGGCCTCAGTGATAGCTGCTGTATACCAGTCGATAGCATTCACTGTTCATCAATCAATGGGCAGGTATAGCGCTGCCTTTGACGGATTGGAGGATATTTCAAAGCATATCAATGGTAGGCCCTGATAATGGCCAACAGCGAAGGAATGTGATCGTGAAACATTGGTCACACATTCTTTCCGCATGATCTCTTGGACTGGTTTCAATCGCCTGAGGGGGTCGGAGAGGAATTTTCCAAAGTATTTTTTCCCTTATTGGCCCTGTGTTTTTATCTCTTTTTTTTTTGCATAGGATTATATAGAATATACGGCACAGAAACAGGCCGTTTGGCCCAACCAGTCCATGCCGGTGTTTATGCTCCACTCGAGCCTCCTCCCGTCTTTCCTCATCTAAATCTATCAGCATAACCCTCTATTCCCTTCTCCCTCATATGCTTGAATTCAAGACCTCATCAAACTACAGAGAGTGTCACTGTTTGACAGCTTCACAGAGCTGTCAAACGATGACAATTCATCTGTCAAAAATTTCTGACAGATTAAACGTCACACGTTGACGTTCTCTGCAACCGGCTTTCTTTTAATTGGCCTGCTAAGCCCGCTGGGCGGGCTTAACAGGGTCAATCAAGGGAAAATAGCGTGGGTTGGCCACAAATCGATGGAGGTGGGACTAAAACCCGACAAGCAGCAGTCCCGCCTCCAATGCGCCCCCATTAACAAAATCGCCCCTGGGGAGAAGAAAGGTTGAGGGAATGATGCCTACATCAAATAGAAAGGCAGAGAGAGGTGACAAAGGAGGATGGTGTTTCAGAGGACAAGGACACAATGGCTAAAGGGGCAGATAATAGCGGTGGAGCAGAGAAAGCAGCGAAGAAGAAGTAGGCCGGTGTGGGAGGAGCACAGGTTGTACGTAGGATGCTCGGCTGTATGAGGTTGTTGAGATGGAATAGGGAGAGGTGAAGACATGGTGAAAACGAGGTGTAGGGTGTGTGAGCCTTGGTGCAGGTAAGACCTAGGTTGTGGCATTTTGGATTATATATACTTTGTGGAGATGGGCGGGGGGACCTCCACTGCCATCCCAGCCAGCCGACGTTCCTGAGGTCGAGGGTTGATGAGTCGCATTGGCCCTTTGGCATCCCGCAGCTCGCCTGTCCAATTCAAATGAGGCCGGGTCCTCTTCACAGCCCAAAACTAGATGGTAATCTTTGAAAATTAGGGCGTTACACCGTGTTAAAAAGTAGATGCTAACCTTGGCGACAGGGCTAATCGCCACAAAATAGATGCTCCTGCACACATGCCATCACCTAATGAAGATGGAACACTTCCATCTAAATACAGGTGGTAGACATGTAGATGTCTTCAGACCATCCACTTCTTTTGTTAGATGTCATGTTCTTTTTTAGTGTTCTGTATTGCTTTTTGAAGATATTCTCTTCAGTTAAGTCTGATATAAAGCACTATATCTTGTACATTACATGGAATTTGACAGGAGTTGGAGACAATGAAGTATGAGGCAGCAGCTTGCAGCTTTCCTCAAATCCCACATTTCACACCCTCTCCAGTAAACAGCATTGGATGTTGTAAATCTACAGAGCACAGCAATTAAACAGATCCACCAGTCAATATACCCCTGGATTTGCAACATAGCACGTTATCAGTCCTGCTGCTGGATTTATCATTCAACACACCCTAGGTATCACACTTGAAATGTAATTGGATCTACCAAATGCTACGCTATTCTGACACCTCATTTATGATCAGCCTTGGTACCACAATCTGTGCTCGGCATTTGAATGCATGTTCGCAGATTGAGTAGAGGTGTCCCATTTACATCACTGCGGCTCAGTGGGTAGCACTCTCGCCGCTGAGTCAGAAGGTTGTGGGTTCAAATCCCACTCCAGCACAAAAATCTAGGCTGACACTCCAGTGCTGAGGGAGGTGCCATCTTTCGATTGAGATGTTAAAACCGAGGCCCTGTCTGCTTTCTCAGGTGAACGTAAAAGATCCCATGGCACTATTTCGAAGAAGAGCAGGGGAGTTATAGCCGGTGTCCTGTTCAATATTTATCCCTCAATCAACATCACCAAAACAGATTATCTGGTCACATTGCTGTTTGTGGGACCTTGCTGTGCGCAAATTGGCTGCCGCAGTTCCTACATTACAACAGTGACTACACTTCAATAAAAGTACTTAATTGGCTGTAAAGCGCATTGGGATGTCCGGTGGTCGTGAAAGCCGCCATATTTCTTTTCTTTCTTTCTATGATTTAAAAATGGTTTGTGGTTGTGATAGGCCCCAAATAAATGCAGGTGTTTCTTTCTGGGAAGCTCACCAGATTGTGATTATATTTTTCCAGTATGGTTTGATGCACAGTGTGGGCAAAAAAAACTTCAGAGGAATTCAAGAGAGAAATAGGAAAGGTCCAAATATTCCAACTCTCTCCAATTCGTCGTCTTTTAAAACCGAAATTAAATCTGTGGTGCCTTATAATCAATTGTTCTCGGAATGGGAGGGTGGAATTTGTAGTGGTCAATCGTGCAAAATGGGCAACGGCGAATTGGCAGCCCGTTTTCCACTTCGATTTTTTTTCCCATTCCTCCCCCCTAGAACTCTTCACTAAAGTGAGACGCTGTTGTCATCAGCACAGTAAGTAGACAAACTACATGGCGTCCTTCCTCTGTGAGAAAGCATAGTTAATACTTTTCGAAACACAGTATGATAACCAGAACTGAGAGGTTATAACTATCAGGAAAGACTGAACAGGCCAGGTTTATTTTCTGTAGAAAAGAGAGGACTGAGGGGTGACCTGATAGAGGCCTTTCAGATTATGAAAGGGTTTGACAGGGTAGACTTAGAGAAGATGTTTCCACTTGTAGGGGAGTCTAAAACTAGGGGCCATAAATACAGGATAGTCACTAATAAATCCAATAAGGAATTCAGGAGAAACTTCTTTACCCAGAGTGTGGTGGGAATGTGGAACTCGCTACCACAGGGAGTGGTTGAAGCGAATAATATTGATGCATTTAAGGGGAAGCTAGATAAGTACATGAGGGAGGAAGGAATAGAAGGATATGCCAACCAGTTGGGCCGAATGGCATGTTTCTGTGTTGTAAATTCTATGTAATTTTATGTGATATGTTGCCACACTATTTTTGCACAACCATATTTCTCAATCACATAAATGATTACAGGGGACGAGTTTTAATATATGAGGACAAAATTCCTTTTTTAATGAAAAACTGGAGAATACTTTTTTTTTCAATTAATAAATTTGTAACAAAATTGCCTTCCCAGAAATCAGAAGATTCAAAGGCACATTCCTGGGATTTTATTAGGGGGGAAAAAACCCCCACCATTCTCTGGTTTTTATTAGAAGAGAATAAATAGTGGCTGTCTCGTGGTGCAATAGAAAACACTAATCCAGGTCGGTCACTGTGATATTGGCTGTGTGTTCCTTTCTCCTTCCTGACTGCACTGAGAAGTGCTATTTATAACTGGAGCGCTTGATATGGTGTCTTGTTAAGGAAAGTCTTCCAAGGAAATCAAAATTGGCCAGCGTGCCAAGTTCTATACCTAGTCATTCTGTGACAAGACCAGAATGGAGGGCAGTTGGCAACTGATACTTTCCTATCTGAAAACTATAGCTGGAAAGACCTAGTTTTATAATGTCATCTTTCAAATCTATTAAAGCCTGACCTGTAGTCTACAAGAGGACATGCTTCTGAGATCAATGTTTGGCAAATTAATGTGCTCCTAATAAAGGGATAAGTTATGTGAAGTAAAGCACAGCACAGACAGCCATAACCAGCCAAGGAGTTTGGATGTAAACAGCGAAGGAGAATCTCAATCTGTTAACTCAAAATGGATTACTGCTTTAAATTACCCATGAGGCATCAGGTATTATTTTAATATTTGTACAGCAGTCTTTTTTTTACCATTTTATGTTTTATTATCTTTGACTGTGTGTGTGTCTGTGTGTGTGTGGTGTGTGTGTGCGGCATGTGGTGTGTGTGAGTGTGTCTGTGTGGTGTGTGTGTGGTGTGTGTATGTGGCATATGGTGTCTGTGTGTGTTTGTGTCTGTGTGCGGCATGTGGTGTGTGTGTGTGTGTGTTTGTGTGCGGCATGTGGTGTGTGTGTGTGTGTGTGTTTGTGTGCGGCATGTGGTGTGTGTGTGTGTTTGTGTCTGTGTGCGGCATGTGGTGTCTGTGTGTGTGCCTGTGTGGTGTGCGGTATAAGCCTATATGTTTGTGTGTGTGCGTCTGTATGTTTGTGTGTGTGCGGTGGGCCTGTGTGTGTGTGTGTGTGGTGTGTCAAAATTTGTCCTCATGTTACTTGTACGGAATTAAAATATAACGCGGTAACTTTTTCTGAAATTGTTATCCTGGCAACATTAACAACCAGCTTTAATGTATGGGTTACCAGATTAACAAGGAGTCCAGAAATCATGGTTACCTCTCAACCTCTGAAGGATCTCATAGTATTGTTCATGGGGAGTCCATTAAAGGGGAACTAGCATCATGAAAATGTATTTCAGAAACTGTATTTGTGTTTGGGGAAGAGAAGAGCCAAAATGGCTCTGCTGTGACATGAGAATACGTTTCAACGGGATTTACATTACCACGCTGCATGTTCGGATACAAAGGGAAAACAGGTTGCAAAAACTTTTTCACGATGATAGTGCCCCTTTAAAAAGAAGAGCTAGCAGTGTAATTTCTTAAAGGGCAACTCCAGACCAGATACTCTAATTTAACAAAAAAGAATATATTGGTAGAACGTCTGTCTATTAAGTCCCTGATAGCTTTTATTTTCGTGATTGAAATTACTTTCTATAGTACATCATTTGCAGCTCGTGTCTACCTGACCCAACATTTCAGAACGGCCATGATATGATGTGCTCCAAACATTTCCTTGTTAATGGTATGAGAAGTGCTCGGAAGGCAGTGGCCTGCTATCGGCATGTCATTTTTGAGTATGATATTTTGGTGAAGACGGCCATAATGGAGTGATCTGTATCTGCCTTAATTTTGGAAAGTAATAGCAAAACAAAGGAAAATCATTGTTCGGGGGGAGTTGGCAGCCTTCTACCCGCTGATCTTGCCTAATTAAATGTGAGCCTGCTGTCTGTAGTTTCCTTGAAGCAAAAGAAGAGCAGGTAGTGGGATTTTTACACATGCCTTTCTTGTCATTCTCCATCAAGGCTTGTAAGCTTGTGGGCAGTTATTCAGTGGCGTTTTATTGAAGCATTTTTCTGTTTTGCTTTCTAACAAGCTGGAGATCAATGGCTAAAAAAAGAAACTCCCCAAGGTATAATCCTCAGGACGCTCTCCAATGTAATGTTTATCACACCTGCCTCTTCAGTCTCTCAAGAGATCAGCTTGTACCCAGAGAGTGACACTGTAAACAGCACATACTTCCAATGAGGCAAATTAGCTTTTGTTTTGGAAAGGCTGGTAGCTCTATCCACTCATGGGAAGAATTTCCTGGATGCGATGATTGCTGATTCATTTTTAAAATATATTTTTCTCTACTATTCTGTTCTATTCCAACGCACTCCTGGCTGGCCTCCCAGGTTCTACCCTACCTAAACTTGAGGTCATCCAAAACTCGGCTGCCCGTGTCCTAACTCGCACCAAGTCCCGTTCACCCATCGCCCCTGTGCTCGCTGACCTACCTTGGCTCCCGGTTAAGCAACGCCTCGATTTTAAAATCCTCATCCTTGTTTTCAAATCCCGCCATGGCCTCGCCCCTTCCTACCTCTGTAATCACCTTCAGCCCCACAACCAACCCCCCCACCCCCCGCCGAGATATCTGCGCTCCTCTAATTCTGCCCTCTTGAGCATCCCTGATTATAATCGCTCAACCATTGGTGGCCGTGCCTTCAGCTGCCTAGGCTCTAAGCTCTGGAATTCCCTGCCTAAACCTCTCCGCCTCTCTCTCCTCCTTTAAGACACTCTTTATAACCTACCTCTCACCTGCCCTAATTTCTCCTTAGGCAGCTCGGTGTTAAATTTTTGTCTTATAATACTCCTGTGAAGCGTCTTGGGACGTTTTACTACGTTAAAGGTGCAATGTAAATGCAAGTTGTTGTCGTTGATGTTGTACTGTGCAATGAAATATTTAATGCCACCGAAGGCTGTTAATTAAGATATCCTTGGGTGGAAACAAAACCCAATTCATCAATCATACTGTGACTTTACCCAAAAACTGAGAACTTTGCTAGCGACCACAAGGAGTAGTTGAGGCGAATAGCATCGATACATTTAAGGGGAAGCTAGATAAGCACATGAGGGAGAAAGGAATAGAAGGTTATGCTGACAGGCGTTACATGAAATGTGTGGGAGGAGGCTCGTGTGGAGCATAAACACCCGTGTGGACTGGTTGGGCCGAATGGCCTGTTTCTGTGTTGTATATTCTATGTAATTACATCATCTCAGACAAATCCCACCCCCTTCTTTTTTGAACAACTGAACAAGTGCCCAGAAGTTGTTTTTTTTAGGTCATGTAGATTAAATTTGTATCGTTACTGGTATTAAGTATGGCTCGTCCGTGAGCCAATGCTGCAAATAGCCAGCCTAATGATGTGTTGGGGTCTTGTGAAGGTGTCTCCGGCCTCTTCGGCCATATCATTACATGGCTATTTTGGGTGTGAACATTCGGACAAAGCCTATCTAATAATACCTCAAAATCACCCGGCTCACCCATTCTGTGGCCGCGTTATTGTTTTATTCATTGCCACCCATGTCATTGTGATGTCACAAGTCTCCAAAGGTTTAAGCGGTGGTGTAATAGTTCATCCGCGTCCCAGTTAAGTCGGAAAGCATCAGTATGATTGAGTGATGCATTCGAAGCCATGGAGTGAATGGCTTCTGAGTTTTCTTTGCATTTGGAGATCTCATTTAAACAGACACCTCCAAGAATCGGAACTCCTGGGGATTTGGTTGGAGGTGACATTATAATGTAATGACAAACAAAACAGTTTAGGCCATCCCTTTTTACCCTCAAAATCATTTTATATTCCAAGGAGGAACAAGTGTTTTGGCATTTAAAAACAAAAAAATTCTTCTCGGCGATCCCAAACTTTGTCCTTTGCAACCCAAACTGCACAAGACCGCGTTCTCACCGTGTTCTGAGATCTGCCATTCAGGCCAGAAAGCACCAAGGTTTTCACAGTCAGGTCTGGTCTGACCTGATCGGCTATCAACCCAGCTTACACATAGTCATCAGCATTGCTTCGATGCGGGAACCCTTTGTAATGACGCTGAAGGTAGTGTAGGAATGCACCTAAGAGAGAAATTAGCCCCGGTTACCATCCAGCGGAATTGCTAACACTGCGATTCCATTCGACTGAAGCTGATTCTGGGGGAAACAAATCAACTATTTACCCACCCTCACCCCCCCTCGCCGTGATTACATTTGAGATGATCCTTCTGAGCCTGTGGTCTATAATAGAGGATAATACTGAAGATTGAACAATCAGCTGACAAAACACAATGAATGGTTGGAAGATCTGGCCATAGGCCTGAAAGCCATCATGGTGAGACTTTGAAGCACGTAATTAATCTGAAACAAAAGGTCTCAGGACACCATGTGACACTACTGCTAAGGTCATGCAACTACCTGACAGCATAGAATGGCACAGTATAGATAGTAGCAGCCCAAAGTAAATCATCATCCTGGTCCACATGGACACCTTTTTTCCCTAGATAATAGACTTAAATCTGGTGGTGGAGCAGCTCATTGTTCCTCATTAAAATATGAAACAACAGAGCAGTTAGAAATGTCAGGTTAGCTCAGCTCCTGGCACTCTAACCTTCAAAACAGAAGGTTGGAGATTTAGGTCCCACTCCAGAACTTGGGCCGGGCTGGCCCTTCGGTGCAGAATTGTCAGAGGTGCTGTTGCTGGGATACAATGTTAAATTGAAGCCTGTGCTTTATCGGAACAGTAAAGATACTGTTGCACTATATAGGGAAGAGTAGTAAGTCATCCTGGCCAACAATGGTTCCTCAACCAAAAACAGATTACGTAGACATTCATCTCACAACTGTTTGTGAGACTTTGAAGCGCACAAAATGATAGCTGAATTTACCCACTTAACTACATTTCAAAGTACTTCAAAGAAACATTCCAAAGCACTTCACATAGTACTAAGAGATGTGAAAAGGAATTATATAAATGTAAGTCTTTCTTTTCCTGAAGTGAAACTGCAATATCTTCATTTCATCCTTCAGCTCTCTAATGTACAACAGTGTTTCCTCATGTGTATATCGATGGGGAAGATATCGATGTGTATTTCAAATCATTTGTAGATCGGTTAAACTGCTGAATCTTGAAATCTCAAAAATCATAAAACTCAATAATATTGTGAAAGCAATACATTGATGCAAAATGTAATCAAACCATTTTTAAATCATAGAAAGAAAGAAAAGAAATATGGCGGCTTTCACGACCACCGGACGTCCCAAAGCACTTTACAGCCAATGAAGTACTTTTTGGAGTGTAGTCACTGTTGTAATGTAGGAAACGCAACAGCCAATTTGCACACAGCAAGCTCCCACAAACAACTGTGTGATAATGACCAGATAACCTGTTTTAGTGATGTTGATTAAGGGATAAATATTGGCCAGGACACTGGGGATAACGCCCCTGCTCTTCTTCGAAATAGTGCCATGGGATCTTTAACGTCCACCTGAGAGAGCAGACGGGGCCTCGGTTTAACGTCTCATCCGAAAGACGGCACCTCCGACAGTGCAGCACTCCCTCAGCACTGCACTGGGAGTGTCAGCCTAGCTTTATGCGCTCAAGTCCCTGGAGTGGGACTTGAACCCACAACCTTCTGACTCAGAGGCGAGAGTGCTATCCACTGAGCCACTGGCATAGTGTGAAGTAAGAACACTGTCTGAAGGTGTGAGGACAAGTTTCACCTTTATATTAGGTAATTGGAAGTGTCAGTAACACTAACAAAAATTCTCTCGTCCTCTCAGGGAAAAGGTGTAGATAAAGCTGAGTAAATTATTCAATAATGTACAGGCTCTGTGCAGACAAAGGACACAGTTTTACAAATCACTCCTTTCTTGTAATGCGTTGGTGTTAATATAAAAAATATTACACAGAACAGAAACTGTTTCAGTAAATTACACTTGTTCCAAATTGTTAAACAGCCCAAATGAGGGGAAGGGACTTAAAGGTTGGATGATTTTGTGAAACAGTTACACTTGGCTCCTTACTGATACTTAGCAGATAGTTCTGAGCATGCAGATTTCAAAATGAGCCCAGTTGCTCCCTGAAGGGAACCTGCTCCTGGAATCTGATTCATAGTTCATGAAGTATTTTAAATTATTGAGGTAATGCATCACTTTATACAAACAATTCAGTAAGAAATCACTGTAGGAGGAAGACAGATATTTAAATGTCTGGTTAAAATCTCGGGAAGCATTTAAATGCTACTGAGGTGTGCATTGAGTATTCGTAGGGGAGAGCATAACTTCTTTCCTTCCTGTTTTTGGTAGAGCAGGAAAAGAAAAAAAAGCGCCCTTAAATATTGTGAATGCTGATCCAAAACTCTTGTTCCCAGTATCCCAACTTGCACCAATCATCCCTACATTGGTGCCCAGTCCACGCGCCCCAATTTTAAAATTCTCATTCTTCTGTTCAAGATGGCCTCACCTATCCCTGTAACCTCCTCCAGCCCTACAACCCTCCGAGAACTCTGCACTCCTCCAACTCTGGCCTCTTGTGCCTCCCCCATTTCCTTCACCCCCCAACATTGGAGGCCGGGCCTTTAGCCATCTAGGTTCTTCAGCTCTGGAATTCTCTTCCTGTGCCTCTCTGCCTCTCTCTCCTCCTAGTTTGTCTCCTTTCCCATTAACCTCCTTGACAAGTCATTGCAATTTTACTGAGTGGCAGGATTCTCCTAAAGTGCAAAGAGGTAATGAATTATACCCACCTCGTGATGCATCCCCTTTCGTCAGTCACTCTCTCAACCAGAAAGACAAGACTCTGGGTGGATCCTGGTAGATCAAAGCTAACCTCTAAGCCTTGACAGATGACACCTGCACGCTGTCCCAGGACACCAGCTGAGCATCACTTCCCCCACCAGAGATATCGTAGAGGAGGCTATTGGAATTTTGAAGGTACATTTGAGATGCCTGCATCAGTCTGGAAATGCGTTGTGATAGTGGTGGTGTGCTGCACACTGTACCACTTTGCCTTATAATCCTCTTGGAGGTCTCAGAGAGCATAAGCACCCAAAGGCAGCGAGAGATCAGGCAGATGAGCAGCTTGAAGAGGGTGCAGAGGACAAGTATTTTTTATTCGCTCACGGGATGTGGGTGTCACTGGCAAGGCCAGCATTTATTGCCCATCCATAACTGCCCTTGAGAAGGTGGCGGTGAGCTGCCTTCTTGAATCGCTGCAGTCCCACTGTGTTGCTAGATAGGGAGTTCCAGGATTTTGACCCAGCGACGATGAAGGAATGGTGATATATTTCCAAGTCAGGCTGGTGCGTGGCTTGGAGGGGATGGTGACGCCTGCTGCCCTCATCCTTCTAGGTGATAGAGGTTGCGGGATTGGGAGGTGCTGTCGAAGAACCTATTGCTGCTGCCAGAAATATTTGTGCCAATCTGATATGGGAGACCTTCTCTTATCTACCACATCTGCTCACTGGATGAACAGCCCTGTTTGCATTTCCCTCACCTTCCCATCACCAAACAGCAATTCATCAACAGACCCTTCTCTATACACATCTCCTCCAGGAGACTTCTGAATCTTTCCAAAAAACAATGTTTGCATGTACTACAACTTTAGTACAACCCTAATTTTAATTACAACCCATACTGTCTGTGTGGCTGCCTACTTCTTCCTACTGCCGTGCTTCCCCTTGGTGCTGGTGCGTGACTCATAACTCTTCAACGTAATCTCCTCCTCGGTGTTACCCAAGTGGCAGGAGCGCACGGGGTTGCTGGCTCCTAACTGCCTCTTAGAGTTGAGGTGGCCCACATTTCATGGCAGCCAAGTCCTGAACCCGACCATGTACAAGTTACACTTCTTGTGCTGCTGCATGGGCAACTGGCCAAGGCCTTCTTTGTGACACTTCTGCAGAGACCCGAGGGGCTGGTGGGATTGCAAGCACGTGTTGCCATCCTGAGATACAGCACCATCATGCAAGACCATTCCCTCCAATGCCCCCCACCCCACCCCCTCACATTTTATGGCTCTCTTCTCCCTTTAAGAGAACGTAGAAAGTGAGTATGCCCTCTCTTTGCCGAGAGCTCAAATCAAATCCAAGTGTTGGCGGGCAGACTGGAATGGGGTGATGACAGGTGCATGAAACAAGGAATTACAAACACAGGTGAGGCGTTTATTGGGCTGTGAGGGAAGGAACACTTGCCAGTTAAGGTTGAGGTGGAAAAGGGTCCAGAAATTCTACTGGACTTCAGTAGAAGAAGGATTTGAATTTATGTAACACTTCTTCAGAACGTCCCGATGTACTTTGCAACCACTGGATTACTCTTGAGGTGCAGTCACTGTTGTTAAGTAAGCAAATGGAGCAGCCAATTTGCACAGAGCAAGGTCCCATAAACTGCAAATGAATTAATTAATGATAAGCTCCTGAAGTCCTTCAACACAGTGAGGGGAAGGTTGAAAGTGGCAAACTTGATTAATACGGAGCATTCTTTGAATGGTAGATTCTTCTTGACTTGGTCTGAACTGGTCAGGTTATTCCAGCATTGAATAGCCATCTAGGGGGTCATGGAGATGGCACTAATCAAGAAGACCACTTCTCTCACAGTGCCTGGACAGTTCCTTAGGGCTGGCCTCCTTCCCAGTGCAGCAAACAGGGCCTCATTCCTAATCCTCATTTCCTGCAACTAGACCTCAATTGTTGCCACTGAAAATGCTGTTGCTGCCCTTTCTGCCATTGGAAGCAAGCTTTCCTTGGATCTGCAATCCAAAGTGTTTATAAAGGTGGCTAGTCTTCGAAGTTGCTGCAGGTATTTAGATCTTGCAGCAGTACTCACTTTCCCTTCCCCTCCAAGTGTTGAGCTCCTACATACAGGTGAAAACATTGTGAGATGACTGACCAAAATATTTGAATTAAGCTGATTCCTGGAAACTCAGCACCAAGTGCAGCAGACAAGTCCCAAACCCTCAACCTTCCAGCAGTGGCTATAACAACAGCTTGGATTTACATATGAAATGTTAAATCCTGTGCTGCACATCAAAGTACCTTCAGCTTTTTATTATCCAAGAAACATAGTGCTAACATTTTTTGTTCCAATTAGAAAGAAGCCGAGGAAAGGGAGGGAATCCATAATTAATTTGTTCAGGTACACAAAATTCAGGAGGCATCCCTTCTGGCAAAGACATAGCACTGGTTGCCCATTTACAAAGAATTTTAAATCTGCTGATAAAGAAAGCACTAAAACAGGATTTTTCATGGGAAGAAACTGTGTTCAATCAAACTGAAGGAGTCAGTCAATTAAAAGTGAAACTCTCATTGTGTGGAACTGCCACTATGGATTACAAAGAAGACGAATGTTCTGATCATCATTAGTCAGATATTCATAACAGTAACAACTGGCATTTATACAGCGCCTTTAACGTAGTAAAACGTCCCAAGGCGCTTCACAGGAGCGATTATCGGACAAAATTTGACACCAAGCCACTGAAGGCGATATTAGGACCGGTAATCAAAAGCTTGGTCAAAGGGGGAGGTTTTAAGGAGCATCTTAAAGGAAGAGAGAGGGAGGCGGAGAGGTTTAGGGAGGGAATTCCAGAGCTGAGGGCCCAGGCAGCTGAAGGCACGGCCGCCAATGCTGGAGCGATTAAAGTCGGGCCTGCGCAAGAGGCCAGAATTGGCGGAGCGCAGAGAACACGGGGAGAACAATCCCTGGCAAACAACTCCAAATCCAAACTGTAGTCAAGATCAGAGATAGTTAAAGCATTTTCTTCAAAGATTTCAACCCAGAAAATATATTATCCCTAATAACTGTGGATTGTTGTGTTTTCTAAGCTCCATTTAAGGAATTAGCTGCTCCCTGGTTCATTTCATTCAGCGAGTCAACGAGTGTTGTTCCATCTGAGTAGAAAGCAGCCAGCTCTGTGATGATTATAGTCTCCACTTCACAGCGTCATTAAAGCTGTAGTGTAAATCCAAGGTCAAGGGCCTGAATTTTAATGGGGAGGCAGGTTGGGAGCGGGGGTTGGCTCAGTGCGAATTTAACGGCAGGGCCTGATTTGCACGGGAAGCCTCTGTTTCCCACCCGTAACCGGCCAGATTGAGAGGCTGGCTGGCTGTGGGGCGGGTAGGCCTGCGGCACCAGGCCGCAACGAGGAGGGAGGGTGGGGGGGTGGATGGAGGAGCACAGGGAGGGCCCGGAGGAGCAGACGGGGGGTGGGGTGGCAACGATCGGAGGGCGGGAAGAGCGGGGGGAGTGGGGATGCTGGGTGAGCAACAGGGGGACCAGGAGCAGCCCGGGGGGTTGTGGCAGGGGTTCGGAGGCCTTACAAAGCCCGGACACTGCCACCCACGCTGTCTAAACATTTCAATTTGAACTGCTGGGACAGTAGCTCAGCAAAATGCCTGCAGTCGCACGTGAACAAAGATCTGCTTTGGGCAGGAGAACTGGAATTCCAGCCAGGCAGAGTAACTGGAGGACTGCATGGCTAGCGCCTATACTGCAGCTACTGGTCTCAGACCAGAAATCATAGCAAAGGGGAAGTTGCAATGACATCTCAGTCACAACCACCTGCTTTCTGGGCATTAACTTGGTTTCAGAGCAACTCATGTTCCAGAAATGGAGGGAATCTATGGATGGCACCAAGTTAGAGCCGCTGCCTCAACATTTCTGGAATCTTTCACCCTGGCCTCACCGAGAAGCTGTGCTCCTTATTTCCGTTGTCAAAACCCTTCACGATTTTGAACACCTGTATTAAATCTCCCCTTAGCCTTCTCTGCTCGGAGGAGAACAACCCCAGCTGCTCCAGTCTCTCCATGTAACTGAAGTCTAGTTCGAACAAAGGGAAGATTACGCCAGTTTTTCCTGTTATGTAGATTGAAAGCAAATGGAAACTATGGCGATCATTCGGTCAGGCTGCTTCCACCCACCTGACTGCATGATGCCTTGTGATCGTGTGGGGGGGTGGGGGGGGAAAGGGTGGAGTTATGGAACAAACATCAAGTTAAAAAATGGGCCTGTAGGTTGTTGTTCCTTTGACGCGCAGTGCCACAAAGAAACCTTTTATCACTGAGCAAATGTTCTTTCCTTGCCGAATTGATAAAATATGGGGAAAAAGGAAGAGCCCTAATTGGATGACCTCTCATTGAGAAGTTCGCACATAGAATGTGGAAACTGGGAACGCAAGGCCAGTGGAGTAAGGGGTTCTAGCCCCCCATTCTACGTGCAACACTGCAGCACTAAAAAGAACAAATTAAATCATTCCTCAGTAACGTCAGACCTAACACTGGCATGCAAAAAAAAAGGGAAAGCGAATATTGATAGATTATCACAGCAGCTTCAGCAGAAATTGGATGCAAGCCAAATTAAGCAATTTTACACATTTACACAGTGACCATCAAACCAAATTGAAGTGGAATTTGGACCGAGTTCAAATTCTGGCAGCAAGTACTGCTGATAGCTTTCGGTCCAGTACAGTACATTGCACAGATGGAAGGGGCTCTTTCTTTTTAATAAAAAGAACTTGACAGGGTGTTAAAGTTGTTCGAAAGGAGAGGAGAAAAATGAGAATAAATGAAATTTCAATTTTGAGCACGATAATCAGTGGAAAGATGTTAAGCAACTTGCTTTTTCTGACACTTCACAGAAAAGTAGAAGACTTCAACCCTCGTTTCTGGAACATATCCCTCTTGGTTCAAAATGATTGCAAGTAAAATCCTCAGCCTGCACTTCGTTAAATTATCTTCATATTTTTAATACAGTAATTTTATGATTCTCGAAATATAATTAGCTTCAGATTTTCCACTTCTGATTTCATCTTCTCGGTTGATTTTAGTCGTCACGATATTCGAGCATTACTGGTCGGTGAACAAGTTTAATTTTGTTCAATTAAAATAACTTGGGCACGTTAATAAAAAGGAGCACTATCTTTTTAAGAGCCAGTGATTTACAATGCTGAAGAGCTCCAGTCTATTTAACAGGGGGAAATGAGACTTGATTGACATTTATGTCCCTTTTACAGAAATATCAGGGTGAGGGGTGTGACGAGAGTGAGTGTTATCATTCAATAAAGTTACGAAGAAAAACAGAGTTTTCGGTAAACATGGTCTGGATTTTCCAACTAACCGTCCCAGAGGATTTTTCGAACCACAAGGGCCCTTTTCAGTGACCGTGACTTTAGTTTAGTGGCTCATGGGGGGAGCGAGGAGTGAGCAATGAATGGAAACCAGCTAGCCATTGGCTTTTTAAGTGTCGAAACTGAGGTCAAGGGTTGAGGTACCAATATGGGGGACCATCACGGCAACTCCTGATCACCCGTAGCAGGAATTCCCACATTACATTGGTGACACAAAGCAAGCTAATAACCAACTGGCCTATTGGAATTCAAAACAGCACAACAGATTTCATCATTCTGGTTTACTGCAACAGTAAGTTATCTTATCCATAATGGAAACTTACTGAGCTCTGAAAACTGCAGCTACCAAAATAAACTCCAACAGTGGCAGGAGTTCACTTTCCTCTTTCACTAATTTTAGTGAACAGAATTGTGCATTAAAGAACTGGTTTTTTTTTAAATTCGTTCCTGGGATGTGGGCATCACTGTCAATGCCAGCATTTATTGCCCATCCCTAATTGCCCTCGAGAAGGTGGTGATGAGCCGCCTTCTTGAACCGCTGCAGTCCGTGTGGTGAAGGTCCTCCCACGGTGCTGTTAGGAAGGGAGTTCCAGGATTTTGACTCAGCGACGATGAAGGAACGGCGATATATTTCCAAGTCAGGATGGTGTGTGACTTGGAGGGGAACGTGGAGGTGGTGGTGTTCCCATGCACCTGCTGCTCTTGTCCTTTGAGGTGGTGGAGGTCGCGGGTTTGGGAGGTGCTGCCGAAGAAGCCTTGGCGAGTTGCTGCAGTGCATCTTGTAGATGGTACACACTGCAGCCACGGTATGCCGGTGGTGGAGGGAGTGAATGTTTAAGGTGGTGGACGAGATTTATACACTTCTTTTGCTAAACTAGCCCTGTGTTTTCCCTTTCATTGTCGTTTATAATATTAGTTTATTTTACAAAGAACACAACTTTCTCTATGTTATCTGGTAAATACCGAGACTCTCAATGGGTATGTTGGTGCCCCATCTCCCACCCCCTCTGCTAATCATACTGTGTAGTCACCCCATTAGAAGGTCCATAAGAGAGGATTGGAATACCGGGCCCTGGGATTTTTCCCTTTGTCCCTGTGTAGAAACCTCTGGCCTCTGCTTGGCATCTCCCTCAATGGCACAGCCAAGATCAGGAACTGAACTCTGTAAAACCTCACAGGCAGAAATCCAAAGTCTTTTCATTCAGGAATGCTACATGCTGATGCCACGGTATGGTGTCACAGGAAGTAAGAACTTCTCCTCAAGTGTGGAGATTATTTCTGGCAGTGTGTGAGGCTACACTTCTGTGGTTCACAGTTAGAAATGTTGCTGGGAGTTGCCAATTTGTGATGCACTGCAGATTTAAACTTGCAAATCCAGACCCTCTATGGGCCGTTCCTGGTGCTCGTCACAGAAGAGTAATCTCCGAATATGACTTGAGGTCTAAATTATTGCTTCATCATTGGCATTGATGCTGAACAGACACAAAAGTAGGGCAGGTTAGCTGTACGAATAGGCTTCAAACTGCAGTATGGACACAGTTCCTCAAACTCTTAGCGATAGAGCTAATACTTAACTTATTAGACATGTCATGATATAAACTGCAACACGTTTCAAAAATTTTCATGATTTATCTGCAATCATAACATTATTAAGTTAAAATAATTTATTCTTGGCAATTTTAGTCACAACGGCCATGCCTGTTAGGTCAGATAAAAGAGCAACACAATTATTATTGGTAATATATGACACAAGCTTGAGTCCTTGGGGGAAAAATTTGGTTGCTTTGCAAAGCAAATAGCGCCCGGGCGCGGCTGCTGCCAACGCCGCCCGTGAAATTCAGCGGGAGGTTGGCGGCGGCGGTAACCGTTAGCGCCCCGCAGCGCTGCGCCGCCAGCGATGATGTCATCGCCATGCGCAGTGCCCCGCTCGCGCCCCAGCTGCGATCTTCGGTAGCGCCCCCTGACTTACCGCCGGACGCTATGTCCGACGGGGTCAGGGGGGCCTACCTGCGGCCGGGGCGGCGCTAATTAAAGGTGAGGTACCGGGCGGCCATTTTTGTTGCTGGCCGTCTGCCAGCACCTGGCCCCGTTGCCGTCCCCGGCCTCCTCTGCAGCCCCCCTGCGGAGTGCCGGCTGCGGTCCCTGAGCCCGGCACTTCTCGAGTGCCGGGCTCTTTTGCCGGCACTCCGATCCCTGGTGGCCCAGCTGGGCCCCGGGTCACGCTGCGCAAGGCCCCTGCCCTTTAAGAAGGGGAGGAAGGCCTGCAGTACCGTGGCGCGATGTGCCGCAGCGCCACGCGCCGCGATATTCCCTCGCAGCGCCCCAAGAGGGAGGCGGGGCACATCTAGTAGACTCAATTTCCCCCCCCTTGCGTTTTCTACAGATTTTGCACATTCTGCTGGCAGTATATTATTATTTTCTGATACTTTGCATTTCCTTTGTCATATGTTTATCGTTGTTTTTGGAGGGAGCTTGCTGTGTGCAAATTGGCTGTCACGTTTCCCTACATTATAACAGTGACTGCACTTCAAAAGTACTTGATTGGCTGTATGGCGCTTTGGGACAACCTGAAGTCATGAAAGGCGCTATATAATTGCAGGCCTTTCTGTCTGTCTGTCTTGCTTTCGGTCTTTTTGTCTTTCTTTCTAGTTATCTGATCATCGTTTCTCAATCAATTCAACTTTTAAAAAGTAGTGCGTATAATATATAGTTGATTATGAGATAAGTTAGTAAGAGACATATATTGTCGCTCAATGGTTTGGTGTGTCTACTGGCCTATTTCAATTTTGGCTATATATATATATATATATATATATATATATATATATATATATATATATATATATATATATATATATATATATTTGTATTAAACTGCTATCATCCCTCATTCTGTATGAAGAAAAGAAAAACTTGCATTTATATCGCGCCTTTCACGACCACCGGATGTCCCAAAGTGCTTTACAGCCAATGAAGTACTTTTGAAGTGTGGTCACTGTTGTAATGTAGGAAACGCAGCAGCCAATTTGCGCTCAGCAAGCTCTCACAAACAGCAATGTGATAATGACCAGATCATCTGTTTTAGTGATGTTGAATGAGGGATAAATATTGGCCAGGACATCGGGGAGATCTCCCCTGCTCTTCTTCGAAATAGTGCCAAGGGATCTTTTACGTCCACCTGAGAGAGCAGACGGGGCCTCGGTTTAACATCTCATCCAAAAGACGGCACCTCCGACAGTGCAGCGCTCCCTCAGTACTGCACTGGGAGTGTCAGCCTAGACTTATGTGCTCTAGTCTCTGGAGCGGGACTTAAGCGCGTGACCTGCTGATTCAGAGGAGAGAGTGCTACCCACTGAGTACAGCTGACAGCAGTCACTCAAATTGATGGATGATACAATGTTCAAATTAGCTGGATATTATTTAATCAAACTTGATTGACTGGCAATTTTTTTTTTTTTTTTTTTTTTAAAAGGCAAGCGACACACTCACCCTGCCACGTGTTACAGTATAGTATGGGGTGCCCCCACCCAGTGTGCCACGAGTTAATCAATCAACCTTTTCATTATATCATTCAAAGTGTTCTTTGTCAATCTCCGAGTCCAGCCAGCGAATTTTGAAAGCTGCAAAGGACCAGAACCACAAAGTGATGACTCAACCTGTAGCCGAGGCCATGACTGGATAGAAGTCACGGACACTGTGTGCACTGAACGTGTCTTGCCTTGTCTTTCAAATGGACCTGCTTATTAGCAATTTTCAGTACAGTGAGGTAGCTGTGACACTGTGGTACTGAGACTTGTAAAGATTAGTTCTGCAACGCGGCCGAAAATTACAGCACTCATTTCCAGCTCACTCCATCCATTAGTGTCCTGGGGACTTGAAATGTGCCTTTTGAAACAGAAAACAGAATGAAAATCAGGCGGGTTCTACATCAGGTGGGCAATCTGATCTGCCAGGCATTGAAGATAAAAATTTACCTCACTGTACAAGTTTTTTCCACCTGTGACTATAAGCGAAAAGCCATTAAGTCATTTTCACACCAATCAAGACTAATTTACAGAGGTGTGCGACGCAGCAGACTTATTTTGAAGCTAATCAGGGAGTCCTCATTCATTTCCAATAATATATGCAATTTGAGTCCATCATTTCACTTGAATATTTGATATTCAGTGAGTCTCCTCTCATTTCACTCTAATGTTTGGTATTCATCAAGTCCCCTATTATTTTCAAATAATACTTTACATTCAAATTTCCTCTCATTTTACTCTAACAATTGATATTCAAAGAGTCCCCTATCATTTCACAGTAATATTTGATATGAGTTCCCTATCGTTTTATACTAATATTTGATAGTCAGTGAATCCCCTATCATTTTACAATAATATTTGATATTTCAATCCCCTGTATCTCATTAACACTTGATATTCAATGAGTCTCCTGTAATTTCACACTAATATTTGATATTCACTGAGTCCCTTATCATTTTACACTATTATGACATATTCCGTGAGTCCCCTATCATTCCATATCATAAGCAGACATTCGGTGAGTTTCCTACCATTTTGCGTTATGACCTGATATTCAGAGAGATTTCCTGTCATTCCGCATCATCACTCAACGGCAGTGAAGGCAAATAAGCAGAAGTAAAAAGGTATTTTTAAATCTACTCATGATATGTGAGAAATGTTGGGAGGGTGGCAGTAATTCAATCTTTCCCTTTGAATAGCGAACCACAAGAGTGAAGATATCATCTGAAACCCCGCAGTTGGATTGCTGCCTTCGCACCCATCCAGCAGCTAATATACAACGAGTTAGATTTCAGACTCATTGAAGATAAATTCCGACAAGCTGCTTCCCTTAGCATTTACTGTTGTGTCATCAACATTTTCTATCCAGCTGCCTTAAGTGATGGTGCAACGCATGCACAAACACCGATGATGGATGCTTTGCAGTACTGAGCCACTTTCTCCTTGGATGGAGAACCTGTCAGTACAAATTTCTACCATTGAGAGATACTTATTTTGCTCTTGGTTAGCCGATATGAAACAGCACTTTAAGCAAGAGACACAAAGTATTCCATGTCAGCCTACAGCAGGGTACTGGACACCGTCCATGTTTGGGCTAACAAGTGGCACGCAACTATGACAATATGCATTTATCATAGAATCATAGAATAGTACAACACAGTAGGAGGCCATTCGGCCCATCGAGTCTGCTCCGGCTCTTTCGAAGAGGAATCCAGTTAGTCCCACTCGCCCCCGCTCTTTCCCCATATCCCTGCAATTTTCTCTCCTTCAAGTGTTTATCCAATTCCCTTTTGAAGGCTGATATTGAATCTGTGTCCACCGCCCTATCAGGCAGTGCATTCCAAATCCTGACCACTCGTTGCGTAAAAAAGGTTTTCCTCGTGTCGCCTGTGGTTCTTTTGCCAATCACCTTAAATCTGTGCCCTCTCCTTATCCAATGCCTATAACCCACGAGGCGCTTAATCAGAAGTGTGATCAGACAAAAATTGACACTGAGCCAAGGAAGGAGATTTTAGCGGCGGGGGTGGGGGTGGGGGTGGGTAGGTTTTAAGCAGGTGAAAGGGGTGGTGGGTCGGAGAGGATTAGTGAAGGAATTGCGGAGCAGTGATAATAGTCCAAGTCTGGCCAACGGGAGGTGAGATTCTCTTATACTGAACTGAAAAACATCAGGTTTTTTTTTCTTCGTGCAGTCACTTCCACCTGATACTCCACTTAGCAGCCTGGTGGTAAACCTAACAACCCCCGCCTCCCCCACCCCCCGTCTCAAACTAAAGTGGTTGTTATTCAACACGTGAGCTTGAAAAGAAAAATCTGCAGTGCTTTTGTCAAGATTTCAGCTGCTGTCACTGAACCTGCGATTGAGTTACCACAACAATTCCAAATTCATTTCTGACAAATACATCAAGTCTAAGTGGATAATTTGAACCTAACCCGCCGGTAGGGAAACTGACAGGATCGGGTGCAACGCTGGTTTTACACCCCCGCGCCCGATTTTACTGTCCAGTGGAGAGCAATATTGGGCGGGGTATAAAACCGGCGTTCCACCCAATCCCGTGGGTTTTCCGTCTGGCGAGTTCGGTTCGAATGTTAAACAGTTTCATTCTTACTGAAAATATTCATAATCTCACCGAAGATTCCCATTTTTTAAAATCCAGCAATGATTTGCAATTGTTTGAAGCACATCAGTCTTTTCTGCATTAAATTAAAATGATAGAAATCAGCCTTCATTGTTGCTGGGTCAAAATCCTGGATGCAGGAAGGCTATTCCCGATGGCAGGGGAGTCCAGAACCAGGGGTCACAGTCTAAGGATAAGGGGTAAGCCATTTAGGACTGAGATGAGGAGGAATTTCTTCACCCAGAGAGTGGTGAACCTGTGGAATTCTTTACCACAGAAGGCAGTTGAGGCCAATTCATTAAATATATTCAAGAAGGAGTTAGATATATTTCTTAAGGCTAAGGGGATCAAGGGATATGGGGAGAAAGCAGGGACAGGGTACTGAATTTGGATGATCAGCCATGATCGCATTGAATGGCGGAGCAGGCTCGAGGGGCCGAATGGTCTACTCCTGCTCCTATCTTCTATGTTTCTATGTTTCTAACTCCCTCCCCAACAGCACTGTGGGAAGTACCTTCACCTCACGGGCTGCAGCGGTTCAAGGCGGCGGCTCACCACCACCTTCTCAAGGGCAATTAGGGCTGGACAATAAATGCTGGCCTTGCCAGTGATGCCCACATAGAATCATAGAATGGTTACAGCACAGAAGGAGGCCATTTGGCCCGTCGAGCCCGTGCCGGCTCTCTGCAAGAGCACTTCAGCTGGTTCCACTCCCCCGCCCTTTTCCTGTAGCCCTGCAAATTGTTTTCCTTCATGTACTTATCCAATTCCCTTTTGAAAGCCTCGATTGAATCTGCCTCCACCACCCTTTCAGGCAGTGCATTCCAGATCCTAACCACTCACTGCGTGAAAAAGTTTTTCCTCATGTCGCCTTTGGCTCTTCTGCCAATCGCCCTAAATCTGTGTCCTCTGGTTCTCGACCCTTCCGCCAATGGGAACAGTTTTTCTCTATCTACTCTGTCCGGACCCCTCATGATTTTGAACACCTCTATCAAATCTCCTCTCAACCTTCTCTGCTCCAAGGAGAACAACCCCAGCTTCTCCAGTCTATCCACATAACTGAAGTCCCTCATCCCTGGAACCATTCTCGTAAGTCTTTTCTGCACCCTCTCTAAGGCCTTCACATCCTTCCTAAAGGCACAATTGGGCAAAATACTCCAACTGTGGCCTGAACCAGTGAACGAATCCCATGAACGAATAATAAAAAAATGCAGCCTGCGTCCCCATAACGTCACCAAAACTAATTTCTGGAACTTCAATTTGTGTTCTGTCCAGTCAAATCATTCTGTAAAAGTCCAAGCATGAGAACTAGAATGTATATAATTTCAAAGGGATAAAGTTGTTTAAACAACTGAGCATCCATTCACAACATGTGTAATCACATCGCCAGATCAGTAGGAATGTGTTTTTAATACCTCTCTTGGTTAGACATCATTATCCATTCCAGGTGCCTCCCTTGAAGCAATGTTTTACTCATTAGTACACTGAAAAGCAACTGCTAACAAAATGTCATGCCCTGCTCTAAATGAGGGTGGCAGCTAATTTCTGCAGGGCTGTTTGTCACTGTTTTGCTGACTAAAATTATCAATATTTTTGACAAGACTGAGGCAGTTAAAATGTTGAGAACATGAATGGATGACAGTTTAGAAGTGCAACCTGCTGTGCATCTGCCCCTCAAAGACTTTGAAATGTTCTCAATGCATCATCTTCCTTCCTTCGCTGTAAGCCTGTATTTACCGCACTCGAATGCTTACCAACCGTGTCAAAACATTAGTGTTTTATCTCCAATCCGTGCCCTGGAAAGTCAGCTGCACATAAAACACCAGCCAATGCTGCTGCAGAATTCTAAGTGAGATGCGATAACGTGCTACACAATGGTTCCATTATTAAATGGCCTGCTGAGTGTGGCCGTAGATGTGTTGCATCTGCGGGTTAGAGAGGGAAGGATCAAGCCAGATTCCTTCTCTTCATTCTTAACCAATGACTCCTGATGGAAAACAGAGTGTGTGTGTGTGTGTGTGTGTGTGTGTGTCTGTATGCTGGGAGTTTGGTTTGCAAAAACCATGGCATCCTGAAATACGGCAAGGTGTTGAAGATCAAAGAACCACCAGGGACCACTTCCACCAACACAATTCTGCACCCTCAGGAAAGGAGGGGGAAAATCATCGTCATGACGAAGTTAAATTAAGTACTGCATCAGGAAAGTACCGCGTGGCTAAATCCACATCGTGACTAGGCGTGGGTTAAATAACCCCAAAAAGAGTATGGTTCAAGAAATAAAATTTACGTTCAGCTCCATAAACCTGTCGTTGCATGAAACTGTGCTGATCCTCCTTTTTTTTTTAAAAAGGAACACTGTTTGCATGAAAGCCTGTTGTATTTTCTGTTTGTAGAGAGAGAAGAGCCGAAACAGCTTCATCTCTGTTAACAGGAATATTGGCCCGGATTTTGTGACCCTCACGGGTGTGTACGAGCTGTGTACACACCCGTAGGGGCCTCGCAAGTGCCGGTTTCAGGCATGCGAAGCGCATGCGCTGAAAACCGGCATTTCCGATCTGTGGAAGAATCCTCTTGACAGATCGGACGCCTGCCCTGGAGAAGGGCCTCTGTGGGGGGAAGAGTTCTGCTTTCTGCAGAACCTCTGCCCGCTGAAAACCCTTAGAAATCCTATGCCTGGTAAAAGCCTGCTTAAGGCCTGCTTTTACCAGCATAAGAGTTTAAAAAAATAAAAAAATAATTTTTTTTTCACTCATTTATAATTTAAAAATACTTTTATAAAAGGTAAGTTTATTTTTAGCCCCGTAAAAAACTTTAATTATTTTTTTCAAAAAATTAAATTTTTGTTTAAAGTATTTGATTTAATGTAATTTTAACTAATTTTAAATACGTGATTTAAAAAAATAATTAATTTTTATCTGTTTAACTGATCCCCATTCATACTTTTGACAGATCTGTGCGTACGGACCTGTCAAAAGTGTGAAAGGGGATTCCCTTCTTTGATTGGTTCCCCATGGCCCACGTGATCCCAGGGACGCTCGCGAACCGCCTGCGCCCCTGGGATACCTGGACCTCTGCGCGCGCGCACCAGGAGAGGCCCAGGATCGGAAGTCTCGGGACCTACGGAGCCAGCAGGTAAGTTCGTAGATTTTTTCCGATCAGAGTCATCCGCCCGCAGGAAGCCTCCGATCGGAAAATCCTGCCCATTATGTGCAAATATTGCAATCACCTTCATCCCTTTGCTGTAAAGCTGTACTTACAGCACTTTAACGTTAATGAATAGTGTCAACACATTCGTGTTTTATCTTCAATCCACTGCCTGTAAAGTCTGCTGCACAAAACAGGTCCGTGCCGCTGCACATACGGTTTGCACCATTGTGCAATTTCCCGTCCTTCCTGTTTATCCGCATCTTTCGATTTAAGTGCCTACTCACGTTCCTAGTTTTTCCTTCCAAAATGTATCATTTCACATATCTGCCACCTGTCTTTCAGTTGCGATAACTTGTCCATAGATGCAGATAGTGAGCTTGAGGACAGTGGCACTGTGTGATAGAGACAGAACTACAAATCAGGAGCAGGTTGCTGTGGAACAGGAGAAGCAGGAACCAGCTGTCCAGAAATCTGCTCACGTCCAGCCACATCTGATAAGGATAGGGATCTGGGCCTCCAGAGCCTTGTTTTTCAAAGAAAGGTTCTTTCTAAGCATGTAAGATTGCTGCAGTCATTAGAGTGTGTGCCTGGCAGCATTCAGTGCCGAGGACTCCACAATTCTCATGTGTGATGGACTGATGCATGGAATAGTAACTCTGCAGTCCATCATGTTTATATACTGTTTCCAATGGCTGAAGAGGCGATAACCAGAGGGCACAGATTTGAGGTGATTGACAAAAGAACCAGAGGCAACATGAGGAAAAACTTTTTTACGCAACGATTTGCATCCTTAAGGGGGATTGAAAAATTGTGGTTCAAGCCTCAGCTGTTTCCCTCTTTGTCAGGTAAAGATTGACATGAGGTATGGATACATCCAGCTTTCCAGGGTGAAAAGGCAGGACAAAATGCATCAATGGGGGGGTCTTAAATACTCAGTCAGATTTTTTGAAAATACAGGATTGCTATTCGCTCAACCATATATTTTTAAACTCAAAGGAAGACAAGTGTAATGGACTGAGGAGAAAGAAATGCGCCTTTGCGACACAAGATAATATAATCAGTCCTATCAACACATTATCAATGGCAATGGAGTGCTTACAACTGCTGCCCAACCAACTCACTCAAAATTGAAGTAAACAGCTGCCTTTTCAAACTGATCAAGTAACAATGAAGAACGTATCTTGTACAGGACTGAAGGGTTTGGGGTAAAGTTTTATTGTGGGGTTCTACCAGCCAAATCATCCTTCAGCTGAACTGTCGGCTATACAGTTAAACCGCAGTGGCCTGGCCAATATTTATCCTTCAACCAACATCACTGGGAAAAAAGTGTGATTATCTGGTCATTGTCACATTGCTGTCTGTGGGAGCTTGCTGTGTGCAGTTTGGCTGCCGCGTTTCCTAAATTACAACAGCGACTATACTTCAAAAAGTACTTCATTGGCTGTAAAGCGCTTTGGGAAGTCCTGAGGTCATGAAAGGTGATATATTAATGCATGTCTTTCTCTTTTTATACACTAAATTTTCAACATGGTGGTGAAATCATTCGGGATAGGGTAGGATTTTTCAAGTGTTCAAAAGGCTTTTAAAAATAACAACTTCCATTTATATTGTGCCTTTAACGTAGAGAACATCACAAGGTGCTTAAACAGGGGGGTGGGGGAAATGACAGTGAACAATAGTGAGAGATTAGGAGGGGGGTCTAAAAAATGTTTGCAAGGATAGGTATTGAGGAGGGGCTTAAAGGTGTGAGAAAACCTCAAGTTAAAGGTGAACGGTTTGAGAGGGAGTTTAAGAGAGCAGGGCTAAGACACCTGGGCGATCTGGCAGCAATGGTGGGGGTGATGCACAGGAGGTAAGTCAAAAGACCAAAGGGCACACACAGGAAGGGAGTACAAGTGTGCAAGACATGGAACATTCGGGTCCTACCACTGGACAAATAGATATTGGGCAATGCAAGTCAACTTCCATATAAAGTGGACCCTTAGACCACTTAAGGGAGTGACGAACTCCACTGTACCTGAGAAGGTATCTATGGCAGTCCCAAATCTGTAACGGGGATTCTTTGCACAGTTTCACTCAGAAACGAGGACACTGGTAATTTTGACCAAGGCAGTCTTGATACAGGACAGCAAGTGGACTGAACAGGAAATAGAGGGAAAGGTAAGCATGAAGCTGCGTGGCAACGACCTTAAAAGGGGAAACAGAAGGGATGTTATGGATGAAGCTGGAGAAGTCAGAGTGATCAAGGATGGGCTTCTGAAGGGAAGGGCGGTGAAGATGGCTGTCTTCAATGGGTGAAGAATGGTGCCAGAGCAAAGGGACCCATTACAATGTCAGTAATATTGAGTTAAGGAAAGGAATTTCGGAGGAGGTGTGGGAAGGGTATTGAGGAAGCATGAGGTATTCCTAATGGAAAAAATATGTCCATGTGCTCAGTGCATCATATTTCAATGCAAAACCTCGCTGGGGACAGTATATGACTGCGCTCTATCTCGAATGCTCCCAACATTGCACTACGAAACATAAATTCTAGGCATGAGGTTCAGCCACTTTGTACTCTTAGACGGAAACTGCAGTGAAAAAGTTGAACTTCAGATCCAGTATACTATCGTCAGTTTTTAATTTGTGATTTTAAACTCTGCTTTAGAAGGACACATCTACGTGGTTCCTTAAAACGGTGACTGATATGCTGCAGTTCAAAGCTATCTGTGTTATCTGATATAAACTCTTAAACCTCTTGGAGTAACCATCTATACAGTATAAATGCACGTAAAGGGGGAAGATTATACAAAAGGTATTAATACGTATGCCTAATGGTTTAAAACTCTTACCAATAACACCAAATTCATTCCTCTTACCTCACTTGTTTTGAAGATTATCAAATGAAGTTTTAAAAATAAATGAGGTGTCTACCGATGACACCCAGCTCTACCTCTCAACTCCTCCACTGCCTCTGTGCCGTCAGATTGCTTAGCCAACAGCCAGTCTTGGATGACACGTAATTTCCTCCATCCAAACGTTGGGACGACCAAAGCCTTTGTCTTCAGCCCCCGACACAAACTCTGTATCCTTGCCAGCGACACCATGCCCCCCCTCCTTAAAACTCATCTCATTGACCAAACTTTTTTTATTTTCCCAATTATGCCTCTGTGAAGCGCTTTGGGGCATGTTTCTATGTTACAGATGCTATATAAATGCAAGATGCTGTTGTTGTTGGCACTTATTTGGCCCTGCCCTGAGGTTCCCAATCCTAATCGGCCATACGTTTATGGAAATCTGGTGTGTACTTGGTCTTGTTGTTTTTAACTGCATCACAATTCAGTCAACTGTCCTGCCCAATAGTAGGTGGCCAGAACTGAAGAATCACTGCGATGAATGGACTCCATTCAATGCCATCAAGTGCAATCACAAAAGAAAACTTACCTTCCGAAAACACTGAACATACAGTAATGTATGCAATATTTAAACGCCCAACTGTATTAATAACACAGAAGGCGGGATATATTGAGAGAGTGGTCAGCAAAGCATATGGGATCTTGGGCTTCATAAATAAGAGGTATTGCATACAAAATTGGAGAAGTTATGCTGAACTTTTATAAAGCGCTGGTTAGGCCATAGCTGGAGTTACTGCATCCAGTTCTGGTCACCACACTTTAGGAAGGATGTGAAGGCACTTGAGAGGGTAGACAGGAGATTTACCAGAATGGTTCCGGGGATGGAGGATCTTAGCTACAAAGACAGGTTGGAGAAGCTAGATTTGTTTTCATTAGAGCAAAGGAGGTTGCGGAGTGATTTGATAGAGGTGTACAAGATTATGACGGGTTTGGATAGGCTAGACGGGGAAAGGCTGTTCCGACTAGTTGATGGTACAAGGACTAGGGGACACAGATGTAAGGTTCTGGGCAAGAGATACAGGGGGGATGTGAGCAAAAACTTTTTACGCAGCGAGTGGTGAGGACCTGGAACTCACTGCCGACGGAAGTGGTGGAAGCGGACACACTCGGGAAAAAATTGAGTTGCGCCCCCTTTGGGGCGCTAACTTCGCCGGGGCGCTACTTTTAGCACCCCGAAAAAATTAGCGCCCCCGCAGCCGAAATTGATCGGTAGCACCCCAGGAGGGAAACGGGGTGGTACTGGAAGCGCCCCGCCTCCCTCTTGGGGTGCTGTGAGTGAATGTCGCGGCGCTACGTGCCGCAACGCCATGCCCTGTGGCACGTTGTACCGCGGTACTGCAGGCCTTCCTCCTCTTATTAAAGGGGAGGGGCGTTGCGTAGCACGATCCGAGGCCCAGCTGGGCCAGCAGGGATCGGAGTGCCGGCAAAAGAGCCCAGCACTCAAGAGAAGTGTCAGGCTCATGGAGCGCAGCCGGTACTCCGCGGGGGGGCTGAAGAGGAGGCCGGGGACGGCAGAGGGGGCAGGTGCTGGCAGGCGGCCAGCAACAAAAATGGCCACCCAGCACCTTCCCTTTAATTAGCACCGCCCCAGCCACAGGTTGACACCCCTGACCCCGTCGGATATAGCGTCCGGCGGTAAGTCAGGGGGCGCTACCGAAGATTGCGGCCGGGGTGCTACGCACAGCGATGACGTCATCACCAGCAGTGCAGCGCCGTGGGACGCTAATGGTTACCGTCGCCGCTAACCTCCCACTGAATTTTGCGGGAGGCGTTGGCAGCACCACGCCCAGGCGCTAGTTGCTTTATGCCCCGTTAGCGCCCTCTTAGGGCGCTAACGGGAGGCGCAAAGCAACCAAATTTTTAGGCCTCAATGTTTTCAAGGGGAGACTGGATAGGCACTTAAGGGAACTAAACTTGCAGGGCTATGGGGATAGAGCAGGGGAATGGGACTGACTGGATTGCTCTACAGAGAGCCGGCATGGACTCGATGGGCCGATGGCCTCCTTCTGTGCCGTTATGACTCTATGATGTAAATCAAATACTGACTTTCCCTTCGAGCCATTGGGTTATGTCGTGAGCCATCAGTCAACAATTTGTAGCTTTCAGTAAAGCCAGTAGGTCAGCAGTATTGATACCACATGCTTTTAAAGGAAGCACTTGCTTGACTGTTGTCAGATATTTGTTCTTGAAGCCTGAATTTTAATAAGAACCTCTTCATGTTTTTTAATATCTTCCCCATTCTTACTGGTATCAGGGAGTCATGAATCGCACCTTCCTGCATGTATTTCGAATCTCTGGAATCTGCATTACTCTCCACGTTCTCACACACGACAGTCAGCAGGACTGACATAACTAAACGATAAACACTACTGTTAAAAAGCAGGACCTCAAAGGTTGTAATCTCTGGATTACTCCTGGTGCCAAGTGCTAGTGAGTATAGGAATAGGATGATAGAGCAGATGAATGCGTGGCTAAAGAGTTGGTGCAGGAAGGAGGACTTTAGTTTCCTGGATCACTGGGTCTGTTTCTGGGGAAGGTGGGATCTGTACAAGTCGGACGGGTTGCACCTGAACCGGAATGGGACCAACATCCTTGCAGGGAGGTTTGCTAGTGCTGTTGGGGGGGAGTGGGGGGGGTTTAAACTAACTTGGCAGGGGGATGGGATACAGAGTGGAGCTATAGTAGGGAGTGATGCACAGCCAAATATAGAGGAAAAAACAAGTCAGTCTGGAAGGCAGAGCAAATATGTAAAGGCACAAGGGAGTATGGCAAGGCTGGATGGCATTTATTTTAATGCAAGGAGTCTTACGAGTAAGGCAGATGAATTGAAGGTGTTGATGAACATATGGGAGTATGATATTGTTGCTATCACAGAGACATGGTTGAGGGAGGGGCAGGACTGGCAGCTCAATATTCCGGGGTATAGAATCTTCAGGCGAGACAGAGGGGGGTGTAAAAGAGGAGGGGGGTGTCGCAATATTAATCAAGGAGTCAATTACTGCAGTAAGGAGGGATGATAGCTTAGCAGGTTCCTCTAATGAGGCCATATGGGTAGAACTTAACAACAAAAAGGGGGCAAGCACTTTGCTGGGAGTGTACTATAGGCCCCCAAACAGTCAGGGGGAGATAGAAGAACAGATATGTAGACAAATCTCAGAGAAGTGTAGAAATAATAGGGTAATAATAGTAGGGAATTTCAACTTCCCCAATATTAACTGGGATAGTCAGAGTGTGAAAGGCTTAGAGGGTGCGGAATTCTTAAAGTGCATCCAGGAGAGATTTTTGAGCCAACATGTAGAAAGTCCTACAAGAGAGGGGGCGGTACTGGACCTAATTCTAGGGAATGTAGCCGGGCAAGTGGTAGAAGTGTCAATAGGAGTGCATTTTGGTGACAGTGACCATAATTCGGTGAGATTTAAGGTAGTCATGGAAAAGGACAAAGAAGGACCGGAAATAAAGGTTCTAAATTCGGGGAAGGCCAATTTTAATATAATAAGGCAGGATCTGGCCAAAGTGGACTGGGATCAACTACTTGTAGGAAAATCCACATCAGTGGGAGTCATTCAGGAAGGAAATAGAGTACAGCGCCAACATGTTCCCATAAAGGTCAAGGGTGGGACCAACAAGTCCAGGGAACCCTGGATGTCAAGGTATATACAAGAATGGATTAGGGAAAAAAAGGGAGGCTTTTGGCAGATACAAAGGACTAAAAACAGTGGAAGCCCTAGAGGAGTATAGAAAGTGCAGGGGGGTACTTAAAAAAGAAATGAGAGTGAAGAGGGGGCATGAAAAAACACTGGTGGGCAAAATAAAGGAAAATCCCAAGGTGTTTTATAAGCATATTAAGGGCAAGAGGATAACCAGGGAAAGAGTAGGGCCCATGAGGGACCAAAGTGGCAATCTGTGTGTAGAGCCGGAAGATGTAGGTGGGGTTTTAAATGAATATTTTGCATCTGTGTTCACTATGGAGAAGGGCGATGTAGGCATAGAAATCAGGCAGGGGGATTGTGATATACTTGAACAAATTAGCATTGAGGGGGAGGAGGTACTAGTGGTTTTAGCGGGCTTAAAAGTGGATAAATCCCCAGGCCCAGACGAGATGTATCACAGGCTGCTGTGAGGCAAGGGAGGAGATTGCAGAGGCTCTGACACAAATTTTCAGAACCTCTCTGGCCACAGGGGAGGTACCAGAGGACTGGAGGACGGCTAACGTAGTACCATTATTCAAGCAGGGTAGTAGGGATAAACCAGGGAATTACAGGCCAGTGAGCCTAACATCAGAGGTAGGAAAATTATTGGAAAAAATTCTGAGAGACAGAATTAGTCTCCACTTGGAGAGGCAAGGATTAATCAAGGATAGTCAGCATGGCTTTGTCAGGGGGAGATCATGTCTAACCAATTTGATTTAATTTTGAGAGGGGGTGACTAGGTGTGTGGATGAGGTTAGTGCAGTTGATGTAGTCTACATGGACTTCAGTAAGGCTTTTGACAAAGTCCCACATGGGAGACTGGTCAAGAAAGTAAGAGCCCATGGGATCCAGGGCAATTTGGCACATTGGATCCAAAATTGGCTTAGTGGCAGGAGGCAGAGGGTGATGGTCGAAGGTTGTTTTTGTGACTGGAAGCCTGTGTCCAGTGGTGTACCACAGGGATCGGTGCTGGGTCCCTTGCTGTTTGTAGTGTACATTAATGATTTAGATATGAATGTAGGAGCTATGATCAGTAAGTTCGCAGATGACACGAAAATTGGTGGAGTGGTAAATGGCGAGGAGGGAAACCTCAGGCTACAGGATGATATAGACGGGTTGGTCAGATGGGCAGAACAGTGGCAAATGGAATTTAACCCTGAAAAGTGTGAGGTGATGCATTTTGGGAGGACTAACAAGGCAAGGGAATACACAATGAATGGTAGGACCCTAGGAAGGACAGAGGATCAGAGGGACCTTGGTGTGCATGTACATAGATCCCTGAAGGCAGCAGGACAGGTAGATAAGGTGGTTAAAAAGGCATATGGGATACTTGCCTTCATTGGCCGAGGCATAGAATACAAGTGAGAAGTCGCACAACACCAGGTTATAGTCCAACAGTTTTATTTGAAATCACAAGCTTTCGGAGCGCTGCTCCTTCGTCAGGTGAAGTAAAGGAATACCTTTAAAGGTATTCCTTGACTTCACCTGATGAAGGAGCAGCACTCCGAAAGCTTGTGATTTCAAATAAAACTGTTGGACTATAACCTGGTGTTGTGCGACTTCTCACTTTTGTCCACCCCAGTCCAACACCGGCATCTCCGCATCATGGAATATAAGAGCAGGGAGGTTATGATGGAGCTGTACAAAACGCTAGTTAGGCCACAGCTGGAATACTGTGTGCAGTTCTGGTCGCCACACTATAGGAAGGATGTGATTGCATTGGAGAGGGTGCAGAGGAGATTCACCAGGATGTTACCTGGGCTGGAGCATTTCAGCTATGAAGAGAGACTGGACAGGCTGGGGTTGTTTTCCTTAGAGCAGAGAAGGCTGAGGGGGGACCTAATTGAGGTGTACAAATTTATGAGGGGCATAGATAGGGTAGATAGAAAGGAACTTTTCCCCTTAGTAGAGGGGTCAATAACCAGGGGGCATAGTTTCAAGGTAAGGGGCAGGAGGCTTAGAGGGGATTTGAGGAAAAGCTTTTTCACCCAGAGGGTGGTTGGAATCTGGAACTCACTGCCTGAAAGGGTGGTAGAGGCAGGAACCTTCACAACATTCAAGAAGCATTTAGATGAGCACTTGAAACGCCATAGCATACAAGGCTACGGACCAAGTGCTGGAAAATGGGATTAGAATAGACAGGGCTAGATGGCCGGCGCGGACACGATGGGCCGAACGGCCTCTTTCTGTGCTGTATGACTCTATGCCTGTGACCGGCACTATATTAACTGCTGTCTTTAGTCATAGAGGATAGTCTAGTCACTTGATCTAAATATCTCATCCAATTGATTTCCAGCCGAAGAGGCCTAATACAATTCACATTATACTAGTCACGAAGTAAAATATGGGGAAAAATAAAGTCAGGCTTAGGTTTCAACTTGAGAGCACACTTAATAGGTTTCTAGCATGAAGGAGGTGGCATACTATTTTTTTCTGTGTGAGTGAGTGTGAGTGAGTGTGTGAGTGCATGAGTGACTGCGTGCGTGAGTGTGTGCGTGAGTGTGTGTGAATGAGTGTGTGAGTGAGTGCGTGAGTGTGTTCGTGCGTGACTGCATGCATGAGTGAGTGAGTGAGTGTGTGAGTGAGTGAGTGACGCGTGAGTGACTGCGTGCGTGTGTGAGTGAGTGACGCGTGAGTGACTGCGTGCGTGTGTGAGTGAGTGAGTGCGGGCGTGCGTGACTGCGTGAGTGAGTGTGTGAATGAGTGCGTGAGTGACTGCGTGCGAGTGTGAGTGAGTGAGTGAGTGCGGGCATGCGTGAGTGAGTGAGTATGTGCAGAGAGGGGAGAAAAAATGGAATGATGCTATTCAGTTTAAATAAAACTCTTCTTGCACTTGCACTTTTAATGCTGGGATTGTACTACCTTGATAACATCCTTTATGCTTTCTTCTCATTGGGGAGCTGAAGAAAGGAAGAGGAATGCTGATAACTGCTGTCACTGTCCATATAAAAATGCTATCCAGAGGCAGCAGATCCCCGTCTCACATGTGAGCATCCCATCAAAAGTTAGTAGGATTGCCAATGACCCTTACCGAAAAGTGCATGTGTATGGATGCAGATGAAGACAGAATCTGGCTTGGCTGTTGGCTGCTGCAACTTCAAGGGCTGATTTTCCGAGTCTGTGCTACCGCAGAGAGCCTCGTAGTGTGAAATTATCCCCTCACTATTTTGTATCAAGCATGAAGAATGACCATTTGGGCAATGTAGCAGAAGACTCCATAGCATCTGAGCCACCACAGCTTGGACTAGCAACTTCAGGAGACAGGGTCAGAAGATTGGAGCAGTTACCTTCGGATATGTGATTTTGAATACAGTTCCCATTTTCCAAAACAAGCGCTGATATAAATTTCCAGATGAAACAAAAAATAGGAAAACAGTTTTATCAGGCAATACAATCAACAATTATTTATCTTTGGAAAGGTACAGAATTCCAGAAGATTGTCGTGAGCAGTGATTGGATGAAATGTTGCCATACAGATTCACAGCAAGGTTTTCCTCTCTTTGGTAATTTAGAGAAAGATCAGTGTGAATATAAAGCGAGGAACAGCACTTCACACTCTCATTTACTTTTTTTTTATCAAGAAGAGCGAATGGAGGAAATATATCAATAGACATTTGGGTTTTCATCCTTAACCAGAGCAAGTACGGCTATATTTCAAGAACGCGGTTTTACACGTGTACATCATTAAATAAATTAGTAATTTTATCTGTAAAGTGCTTCACAACCGAATAATTACCTTTGAAATGTTGTCACTGCTGTTTTGTCAGCAAACCTGGCAGCCAATTTGCGCACAGCACGATCCCACAAACAGCAATGAGATAAATGACCAATTAGTCTATTTTAGTGGGGCTGATTAAGGGGGTAACATTGGCCAAGACATTGAGAGAACCCCCTGTACCCCAGGATGATCAAAAAGAGGGAGAATAAAATGAATGAACTACTTTATAAAACGAGAAACCGAAAACCATACATTTTTTTTTGTAATTGAAGAATTCAGCTGGAATGTTATATCGACATTTAAGTGAATTACTTTAACCTTGAACCTCGCTCTAAATAAATATGTATGGTTAACAAGTCCCAACCTGAACAGTAATTTCTCAAAACATTCCTCCTGATGGTTTGAAGGTGATTTCTCAATCGGAATATTTTCTTAACAATCTGTTATTTCATCTCTTGATCTGAAATGTTCAAACTGTGCAATATCAGATTTAATATTCAGCACATAGCCAAATGGCTCTCAATAAAGTAAAATCACGTCTTCCTTTATGGCTTTGAAGATGCTGCTGTAATCAAAACACAATATATCAAAGACCCAATAACATAAACCTGGGAATAATGACAAGCCAGTAATCTCAATGATGCACTTAAAAGGCAGCGCATACTGCAGGAGTGATACTGAAGCAACTTATAATTTCCATCTTAGCCTTCAATTCACTCCATATGTATGCTGATTTTATAATAAAAACTGTGGAGTACACACGGTATCTTCACACTATTTATTGGGTGAGCTTATTTGCTGTTGGCAGTTGTCAAGCCTGACATAATGGCTCGTGCACCAGGGCAAATTTCTGGCCTAGCAGATTGTCAATAGAAAGGAAAATCGGCCGACCGATCCATCATAATCAGGGATTAACAACCGTGCCATAGGCCGGGAATTTCCTCCGAAGTGCTCCTGCTCCACCGCCCCCTTCACACTCTTACAACGGTGAAGTTACGGCATCAGAGCAGGTGCAGCTCTGAGGAAATTCCAGACATAGAATCTTACAGCACAGAAGGAGGCCATTCGGCCCGTCGTGCCTGTGCTGGCTCTTTGAAAGAGCAGTCGTGCTGAGTCCCACACCCCCCGTTTTTTGTCCGTAACCCTCTGAGTTCCTCATCCTCCAGAACCCGTCCAACTCCCATTTAAAATTATTGATGGAATCAGCTTCCACCACCTTTTCAGGTCGAGCGTTCCAGATCCCGACAACTCTCTGACTGAAAACATTCCTCCTCATCTCCCCTCTAGATCTTTTGCCAATGATTTTGAATCTATGACCTCTGGCTATGGACCCACTCACCAGAGGGAATAGTTTTTCTCTCTCTACTCTATCAAAACCTCGCATCACCTTGAAAACCTCTATTGGGTCACCTCTTAACCTTCTCTGTTCCAAGGAGAACAGTCCTAACTTTTCCAGCCTCTCCTCATAAAATGAAGTCCCTCATCCCTGGTAACATCCTGGTAAACCTCCTCTGTACGCCTTTTCCAAGGCTTTTACATCTTTACTAAAGTGTGGTGCTCAGAATTGTCCGCAATACTCCAGCTGAGGCCGATAAATTTATACATTTCTAGCATGCTCTCTTGGCTTTTATATTCTATCCCTATATTTATAAACCCATGTAACCCATATGCTTTTTTAACCACCTTATCAACTTGCCCGGCCCCCTTTAAAGATTTGTGTGTATGGACACCAAGGTTTCTCTGCTCATCTACACTTTTCAAAATCGTGTCATTTATAGTATACTGTCTTTCCATATTGGTCCTCCCAAAGTACATCACTTCACACTTCTCCGCATTGAACCCCATCTGCCGTGACTCTGCCCATTTAACAGAGTTACGCCAAGCTGATCAGCTGAAAATCCACAGGTCTTTGGCAGGAAAGAATGCATAAGGTGTTACATAAAGGATAACAGACATACTTGAGCGTGCTACAAGTCTTGAAAGGTTAATATTCTGCATGCTATTCACAGGTGGAATTCATGGAGGTAATTTGACTCCATGTTTCTCTTGCTGACTGTGGGTGTCATGTCAACTCAAGACAGAAAGCTGGCTCATGGGATCAAATACTTAATTGGAATTGAAGTGCGATACCATATGATCTGAATATCTGTTTTTATTTCACGACATGTCAGTGAGAATGATAGTTCCCTGAGTGGATTATATTTAATTAATTGGTTTTGATAAGAAGCACTGCTAAGACAGCTCAGTGGCGTAGGGTGCTGGGGTACTAATGTGCTGTACTGCTAATGGATAGGATGCCAATTCCCAACATCACACCTGGACAGGGCATAGCACACAGTTAAGGTGCTTTCCCATGGGAGTGAAAATCAAGAGGGCTGGGAGAAGGCTGAGGACTTTCAAGAGCAGCTCTTTTCGATTATTTATTATTAACATTTCTAGTTTCACAGTTTCTCTTCCAAGATTTTTTAAATAAAAAAATTAACGACAAAAAATGTGTCAAATATTCTAGTTGCTTTTAGCAGTACATACAGGGTAACTAAAGCAGTGTTTGAGTTTGCTATCCTGGCAATCTTAGCAAACAAAACACTGATGATACTTCAATAAGGCACGTGCACACATATTAAAGGGCAGTAATTGCTCGTGAAGGAGAAAGACCAAAGAATGAATGATGAAACAGGGTCGTGAGTCTTTACATAGGATATACAGCTCAGAAACAGGCCATTCGGCCCAACCAGTCCATGCCGGCATTTATGCTCCACTTGAGCCTCCTCCCGTCTTTCCTCATCTAAATCTATCAGCGTAACCCTCCATTCCCTTTTCCTTCATTAGCTTGTCTAACTTCGCCTTAAATGGATCTATACTATTCACTTCAACCATTCCCTGAGGTAGCGAGTTCCACATTCTCACCACTCTCTGGGTAAAGAAGTTTCTTCTGAATTCCCTCTTGGATTTGTTGGTGACTATCTTATATTGATGGCTTCTAGTTATGTTCTTCCCCACAAGTGGAAACATTCTCTCTGTATCCACTCTATCAAAACCTTTCATAATTTTAAAAGACCTCTATTAGGTCACCCCCTCAGCCTTCTTTTTTCAAGAGAAAAGAGACCCAGCCTGTGCACCCTCTCAAGTGCCTCTATATCCTTTTTATAATAGGGCGACCAGAACTGTACGCAGTACTCTAAGTGTGGTCTAACTAAGTTTCGATACAGGTTTAGCATAACTTCCCTAATTTTCAATTCTGTACCTCTAGAAATAAACCCTAGTGCTCGGTTTGCTTTTTTTATGGCCTTGCTAACCTGTGTCGCAACTTTTAGTGATTCGTGTATTTGTACTTCGAGATCCCTTTGCTCCTCTACTAGACTCGCACCCTCCAAATAATAAGTGACCTCCCTATTCTTCCTACCAAAATGTAATACCTCACATTTGCCTGTGTTGAACTTCATTTGCCAATTATTTGCCCATTCTGCAAGTTTATTAATGTCCTCCTGTAATTTGTTGCAGTCCTCCTCAGTATTGACTATTCCCCCCAATTTGGTATCATCTGCAAATTTAGAAATTATATTTTTGATTCCAAAGTCTGAATCGTTAATGTAAATTGTGAACAGCAGTGGTCCCAGCACTGATCCTTGTGGAACACCACTACCCACCTTCTGGCACTGTGAATAACTACCCTTTACTCCCACTCTCTGCTTTCTGTCTTGAAGCCAGCTAGCAATCCATTTTGCTACTTGTCCCCTGACTCTGCATTCTCTGACCTTTGAGGGAGGGAGAGCTGTTGGGCCTAAGTCAGTGATCCTATTGATTAAGAAATCATGGAGTAAAGGTTTTACCTTTATCTTCTGGGCAGTAACCTGGCAGAGTGGACTCCCCACCCTTCATAGAACCCGCCTAATATTCATTCCCTTGCAAGGATGTGTGGAGTTCATTGTTGTACGAAAGGCTGATATTTAGAGATATTTAGTAGACGAGAATCATATATGTATAAATTCATGTGTCGCCATTGCCCAACTAATATTACTCATAATTACTCCTGGGTAACTAAAAAGCTAAGACTTGTTCAAAATGCAGCTGCAAAGACAGTCACAAGCAGTTTTGACTAAGTTTTGATAACTAACAGCCACAGGCTGCTAGTGAAGGTTAAATCATTAAATAACATATTATGATGCTAAGTAGAAATTAGAATTTGCTGAAAAAAACTAATTGCAAAGATATTTGAAAAATAATTAGTATAAGGACATAAAATGAGAGAGATCATGGAGATAAGGTATTTATCTGGTAGATTAAAGTGAGATAGTCTGGATACCTCAAGACTAGTGAAACTGTGCTGATATGGGCCCTTGGTATAAAGGCCTTGTACCAGGGAGGCAGGAAATGAAAGAGATACGGGAAATTCCAATGGGGTGAAAAACTATAAACAAGATAATAAGACAGCAGGATAGGGTTGATGGAAAAATACTGGAAAGGTGGGATGCTACCTTAGTCTGAGTGACAATGGTATTTTGACCATTAGAACCAATTAAAAAAGGTGATTTTGTTAAAGACCATATACGGACACTGGCCAAACCAACTTTTGATAAGAAAAGGGTTAAAACCTCGATACTCAAAGAACAACTTTACACAGACTTACTGCGAGAACAAAGAAACAGACTTAAGACGACGTCATCTGCGTCCGAGAGGCTCCAGAGACCAAGGGCTGCGAGCTACTCGTTAAAACTATCGCCTAATATTAAGTATATTACGCTGTAAGCTTAATAAATCTTGATCCATTGCTCAAACATACTGGCTGCTGCCTATTGGTGTCTTGGCCAAGAACTCAGAGATCATTAATATCTTACATTGTCTAGTGTGGAAATGAACCACAAGGACCAGGTGAGATGCGCTAAGATGATCACAGAACTGAGAAGCACTAGGCCACCGTAATTTGCCTCAGCACAACTGGGCACTAGAAGAATCAGCCAGACCTCATGGCTCCTAGCCAGTGGCTCCAGACAAAATGTGCATGGGGTATGGATTCCAGCTAGGATAAAGTGGAGCTCAGATGTGACGTCCACCAAAATTGAATCTCCTGCCCACACTCATTGTCTAGGCTCACGCTTGAAGAATGGCCATTTGGATGAAGCCAATGGCAACCAACTACTTGGGAACTACACCCAAGCATAACATAGTTCCTTCAGAGAAATAAAGGGGGTGGATTTTAATTATATACTAAGGAAAACAGAGGTTTGCAGACAAGCCTTAGCAATATATCCTATTATTATTACGTGTGCATGTTTGTGAGTGTGCCAAAGGGTGGTATTAATATAGACACAGATAAGGCATGGTGAACTGAGTTGATGCTGTTTCCTGATCATCTATTAAGAAACCATTTAAGAACATATCTCGAGGAGCAAATAATTGAGGTCTAGTTTTTCTTTATTATACTGCCTTTAGTTGTGATTTTATTGTTTTTTTTCATTTCCCTGTCTTTGTAATTTTTCTTAGAAGTAAACGTACCTAAGTATTTTACATGAGTCTTAACTAGAACGATCATTTAGAAATTAGCAGTTTGAGGTATTAATAAGTAATAACTCACATTTAAAAAAATATATCATTCGAGCCCCAAAGCTTTAGGAAATAAGGAAGTGAATTGAACAGAGATTTTGTTTTGATTAATGTGTGGAGAGGGCAGGGTCATCAAGCAACTGAGAAATGCTAAATTCTGTGCAGCACATCGAGATACCTTTAGTTCTTCATTATTCAGGAAACATGGGGCTGACATTTTTGTTGCAATTATAAAGAAGCCGAGGAAAGGGAGGGAATCCGTAATTAATTTGTTCAGGTAGACAAAATTCAGGAGGCGTCCCTTCTGGCAAAGAGATAGTACTGGTTGCCCCTTTACAAAGTATTTTAAATCTGCTGATAAATCAGGCACTGAAACAGGATTTTTCATGGGAAGAAACTGTGTTCAGTCAAACTGAAGGAGTCAGTCAATTTAAAGTGTAACTCTCATTGCGTGAAACTGCCCCCATGCATTACAAAGGAGAGGGATCTTCTGATCGTCATTAGTCAGATATTCATAACAACAACAACTGGCATTTATATAGCGCCTTTAACGTAGTAAAATGTCCCAAGGTGCTTCACGGGAGTGTTATCAGACAAAATCTGACACCGAGCCACATAAGGAGACATTAGGACAGGTGACCAAAAGCTTGGTCAAAGAGGTAGGTTTTAAGGCGCGTCTTAAAGGGAGAGAGAGAGGCGGAGAGGTTTAGGGAGGGAATTCCAGAGCTTAGGGCCTAGGCAGCTGAAGGCACGGCCGCCAATGGTGGAGCGATGGAAATCGGGGGATGCTCAAGAGGGCAGAATTGGAGGAGAGCAGAGATCTCGGGGGGCTGGAGGAGGCTACAGAGATAGGGAGGGGCAAGGCCATGGAGGGATTTGAAAATAACGATGAGAATTTTAAAATCGAGGCAATGCCGGACCAAACCTAACAGATTCTAAAGCAAAAGTGTATTGTTTATTTGTGCAGATCTGAGAAGCAGCATAATATGGTGCCTTTCTTGAATAACATACATTTATCTACCTGACTACAGCCAACGTAACAAATATCTTATGCGCAGCAAGATCCAAATTGGCTGGCAATTTATTTTTGGTGGTGTTGGTAGTGTCAGCTGTGGCTAGGTGGGTAGTACTCTCACCTTTGAGCCAGAATGTTGTGGGTTCAAGTCCCACTCCAGAAACTTGAGCACAAAAATCTAGGCTAACACTCCCAGTGCAGTACTGAGGGAGTGCTGCACTGACGGAGGTGCGGTTTTTTTTGATGAGGCGTTTAACCGAGGCCCTTGTCTGCTCTCTCAGGTGGGCGTAAAAAAATCCCATGGTAATATTTGGAAGAAGAGATTCTCCCCGATGTCCTGGGCCAATATTTATCCTTTCAATCAACATCACTAAAGCAGATTATCTGGCCATTATCGCATTGCTGTTTGTGGGAGCTTGCTGCGCGCAAATTGGCTGCCGTGTTTCCTACATTACAACAGTGACTCCACTTCAAAAGTACTTCATTGACTGTAAAGCGCTTTGGGCCGTCCTGTGGTCGTGATAGACGCTATATAAATGCAAGTCTTTCTTTCTTTGGTTGTTATTTCTGGCCAGGCCACCAGTGGAATTCACTGCTCTTCTTTGAACAGTGCCATAGGATTGTTAACGTCCACTTGAACAGGCAGGCAAGGTTTTCGTTTAACATCTCTTCCATAGGAAGTATCTCTAAAATGTAGCACTCCGCCAGTACTGCACGGGCCAACCTCGATTAAGTGCTTGAGTCCTGGACAGCCTGTTCGGACCCACAGCTGTTTTGACTCAAACGCATCATGCTAGTGATTGAAGCAAGCTCTCGCTCGCTCTCTCTCCCTCAGTCACAAACACACACTGTCATTTAATCACTCTGACAGATTAATCTGCTGCTACAAATAGATTATTTGGATCCGAAAGGTTTTTTAATGCATATTTTTCTCGACAATTTTCTCTCTGATTTTCTCTGCTTACCACTACTCTCCTTCAAGCACCACAAAACTCTGTACTGCAGCCTGATAGCTTGCCTGAGAACTACCCAACAGAGTGACAAGATTCCATTAACATATTCCTTCTGGAATAATAAACCAGTCAGAGGTTATAATGAACAAGAAACAGCTGCGGAAGAATCGATGAAAACCATTGCTGAGTTACAACACGCCTCAGGTGAGGAATACATCGCTATCACTAAACTTTCCACCCAAGTTACATGTAAATTAAAGGCTCCCCAATGGTCCAGTTGGTAAAGGCATTGCCTCAACAACTACAAGACCCTTGCTTCGCTTCATGGTCTCTGCCAACTCAACTGATCTCAACTGGGGAACCATTTGGCCTTACTACCTTTGGGCATGGTTCCTCGTTCCAGTCACTTTCCATTGATGAAGTCCAACACCGCCTTCAGTGTGCCAGTGCAGCCTTCGGTCGCCTGAGGAAGAGAGTGTTTGAAGACCAGGACCTCAAACCCAGCACCAAGCTCATGGTCTACAGAGCAGTCGTGATACCCGCCCTCCTGTATGCCTCAGAGACATGGACCATGTACAGCAGGCACCTCAAAGCACTGGAGAGGTACCACCAATGCTGCCTCCGCAAGATCCTGCAAATCCCTTGGCAGGATAGGCGCACCAATGTCAGTGTTCTCGGTCAGGCCAACATCCCCAACACCGAAGCTTTGACCACACTCGATCAGCTCCGATGGACGGGTCACATCGTCCGCATGCCCGATACGAGACTCCCAAAACAAGCGCTCTACTCGGAGCTCCGACATGGCAAGAGAGCCCTAGGTGGGCAGAGGAAACGCTTCAAGGACACCCTCAACGCCTCCTTGAAAAAGTGCAACATCCCCACCGACACCTGAGAATCCCTGGCCCAAGATCGTACAAAGTGGAGGAGAAGTGTCCGGGAAGGCGCCGAACACCTCGAGTCTCTTCACCGGGAGCAAGCGGAAGGAGCGCACGTCAACCCAAGCACCCCACCCACCCGCCCCTTCAACCACCCTCTGCCCCACCTGTGACAGAGACTGTAGGTCCCGCATTGGACTCATCAGTCACCTGAGAACTCATGTATAATGTGGAAGCAAGTCATCCTCGGTTCCGAGGGATTGCCAAAGAAGACGACGACTGGGGCAACATTTGGCCTTACTACCTTTAGGCATGGATCCTCATTCCAATCACTTTCCATTGATGAAATCCCGCTGGAAAGAGTGTGCGTGTGTGCTTGTGCATGTGTATGTGTCCATGTGCACGTGCATGTGTGTGTGTGCATGTGTGTGTGCATGTCTGCGCATGTGCACGTTACGAGAACCGGGTCAGCCTCAACCGTGACAATCCCACAGTCAACTAGCCTGATGAAACTCTCACTGTTGAGACAGAAACATGAAGAATGGCCACTTAGATGCTGGAGGGCCGCCATTGTCTATGGAACTGTGCTCCAACTTATATTCAGCACCTACAGCAGAGGAGAGGAGAAAATGGTACAGAACAAGAAATCTAATTGTCCACTAAACTATCACTTCTTAATGTGTCTCTCAAACAGCCACCTAAACTGATTTCAGTTTTATTCTTTTTAAGAAAAATATGAGTCATGGTCCTTCATATATGCACAAAATGATCACCCATTCATAGAAAAACACACACTCTACTATTACATCAAAACGCTGGTGATTTCTCAAACTCATGAATATCAAATGACAAACTGGCCAATAACAGTTCAATTGTGCTCTAATGCATTCACACAAATGGAGGCGCTATCGAAGTATACCCAGTGAATGGTGCATTTCTGAAGCATGATGCCTTGTCCACATTCTGCAATCGTTTCAACAACTGTTTTTTCAGAAATACATGCATTGTTTGGAGTCAGAATGGGTGCAGGAGCTGTCATGGTTTTCTTCGTCAATATCAGTGAAAAAATCGTCATCACTGCAGTATGTCGTGAGTGGGTCGCACTCTTGCCTCTGAGTCAGAAGGCTGCGGGTTCAAAACCCACTCCAGAAACTTCATCACAAAATCTAGGCTGGCACTCCAGTGCAGTGCAGTGCTGCACTGTCAGAGGTGCCGTCTTTTGGATGAGATGTTAAACCGAAGCCCTGCTGGTGGACATAAAAGATCCCATGGCAGTATTTCGAAGAAGAGCAGGGGAGATCTCCCTAGTGTCCTGGCCAATATTTATCAACTTCACTAAAACAGATTATCTGGTCGTTATCCCATTGCTGTTTGTGGGACCTTGCTGTGCGCAAATTGGCTGTCATGTTTTCAACATTACAACACTTCAAAAGTATTTAATTGGCTTTAAAGCACTTTGGGATGTCCTGAGGTCAGCAAAGGCATTATATAAATGCAAGTCATTCTTTTCTTTCATTAGCTAACCCCATTTGACAAGTAACAATCGTTTGCGGTAGAAGCAATAATTCCAAGGACAGAATTAATGGCATCACTGTTAAAGTGCCATTGTCATTCTCCCTTCCCCACAATAGCAAGCACCTACAAAAAAAAACTTTTAAATATTGCTTATTAAAGGAGAAGTTGACTCTACAACCCTAATTTTGCAAGTATGGCAACGTCACGCTGTGCTGACCTGTGCTGTGGGCTTACCCACACTAGCAGCACATTGCTGGCTCAAGCAGATGTTGAGAGGCAAGCCCTTTCCATTCACTTCAACATGTTCCCTACACACAGAAAACGTGTGCAGTGAGGCAGGCTCCAAGAGTTTGTTTGCCCCGGGAGTTGCAAAACTGGGTGAACTGTGCAGCCTGTCGTGGAAGGAGAGTTCACTCTGCTTCATCCTGACAGTAAAGGGAGGTGTGAGCAATAGACACGCAGAGGACTGTGCGCAAGACTCCCTCGTTTAACAATGAATCCTCAGACTTGTTACAGGAGGCGCCGAAGTCAAACCATCTGTTACATCTGAGGTGCACGCTACATGGGTGGAGGTAGCCAAACGAGCATCTGCAGCCTCCCGAGTTTGCCGGAACGTGCAACAAATGTGAAGGAAGGGCAGAGGGATCAGGCGATGTGCCCAAGTAGGTGCACATATACATGCTGACTCATCGCCCAAAGGCGGCATGAAGCCAATGCAAATATTCACCTGCTGCACTCTCAGCAAGACAGCAGGCCGAGCCTGCAGAAAAGAAAACATTTGCAGGGGCTGTGGGGAAAGAGCACAGCAGTGGGACTAATTGAATAGCTCTTTCAAAGAGCTGGGACAGACACAATGGGCCGAATGGCCTCCTTCTGTGCTGCGTGAGACTAAAAGAAAATAAGTGAGGAGAAAAAAACAAAATCAGGCAAACATCAGCTGGAAACTCAACAGTGAACCACAGGCAACTTTTCTTTGGGGTTACCTTCTCTTTTAAGCTGGAAAGTTCATTGAACTGAATTTAACATTGAACTGATTGCTTTTTCTCACCCTTCTTACTTCTGTGTTTCTCTGAGTCCAGCTTGCGCGTGACCTCATTGCGTAGCATGCCAAGGATTAGAGCCCACAGCCATTCTCATTTTATTTATTTATAGCGAGTCCAGGTCACACAGTGTAGATTACTTCTGTGATCTTTGCGGGCAGATCCAGGTAGAACTTCTATTTCGCAGAAAATAAACAAAATGCTGATGCGAACTCTCTCAAGTGTTGTTTGGCATACGTAAGTGGCAATTTTCTTCGCGGCTTTTATCTCTCATGTACCTCACCAGTGCTTTTAGCAAATAAATAAAACATTACACGCTGATTTGAGGGCTCACAAAACCTATCACCAGTTCCCACTGTTATCCCTTGGATTGCAAACACGTATCTCATCACAGGGGCAACACAAGCTCCGAGCATCTCACCCAGGCACAGCCATATGAGAACAGTGCTGGGCAGTCTAGAATCCTATCACCCTAGCCAGCCACAACCACTAGAGAACAGCACTGGGCAATCACCGAGAGAAAAAAAACAAGTGAATAGGGTGAAGAGGGAAAACTTTTTCACCCAGAGGGTGGTTGGAATCTGGAACTCACTGCCTGAAAGGATGGTAGAGGCAGGAACCCTCACAACATTCAAGAAGCATTTAGACGAGCACTTGAAACGCCATAGCATACAAGGCTACGGACCAAGTGCTGGAAAATGGGATTAGAATAGACAGGGCTTGATGGCCGGCACAGACACGATGGGCCGAAGGGCCTCTTTCTGTGCTGTATAACTCTATGACTCTATGAGGGTAGTCTTTTTTTAAGTGAGATTCTAAAAAGTAATGTGGAAAACCTATAGTAAGAAAAAAATATGGCTACTGTAAGATTATCATGTTGGTTTTTAGAATATTTGCTTTGCTATCTTATAATTCAGTATCTTATAATCATCAGTAATGGATTTCTAATCGTGTGTAAGAATTAAATAAAGAAGTCTGTAATCATCAACAGTATGCAATGGTAACCTGAATTATCAATAACATGTAACCCTTTTTCTTATGCTTAAATGTCTGTGAGTAAGCTGTAACCAGACAACCTGGGGTGAGAAAGAGGATTGCTATAGTCGAATAGTGAGGCTGTGGGTGAAGGCTGGATATAAGCCAACAGTAAGGATGAGACATACAGTACAGCTAGCCTGGGAACCAAGGTCGTGTGTGGTTGCCACTGTGTCAGAATGTTATAACATCCGCAGTAAATTAAAAACAAAGGCCAAGAGCAAGGGCTATATCGCAACCTATAGAGACATATTCCTTCTGTATTGCCATAACTACCCCAGATATGTGTCTTGATGGTCAGAAACAGATGATGTAAGAGTGTCATAAGACTAAAAACCTGCGTCAGCCAGGGTGCTACCAACGTGGCCTCTTTAGGATTGGATTTTGGGTTTGGGTGTCAGCCAGTGATTGGTTCAGGCGGACTCCAAAGGTTTTGAATGAGAGTAAGGGTATAAGAAGGGGGCCTTACCAGCCACAAAGTGTAGGAGAATTCAGGAGCAGAAGATTTCAGGAGTAGGAGATTTCAAGAAGAATCAAAGAGACACCCGGGAGACGAGGCAAGATCAGAGACAAGAGACACAGGGTGCAGACTGCTCACAGTTGCTTCTACCCAGAGTATAAGTGATAATATATGTCTCAATTATTCTCTGTAAACTGTGGCTCAAATACTGTAATGTATTAAGTCTTACTTGTGCTGAATAAAGTTAAATCACTGTCCCTAATACAGGTCAACCTCAAACCCTTCACCCTTTGGAAACAGTTTCTCTTTATTTACTCTATTTAAACCCTTCATGATTTTAAACACCTCTTATCAAATCTCCACTTGGCCTTCTCTGCTCTAAGGAGAACAACCCCAGCTTCTCCAGTCTACCCACGTAACTGTAATTCTCAGACCTAGAATCATTCTAGTAAATCTCTTCTGCACCCTCTCCAAAGCCTTCACGTCCTTCTTAAGGTGTGGTGCCCAGAATTGGACCCAATACTCCAGCTGGGGTCGAACTAGTGTTTTATAAAGGTTTAGCATAACTTCCTGGCTTTTGTACTCTCTGCCTCTATTTATAAAGCCCAGGATCCCATATGCTTTATTAACTGCTTTATTAACCTGTCACTGAAGGACAAACAGAATCGGGAATGGAGCCTGATGTTTTCCATTCCGGGCATTGAAGGCCAGTCGTGACCCCCCATTGATGCCCAGCTGAGTTCAAGCTGGGCGCAGAACAGGGATTAAAACTGAAACTTCATGGACTGCATGGTGCAGTAGGCCACCAACAGTGCCTTAGCCCACTGTGAGAACCTTCACGGACTGCATGGTGCAGTAGACCACCAACAATGCCTTAGCCCACTGTGAGAACCTTCGCGGACTGCATGGTGCAGTACAACACCAAAAGTGCCTTGACCCTCTGTGAGAACCTTCACAGACTGCGTGGCGCAGTACAACACCAAAAGTGCCTTGACCCACTGTGAGAACCTTCACAGACTGCGTGGCGCAGTACAACACCAAAAGATCATAAGAAAGAACATAAGAAATAGGAACAGGAGTAGGCCATTTGGCCCCTCGAGCCTGCTCCGCCATTTAATGAGATCATGGTTGATCTGATCTTGGGCTCAGCTCCATTTCCCTGCCCGCTCCCAATAACCCTTCACTCCCTTATTGTTCAAGAATCTGTCTATCTCCGCCTTAAATATATTCAATGGCCCAGCCTCCACAGCTCTCTGGGGCAGAGAATTCCACAGATTCACGACCCTCTGAGAGAAGAAATTCCTCCTCATCTCAGTTTTAAATGGGCAACTCCTTATTCTGAACCTATGCCCCCTAGTTCTAGATTCCCCCACGAGGGGAAACATCTTCTCTGCATCTACTGCGAGAACCTTCACAGACTGCATGGCGCAGTACACCACCAAAAGTACTTTGACCCCCCCGAGAGCTACGGGAAAAAAATGCTTCTTAAAGGAGAACATAAATGTTGCGGAAAGTTTTATTTACTCTCTTCAGTTGCATAAATAGTACATTTTAAAACCTCTCCTTTACTTCAGTCGCTTAATTCTCAGCTGTTCTTAGATCATTTCTATATGAATCAGTATGATGACAGCAGGGAACGCGACCAACACAGAGAACAATCACCAAAATCAGGAGAACATAAGAAATGGGAGCAGGAATAGGCCACTTGGCCCCTCGAGCCTGCTCCCCCATTCAATAAGATCATGGCTGATCTTGGGCTCAAAGCCACTTCCCCGCCCGCTCCCTGTAACAAACAATCGCCCGCGTGTGATTTGCATGGTGGCTTCATAACTCAGTGGTCCTTAATGAACAGCCCTGTGTTGATGCCTTGCTGCGATATCAGCCCATAAATGTTCTGGTTTTAAAAAAAAAATGCAGTCTCCTGGGTATATGAAGAAACTAGTCTATAATATTACAGAAAGAAAGCAGCACAATTTAAAGTTGAGCATGGAGCTGAGAGGGTTGTCCTATGAGGAGAGATTGAGTAGATTGGGCCTTTACTCACTGGAGTTTAGAAGAATGAGAGGTGATCTCATTGAAACATAAAAGAATCTGAGAGGGACTGACAGGGTAGGTGCTGAGAGGTTGTTTCACCTGGTTGGAGAGTCTAGAACTAGGGGGCATAGTCTCAGAATAAGGGGTTGGTCATTTAAGACTGAGATGAGGAGGAATTTCTTCACTCAGAGGGTTGTGAATCTTTGGAATTGTCTACCACAAAGGGCTGTGGATGCTGAGACGTTGAGTATATTCAAGGCTGAGATCGACAGATTCCTGGACTCTAGGGGAATCAAGGGATTTGGGGATCAGACAGGAAAGTGGAGTTGAGGTCGAAGATCAGCCATGATCTTATTGAATGGTGGAGTAGGCTCGAAGGGCTGTATGGCCGACTCCTGCTCCTAATTCTTATGTTCTTCTGACACAAGGTGGTGAGATGTATTACTCTTCACCATACTCACATTCCCCTTTAAGAAGCCACAGCAATGTGGAAATAATCTGCAGCGAGATCCGATTGACAAAGATAACACTGTCCGAGCTAGATAAAGATATTGTTATTTATTTCTCTACATTAAGGTTCACTTGTTAGACTGCCTCTTATCACGGGAATTTCCATATTACGGGTCATTTAGCTAGAATATCAAAGTAGCTTTTGGGATTCGTGAAGATGCTGTTTATCACTGCAGTGGGAGAGAGTTTCTTTAAAAAAAAAAATTAAATTATGATAAAATTACATTTTTGCATCCTGTATTATTTTGTTCAATATTTTCTGTAGTAAAAGCTGGTTGAGTACTTAACAAGGAAAAGTGACCTTGAAGGTTGAGGGCTCGTTGTACAGAGACACTCATTAACCCAGTGGTAACCTGCTCTGCTGTGGTTCAATGGCTGAGATGCTCAGTCTAGTGGGATTAATTGGATAGCTCTACCCAAGAGCCGGCACAGGCACGATCGGCCGAATGGGCTCCTTCTGTGCTGTATCATTCTATGATTCCATATGAACTTGAAATGTCACAACTTGTCACATGGATTCATGGACACCATCAGTCCTGACAACACGGACTGTGAGGATAAAATCTGCACTGTGCACTTGTGTGCCCCGACAAATCTCTCACAAGTGTCAGTTGAACCTTCTCTTCTCCTTGATAATTGTAGATGTGACATTTGCAGAACAAGCTGCCATTCACAAGCTGATCTCAAAGACTTTTTTTCCCCCCGAATCTCACAAGGCAATGACAGGCGCATTGTGTGTCCTTCATACCACATGAGACAGGGAACAAGTGTACTCCCCCCCCAACAAGGAGTCAGTACCTACATGAAGAAGAAGAGGGGAGGGGTGATTGGCAGGAAAATCAGGAAGAAAAAGAAGGAAATCAGACAAACAGCTACAACAGTTCTACAATTATGTGGGGTGATTCTTGCAAAAAAGAAAACCTTCGTTCTGTCAAATTGCCTCATCTTTTCTGCAGTAATCTGACATTCTCCACTCACATCATTATTTTACCAAGGTACATGTCTAATTCTAACTGCCGGTGACAACAAAACGCTTGCTTCAATGTGTCCTGATGACGCGGTGCGTCGATACACAAGATCGAGGTAACATACACTCAAGTCTCAGTATCTTCTAACATTTCTGCTTCCTCGGGGAGAAAGATACTGATCCTGTGCGAGTCACTCAGTGCAGTTATGAGGAGAGAGAGAGAGAGAGAGAGAGAGCAAGGGAGGAGGAAGTGCTGTTCAAAGGGAGGTCGGGTAAACTAGGGATCCATCGCTGCTAATACAGTGCCTCCGAATGGTCAGAGAAGGAACATTAAAGCAGAAGGAAAGGTAGACTGAGAATAGATCATTCAACCCTTTATGACCCAACATCACCTGTCACAGTGTCCAGCTGTATTTTGAACATCCCTAATACTTTTGCCACTTCTCCCCTGCCTGGGTCGATATTTTTCAAGTGTTTATCAATCCTCGATTAAAGAAGTTCTTCCTGATAACTTTAACAAATTAAAGCTGTGTTGATCAAGCCCAGAGAGGCAGATTGCACTAGATACGGCTTTACGTTGGGCTGGATTGCCTGAAAGATGGGGAGCGGGAGATATAAAAAGGAGGAAAATGACAAAAATAATCAACATCTAATAATAAATGCCTTAGCACATGCACCGTTCAACTGCCTCAGCATTTTAGTGACACGGAGTGCAGCGATCAGATATATTCAGGTTTTTTCCCCTTTATTTGTGGAGGGAGCCTGATTCTGAATGTCACTTTCCTCTTGCTACAGACCCCCTATCCAGCCGTAGCCCCCTCGCTGCCCTCCTTGCTGAGGTCAGCTACCTCAGCCCAGCCCAGGGGCTGAATCAGGGGTGCATTTCCCCACTGAGCCGTAATGGTAACCGAGGGGGGGGGTGGGGGATGCAGTGAGGGAGAGAGGCGGGGGGAACACTTCAACACATTTGATGTGTATACATCAGACACTACTATTTTCACCTGACGAAGGAGCAGCGCTCCGAAAGCTTGTGATTTCAAATAAAACTGTTGGACTATAACCTGGTGTTGTGCGACTTCTCTACTATTTTATAGTTTAATGATATTTTCAGACACTTAAGCAAACGGACGCCTGGCTGTATGCTATTAATAATGAACCTGAATTGGGACTGGAAGCCCATCAGAAACTCAATGCACCAGCTCCAGTTAAAGCCATGCTTCATCTAAAGCAATTTTTTTCCACTGACAGTTCTCAATAAGATAACAGCAGGGCTTTTATTTTATCCACGCTCTTTTATTTTCCACTAGATTATTTCAGGAGTGATCTACACAATACTTCATTATTATGCACATTATCAACCCCTCGGGTGGGCTGTACAGTATAAAGAAAGGCGATCCTTTTCGAAAAGCTTGTTTTTGCTTCTTAATATGCCTCCGCCACCCGGTCTAGCAGATTAGCAGGACCCTGAATTTTTTTTTTTAAGTCTACGAATGAAAAATAAAAATGTTTCCAACACTCCACATGCTTAGGGCAAGATTTCTGCATCGCGACTTTCTTTAATGTTGGATATTAACCCTACACACTGCGCCTTCTAGGACTTTGGAGCCTGAATTATTTATAGGACTGAATCCATGTCAAAGCCTTCTCAGGGCTCCCAGTTAAATCCATTTTCAGATGAGCTGAAACTGTTTTCCAGTCACCAGCCACATTCGCAAAAGGCCAAGAAACCATTCAAAAAATATATATATTTATGCCTCGGAAAAGGTATTTGCAGACTTGCCAACTGTCCCAATGTCTTGGGTTTGCTGCAATGTCAACACGCAAATGTCCCAGTTGAACACCTCCAACACAATTTTTAAGAAAATGTTTCTACAAAGCAGTCCGACAAACTTGCCCAAGCTACGCAGCTCAAGGCTGACTCAATGCTTGACTGCAAACCCCTGACCTATTTACTGGACAGCAGCCAGGTTAACAGCACTGATGAACAAACAATAGAAGAGACCTACAAAAATCCATAACCAGAACCTCTCTGCCAGACTCGGAGCACACAACACACCATAAACGATGAATATTAAACATCTGATGTGGTGCCAGTGAAGTCTGGACATTTGTCCCTCCTTGGTTCGGCCTCGGTGATTTTTAAAAATGTATTTTTTTGTCCTTCAAATGGTCCGTGTGCCTTCACTGAGTTGTCAGGCTTTCTGGCATTGGAGGTACTAGGTGCTGGAAGGAGCTCCAAAGCAGGGAGATGAAGTGTGGGAAATGGTTCTGCTTTCAAGGCTGTTGTTATGTTGCCAGCCCTTAGCTCTTTGAGAAACCACTGACATGTCACAGGAACATAGGAACAGGTGTAGGCCATTGAGCCCCTCGAGCCTGTTCTGCCATTCAATGAGATAGAAGATAGGAGCAGGAGTAGGCCATTCGGCCCCTCGAGCCTGTTCCGCCATTTAATGAGATCATGGCTGATCATCCAAATTCAGTACCCTGTCCCTGCTTTCTACCCATATCCCTTGATCCCTTTAGCCTTAAGAAATATATCTAACTCCTTCTTGAATATATTTAATGAATTGGCCTCAACTGCCTTCTGTGGTAGAGAATTCCACAGGTTCACCACTCTCTGGGTGAAGAAATTCCTCCTCATCTCAGTCCTAAATGGCTTACCCCTTATCCTTAGACTGTGACCTCTGGTTCTGGACTCCCCCGCCATCAGGAACATCCTTCCTGCATCTAGTCTGTCTAGTCCTGTTAGAATTTTATAAGTTTCAATGAGCTGTGACCTAACTCCATGTACTCGCCTTTGCCCCATATCCCTCAATACCTTTAGTAAACAAAAATCTATCACTCTCAGATTTAAAATTAACAATTGACCTAGCAACAACTTGCCATTTTCAGAAGACAGTTCCAAACTTCTACCACCTTTTGTGTGTCGAAGTGAAAGGTCTGGCTCTAAGTTTTAGGCTATGTCCCCTAGTCCTAGATTCCCAAACCAGCGGAAATAGATTCTCTCTAGCTACGCTCTTGCGCATCCCTGATTTTCATCGCTCCACCATTGGCGGCCGCGCCTTCAGCTGTCAAGGCCCTAAGCTCTGGAATTTCTTCCCTAAGCCTCTCCACCTCTCGCTCCTCCTTTAAGACGCACCTTATAACCCACCCCTTTGACCAAGCTTTTGGTCACCTGTCCTAATATCTCCTTATGTGGCTCGGTGTCAAATTTTGTTTGATAATTGCTCCTGTGAAGCGCTTTGGGTCCTTTTTACCCACAGTATGTGTGTGTCTGGTCCAGTTAAGTTTCTGGTCAATGGTGACCCCCAGGATGATGATGTTGGGGGATTTGGCGATGGTAATGCCGTTGAATGTCAAGGGATGGTGGTTAGACTCTCTCTTGCTGGAGATAGTCATTGCCTGGCACTTGTGTGGCATGAATGTTACTTGCCACTTATTAGCCCAAGCCTGAATGTTGTCCAGGTCTTGCTGCATGCGGGCATGGACTGCTTCATTGTCTGAAGAGTTGCGAATGGAACTGAATACTGTGCAGTCATCAGCGAACTTCCCCACTTCTGACCTTATGGTGGAGGGAAGGTCATTGCTGAAGCAGTTGAAGATGGTTAGGCCTAGAACACTGCCCTGAGGAACTCCTGCAGCGTTGTCCTGGGGCTGAGATGATTGGCCTCCAACAACCACAACGATCTTCCTTTGTGCTAGGTATGACTCCAGCCAGTGGAGAGTTTTTCCCGATTCCCATTGACTTCAATTTTACTAGGGCTCCTTGATGCCACGCTCTGTCAAATGCTGCCTTGATGTCACGGGCAGTCACTCTCACTTCACCTCTGTAATTCAGCTCTTTTGTCCATGTTTGGACCAAGGCTGTAATGAGGTCTGGAGCCAAGTGGTCCTGGCCAAACTGAGCATCAGTGAGCAGGTAATTGGTGAGTAAGTGCCGCTTGATAGTCCTGTCGATGACACCTTCCATCACTTTGCTGATAATTGAGAGTAGACTGATGGGGTGGTAATTGGCTGGGTTGGATTTGTCCTGCTTTTTGTGGACAGGACATACCTGGGCAGTTTTCCACATTCTCGGATAGATGCCAGTGTTGTAACTGTACTGGAACAACTTGGCTAGAGGCGTGGCTAGTTCTGGAGCACAAGTCTTCAGCACGACAGCCGGGATGTTGTCGGGGCCCATAGCTTTTGCTGTATCCAGTGCGCTCAGCCGTTTCTTGATATCACGTGGAGTGAATCGAATTGGCTGAAGACTGGCTTCTGTGATGGTGGGGACCTCAGGAGGAGGCCAAGATGGATCATCCACTCGGCACTTCTGGCTGAAGATGGTTGCAAATGCTTCAGCCTTGTCTTTTGCATTCACATGCTGGGCTCCACCATCATTGAGGATGGGGATATTCATGGAACCTCCTCCTCCCGTCAGTTGTTTAATGGTCCACCACCATTCACGACTGGATGTGGCAGGACTGCAGAGCTTTGATCTGATCCGTTGATTGTGGGATCGCTTAGCTCTGTCTATAACATGCTGCTTCTGCTGTTTAGTCCTGTGTTGCAGCTTCCCCAGGTTGGCAAATCATTTTTAGGTACGTCTGGTGCTGCTCCCGGCATGCTCTTCTACACTCCTTATTGAACCAGGGTTGGTCCCCTGGCTTGATAATGGTAGAGTGAGGGATATGCCAGGCCATGAGGTTACAGATTATGGTGGAATACAATTCTGCTGCTGCTGATGGCCCACAGCACCTCATAAATGCCCAGTTTTGAGCTGCTAGATCTGTTCTGAATCTATCCCATTTAGCATGGTGGTAGTGCCACACAACACGATGGAGGGTGTCCTCAGTGTGAAGACGGGACTTCGTCTCCACAAGGACTATGCGGTGGTCATTCTTACCAATGCTATCATGAACAGATGCATCTGCGACAGGTAGGTTGGTGAGGACGAGGTTAAGTAGGTTTTTCCCTCGTTTTGGTTCTCTCACCACCTGCTGCAGGCCCAGTCTGGCAGCTATGTCCTTCAGGACTCGGCCAGCTCGGTCATTAGTGGTGCTACCGAGCCACTCTTGGGGATGGACATTGAAGTCCCCCACCCAGAGTACATTCTGTGCCCTTGCTACCCTCAGTGCTTCTTCCAAGTGGTGTTCAACATGGAGGAATACTGATTCATCAGCTGAGGGAGGGCGGTAGGTGAAAATCAGCAGGAGATTTCCTTGCCCATATCTGACCTGATTCCATGAGACTTCATTGACAGGCTGATTGACAGGCTGGATGCCTGTTGGGTGGAAAAACAGTCGAGGATTGGATGCCAGGTAAGTGGGGGCAGGGGTGGGAAATCGTGGGGGAATGGGGGTCAGTGATCAAAGGGAGGAGTGGGGGTCAGAAATTGTGGGGGGTCGGAGATCATGTGGGGGTGGGCGCTGGAGATCACAGGGCGTTGGAGGTTGGAGATCACAGCAGGGGGTGGAGGTCGGAGTTCGCTGGGAGTGGGGGTTGGAGATCGTGGGGGCTGGGGGTCAGAGGTCACGGGCATTGGGCATCAGAGATCAGGGGGAGTGGTGGGTACAGAGGTTACCTTATTGCGCTGGGGCAAAACACTCCTGCTCCTCCTGGCCCACAAGCAGTGCTGCTTGGATTCCTGAGCCCTGGGAAACCCAGCTGACATTAGATAAAAATTTTAAAAACATGTTAAGATGGAGGCAGGCAGCCTCCTTAAAAGATTTCAGTCTCGGACCCGCCTCCTGGGAGCGGATTGCTCGACCGCGCCTCCATTCAAACCGGAAGTGGGCGGGTTGGAGGCGGGTTTGAAATGTTAAAAACTTTAACTTTCCACCCGACCCCAAACCCACCCTTTCTTGGGGGGTTAAACTGACCCCCATTGTATCTTGCTCACTATTCCTGCTCATCTGGAGAGAGGCAAAATGATCTGGGTTAAATAAAATTCACATACATATATATATATATATATATATAAAAAAGCGTTCTCCAGGTGGATGAGGGTACAATATAATAATCTTATTAAAAGAAATCGTGATGTAACAAAGCTAGATTGTGAAGTACATCTGTGATCTTTTTTTCCACCAAAATTTCAACTTCTAGTCATGAACAATCATTTGGGCTGTTGAATTATTCTGAAAGCATTGCTATTACTTTGTTTCTAACATACCATTGTTCTTCTTACATAACTGTTAGATGGTCTGATCGCTGATAATGAATAATAATGAAGGAACAAAATACCCTTAATTATTCCTAATGGATCAGATTTGGATAGTTAATTCTCTGAGGACCGTCGCAGGTTTTCAGCAAAAAAGATAAGAATTCTGAAAAAGATTCTCGTTCCTTTATCTGATTCGTCCCTTGAAATTCGAGGAATTAAAAATATGTGGGATTTTTTTTTGGTTCTATGCTTTAATCTCAAGAGACGTGCAAATCAATTTTGCAGCGCTGACATGAACTAAAAGCAAAGAACATTCAAAGCTCCAAATTGTTCCGAGTATTGAGGGAAAGCAAACATTTCAAATACCCGCAAACCACATCAGTGACCGTACCTACAATGCCTTTAGCAGAGCTTTCTTCTAGGATTTGTGAAATGACGTCTAAGCTTCTGAAGTTTTTTGCCAGCTTGAAAAAAAAACCCCAAAATTCAAAGTTCCCAATAGGTACAAAAGCACACTTGCTCAGCGATAAATCCCTCTCGAACACATGGGAAAATCTGACGTCTCGAAAAATTGCCAGACTCTTGTCAGTCCCTCCACGTGCATTGCTGAGCTCTTCTGAGGGGCTGTGATGAAATAAGAGAGTGATATATAACTCTTAATCGAGCTGGCAAGTGTGCACTTCCAACAGTCTGAGGGAGATGCTCCCCCAACCTCGGCAAGGAGAGAACGGACACTGATTTTAGGTTCAGTTCTCCCTTCCCAGCATGGAAGCAGTACACCGCATTCTCAGCAATCTTCATAAAGGGGTGTTGGCAAGGACAATACAAAATGTTGTCAGTAATAAACTAGAGAGTGAGAGAGACAGAAAGGAATTGATAAATAAAAGAACAGGCTTGACATTGAGCACTACGAATACCGCCTTATTACTTGACTGTACTGACAGCAGAAGGCTAAAGTAGGCTAGACTATGGAACACACAATCTTTTGATCCCTCAAATTAATTGGTACAAGGGCTGGGATCACAAGGCTTCAAAGTAAATCAATATGGACCTGAGATCCTTGCAGCATTTTGTGACAGAGGTGGAGATGCGATGGGTATCGCACACATTTTTTCAGACCAGAACAAAACTGTGCTAATGGATTTAATTATATGGCCCTATTCATGAAACAGGGATACAAGCTTGTCAGTTTTAGCTCCGATAGATGTTAACATTATTAAGCCTCAAGGTAGTATTTTGAAAAACACTGCATGCTGACTGGAAACAAATAGCACGTTGACCTTTATTGCTGGAGGGTTGGGGTATAAGAGTAAGGAGATCTTGCTACAATTGTACAGGGCTCTGGTGAGACCACACCTGGAGTACTGTGCACAGTTTTGGTCTCCTTATTTAAGGAAGGATATACTTGCCTTAGAGGCAGTGCAATGAAGGTTCACTAGATTGATTCCTGGGATGAGAGGGTTGTCCCATGAGGAGAGATTGAGTAGATTGGGCCTCTACTCTCTGGAGTTTAGAAGAATGAGAGGTGATCTCATTGAAACATACAAGATTCTGAAGGGGATTGACAGGGTAGATGCCAAGTGGTTGTTTCCTCTGGCTGGAGAGTCTAGAACTAGGGGGCACAGTCTCAGATAAGGGGTTGGCCTTTTAAGAGCGAGATGAGGAGGAATTTCTTCACTCAGAGGGTTGTGAGTCTTTGGAATTCTCTACCCCAAAGTGCTGTGGATGCTGAGTAATTGAGTTCAAGGCTGAGAATGATAGATAGATGGACTCCAGAGAATCAGGGGATATGGGGATCGGGCAGGAAAGTGGAGTTGAGGTCGAAGATCAGCCATGATCTTACTGAATGGCGGAGCAGGCTCGATGGACTGTATGGCCGACTCCTGCTCCTAATTCTTATGTTCTTAGAGGGAAGTCAGAGGCATTTGTTGTTGTTTAGGGGGCATCTAAAATTGGCATCTTCCCACAGAGGGAAAGAATAATGCTATTTGTACATTTTTGTAGTGATTTTGACTCACCATTTGCAATAATATGCCAGATATACAAATGTTTGTTCAATGCCAGTCAGGTACTGTAGTGTAGTGGTTAAATAACTGGACTAATAATCCAGAGAATGTGAGTTTAAATCTCTCTGTGACAGTTTGAGAATTTGAATTTAGTTTAAAAAAATCTAGAAATAAAAAGTTGATACAAGAAGCTGTTGGATTGTTGAAAGAAACCTTAACCGATCTGGCCTATATGTGACTCGAGTCCCACACCAACATGGTTGACTCTTAACTACCCTCTGAAATGACAGATGTTGGAGATGAAAGGATAGATATAGAGGAAAATAGAGACAGATCACCATCATAAGGGTAAAACACTCAAGGGCAATTAACAGTTTTGATGATTCTATAGCGGGGATGTGGGACTAAGCACGACTGCACTTTCAAAGAGCCGGCACAGGCACGATGGGCCAAATGGCCTCCTTCTGTGCGGCAAGTTTCTATGATTCTATGAGATGGGCAATAAATGGCCACATCCCGAGAATGAATATTTAAAAAATGGCAATTTGGCAAGGTAAGCAGAGGTTGAGCTGCTGAATGTTGACTGTTGTAAAATTGTGTTCAACTATAATAAATATAATTATTATAATTAAATGTATTATTAGGAATCTTCAAAAAAGAGCAAAACATATGAGAAACACATGTTGTCATAAGTGCTGAATGAAAAGGAAAAAAATGAAAGTGGAAGTGAAGAATCAAGATAACTAATTGAAAAAGAAAGAGCCTTGTGGAGTAAAATTCAAGAGTCGTTGGCAGAAATCTTTTTTGGTATGATGCCTTTCTTCATAACTGTAGCTTCTCAGACTCGGTGTTATTTCATACAAACATAAGAAAAGGACAGACAGGAAAAGACCTACTGATCCATCGAAGAACATAAGAACATAGGAAATAGGAGCAGGAGTAGGCCAGTCGGCCCCTCGAGCCTGCTCCGCCATTCAATGAGATCATGGCTGATCTACCTCAACCCCACCTTCCCGCACTATCCCTGGATTCCCTTACAGTCCAACAATCTATCCATCTCTGTCTTGAATATACTCAATGACAGAGCAGCCACAGCTCTCTGGGGTAGAGAATTCCAAAGATTCACCACCCTCTGAGTGAAGAAATTTCTCCTCATCTCAGTCCTAAATGGCCGACCCCTTATCTGAGACTGTGACCCCTAGTTCTAGTCTCCCCAGCCAGGGGAAACATCCTCCCTGCATCTACCCTGTCAAGCACTTTAAGAATGTTAGGTTTCAATGAGATCACCTCTCATTCTTCTAAACTCTAGGGAATATAGGCCTGGTCTACTCATTCTCTAGCTTGTTCCAAATAGCTGTGATGCCCAGTACACTCCCCATCCACCCAGACCCATGTAATCTCCTGGAAGAAAAGAAAAAAAGTAGTTAAAAACCCAGGTCAATTTGAAAAAATCTGAAAAATTCATCACCAACCTCTTTAGGTGATCAAAACAAGTCCAGGAAATTTCTTAGACCCTAATTTATATTACCTCTTCTACAAGGTGATCTCCGCCCCAGCCAGAAACGGGTCCAGCTCTCACTTGAAAGAATACAGAGAATCAACGTTCACCACACGAGCCAACAGCCTAATTCCACAGGTCCACTATTCTCTGGGAAAAGTAGAACCGCCTAACATCCAACCTAGTTCTGCCCTTACATAACTTTCAGGCGTGACCCCTGGTCCTCTCTAACCTATCCAGTTGAAATAATTGGTCCACAAAAGCACAGTCTCGTCCGTTCATTATTTTATAAATCTCAGTCAAATTGCCCGAGTCTGTGCTTTTCTGAAGTATACGGGCCCAGCTCCTTGAGCCTATCTGATGGGACAGAGTGTAGGATAGATGGCAGTCAACAAGTAGATATGGGCATGGATACTGAGAGAGACACACATGAACCAGAAACCTGGATAGGCAGACGTGGGGATACAAGAGGAGGCAAATCTGCAATAAGATGTTAGATGCATTAGAAATAAGATGCCCGAACTCGAGACTGTTGTGTCAGTAGGGAACTGTGATGTTGTAGGAATATCAGAAACATCTAGAGAATGCAAATGAATAAGACATTTGGAGAGATAAAGGGGGAAAAATTTGGTTGCTTTGCGCCTCCCGTTAGCGACCAAAGAGGGCGGTAATGGTGCGCAAAGCAACTAGCGCCCGGGCGCGGCGCCGCCAGCACCTCCTGCGAAATTCAGCGGGAGGTTAGCAGCGGCGCTAACCGTCAGCGCCCCTCGGTGCTGCGCCGCTGGCGATGGCGTCATTGCCGTGCGCAACGCCCCAGCCGCGATCTTCGCTAGCGCCCCCTGACTTACCACCGGACGCTATGTCTGACGGGGTCGGGGCGCCTACCTGCGGCCGTGGTGGCGCTATTTAAAGGCGAGGTGCCGGGCGGCCATTTTTGTTGCTGGTCACCTGCCAGCACCTGCCTGCGCTCCCGTCCCCGGCCTCCTGACCTGCACTCCCCATGGAGTGCCTGCTGCACTCCGTGAGCCCGGCACTTCTCTTGCGTGCTGGGTTCTTTTGCCAGCTGGGCCCCAGCTGGGCCCCGGGTCACGCTGCGCAAGGCCCCTCCCCTTTAAGAAGGGGAGGAAGGCCTGCAATACCGTGGTGCGATATTCCCTCGTAGCGCCCCAAGAGGGAGGGGTGCTACCACTCAATATCAGTCATGCTGGCGCTAATTTTTCCGGGGCGCTACCCGGTGAAGTTAGCACCCCAAAGGGGGCGCAACTCAATTTTTCACCCAAAGTGTTTAGAAAAGGAAGAGTAGACAAAAAGGTGGTGTAGCTCTCTACATCAGGCACAGCTAGGAGGCAAAAGAAGTTGATCCCGCTAGATGTAGAAAGCTACAAAATGGACTAGGCTGGTTAGATACCTCGAATGAAAAACTCCAAACTAGTACGGGGGGCGCGGGGAGCGGCGTCATGCTATAGACCACTTACACTGTGAAGAGATAGGAAGGGTATGTGTGAACTATTCTTTTAATGGTAGACTTCAAACAACCTAATACAAACTGAGAAAACACAAGTGATTTCGAGTCAGAGTTGGTAAATGCAATGCATGATTTCTTCCTGACCCAATGAGGTAAATGTTCTTGTTCACTGTCCGTGTGGTAATCTGGCAAAATGGCTCAGCCACCCAGTGTAGAACCCACTTAATCTAATCAAGGGAATGGAAATTGTGTGCGTACTACAATAAATTCAGTTGTTATTGCTTTATCATTCAGTGTTGGATTATTAGGAACCCTAGAAGCAATACATTGTAAGAACAACTCACTGGTAAGTAACAGGATATTGGAATCTAGGTTGCTTTGCTGCCATGACACCAGGCTTCATGAAGTACATGACCACTTCCAAGGATATATCAAGGAACTGCTGAGCACACTATCTGAAATCACAATCGCCGATTGTCTGGAGAAAATTGTTGGGGATGTTGTGCCGACTGGCCAAGGGACATAAACACAAGGATTGAAATTTTTGCGTGGAAAGATAGAAAAGCCAGCTCAGCATCTGGCCATCTCAGCTGGAGAGGGGCACACAGAGCCAGGAGAACCTAACGATATGGAGAAAGTCACAGAAAATGGGGAAGTTGGTTTTGCTCTACAGTTAAGAAGGAAATGTCAATCTGGATGAAAGTACTTTCAATGTAAAGAATTCCCTCGAAGAAAGACTGAGAGGAGATATTCCAACCTAGACTGACCTAGGATTAGCCACAAAAGCCTTTTCCCGACCACAAATGCACACTCCACTAGATCTGTCTCTTTTAATTACCCTGGTGACACTCTGCCAATCAGACTTCTTCCCACTCTTGGTCGTCATTCTTGATGCTTACACCAAAACAAAAGACTGCTTGCAAACGTAATCCCAGGTGAAATATCTCCTCTCATGGAGGATATATAAAAAGAACCTTCCTTCCCTCTCCTCACCTCACCTCACCTCACCCCTACTCTATAATTAAATCAATTCTTTACATGGAAAACGCTGCCCCCAGAACAATGTTCCATTCTAAAGTGGCAGCATGCCACAAAACTGTGCTTTCATGTGAGATTTACTGGAATAGTTGCCCTTTTAAAAAAAATAAAACAATGAAAATTGTCAAGATCCACTCTTGGAACTCAAGACAGTTACCATTTTCACTTTGCTTTACCTAGCGGAACTGCATCTGCCCATTCTTGGCTCCTACAATCCCTGCCCCTCCCCACCCCCCATCACAGCAGCTTTACCCCATTTCAATGACAGCACAGCGTTTAAAATAAAGTAGCTGCATTAATCTCACCACCAGGCCTATCACTGGACCTGACCCTGTGGGGGCCATACAGGACATTGCCTTACACTAATTGTCTTCAAACCAGATTAGAACAAAAAAAAAGAGAAACATTATTGGAACAGTTATACCCTCAGGAGAAATGAAGGTAATAATTTAATTCTTAAACAATATTTAACATGAAATCTATGGGCGACAACTGCTTCAGGGTTAGCGAGAGTGGAAAAACCTTGGGTTCCATTCATTTATTAATTTTTCAAATGTTATCAGTGCCCTGGAGCTGTCTGAATTACATTATTTTTTAAAAAACACGCAAATACACTGTTCCAGCCAATTAGCCCAATGGTAGAAGTATGAGAGAGTAAAACGAAGAACAGTTTTTCACTAATAAGCAGGAAACTAGTTTTGTGATTAACCTAATGTCAAAGCAATTCATTTACCAAAAAAAAAATGATGTACCTTGTTAATTAGCCCATGGATTGCTGACAGCTGCAATTGCTCAACAAATATTGAAAGATATTCTGTTAAGCGCATGTGTGTTTCGAAAAAATTAAAAATTACTGACTTAATTAGACCCCATTTTTCTGGTACTACTAAGTGCTACTTGTTTGCCAGTGCCTCAGGCTTTCGTTTGTTTTATTCTGCCTGGTCCATATTGCTTCTGACACAGCAACATTTGTCACTGTTCTGCCGAGAATTGATTAAGGCTTTGTCTCAGCAAGTCTGTCATAAGGCATCAGGGAATCAAGCGAGAGGAGGCACAGCATATGAAAAGCAATCACTTGCATTCAAACTGTCAGTGCTGGCTTTCCAGAGTCAGGCTGACATGCGTTCCATGTCCTTTTTAACTGATTATATCAGGCACAAATTCTGAAAGAAGGAATCTAAAGGACCAAACACGGCTTCAACAACAACAACAACAACTTGTATTGATATAGCGCCTTTAACATAGTAAAACATCCCAAGGCGCTGCACAGGAGTATATTAAGACAAAAAATTTGACACCGAGCCACATAAGGATAAATTAGGGCAGGTGACCAAAAGCTTGGTCAAAGAGGTAGGTTTTAAGGAGCGTCTTAAAGGAGGAAAGAGAGGTAGCGAGGCGGAGAGGTTTAGGCAGGGAATTCCAGCGCTTAGGGCCGAGGCAACAGAAGGCACGGCCACCAAAGTTTGAACGATTATAATCAGGGATGCTCAAGAGGACAGAATTAGAGGAGCCCAGATATCTTGGGGCGGGGGCGGGGGGGGGTTGTGGGGCTGAAGGAGATTACAGAGATAGGGGGCGGGGGCGAGGAGGCCATGGAGGGATTTGAAAACAAGGATGAGAATTTTGAAATCGAGGCGCTGCTTAACCGGGAGCCAATGTAGGTCAGCGAGCACAGGGGGTGATGGGCAAACGGGACTTGGTGCGAGTTAGGACACAGGCAGCCGACTTTTGGATGACCTCAGGTTTACGTAGGGTGGAATGTGGGAGGCCAGCCAGGAGTGCGTTGGAATAGTCAACTCTGGAGGTAACAAAGGCACGGATGAGGGTTTCATGTATAAAAGAAAGAGAGAATAGGAGAGTGTTGCCTGCATCCAAGAAATTCTAAACGATGATGGTTATACCTGCGCCGATGTGCTTTCTGCTAAACAGCAATTGTCAGCTTCCTTTTTCCAACACATTTCCCATGCAGTACAACAATCTGCAAAGGGCACTGCTGTTCAAATTGATCCCTTGTAACAAAAACAAACAACTTTAAAGAGTCTTGCAGCGTGAGGAAAGGGATCTTGATGAACATTGGAACAGTGATTAATACTGGCTCTCAAGATGTTAGCAAGGTTTATCTTAATAACTGTGCTGTAGTTCGGGCTGAGACAACTGAAGCAGGTGCCTCAATTGGAAACACCTCCATACATAAACGCATTAACCTGCAGAATCTCCAGGCAGGCATTTGCTGAATTGCACAGGTGTGACTTGATATGAGTTGCTCCAACTAATTTTGAAGCTTGGTTACGGCCCTGAATAAATTAGGCTGAAAGCTATTGTGTTAAAAGGATGTTTCTTTTCACGAGAATTCCAGTTAATAATCTAATTCCCAGGGCACCGTAGTTAACAGATTCAATGGTGACTTTGTTGATGAAATCAAAAAAAAAAGTACCTTTTTTTTAAACCGGTGAACTCTTTATTTTTAACCAGTTTAAAGTAAAAACAGGAAGTTAACTCATTTTGTACCTAATGCGATTTGAAGGGCGTAAAATTCACCTATTAACGAGTAATTGCCAGATGTCAGATTTCATTCACAATTAAAGATCTGCTCACAAAGTCACATTCTCAGGAATTGCACATTTCAAAGTTACATGGCAGTTCATTACTTACAGAAAAAAAACAGGCCTGTTTTTCATTAAAAGTGGAGTTTACCTACCCCACGATGATTTCCAATTACACCGAGACTTGTTGCCTCAATATGGGCTGAATAGATACCTTGTGAGTGTGACTGAGTTCAGTTGTCTTGCTTGTTTAGTTAACTCTCAGTGGCTACTTCCATGGTTATTTTACATGTCGCAAACCTGGCCTGATATTATTTATTAGATTCTGCTTGTGCAGAAATCATCTTTATTCTTCTCTTTTTCATTTGGTTCTGATTGAAAAGATCAGAATGTCTGGCAATGGCAATTTGGTTGTGAGCCTCTCCAGTCCATAATGGGAACTGGTCTGGTAAAAGTTGTAGGGGGGAAAATTGAGCCACGCCCCCTTTGGGGCGCTAGCTTCGCCGGGGCGCTACTTTTAGCGCCCCGAAAAAATTAGCGCCCCCGCGGCCGAAATTCATCAGTAGCGCCCCAAGAGGGAAGCGGGATGCTCCTGGAAGCGCCCTGCCTCCCTCTTGGAGCGCTGCGAGGGAATATCGCGGCACGTCGCGCTGCAGTTCTGCAGGCCTTCCTCCCCTTCTTAAAGGGGAGGGGCCTTGAGCAGCGCGACCCGGGGCCCAGCTGAGCCACCAGGGATCGGAGTGTCGGCAAAAGAGCCCGGCACTCAATAGAAGTGCCGGGCTCACGGAGCGCAGCCGACACTCCGTGTGGGGGCTTCAGAGGAGGCCGTGGACGGCAACGGGGGCAGGTGCTGGCAGGCGGCCAGCAACAAAAATAGCCGCCCGGCACCTCGCCTTTAATTAGCGCCGCCCCAGCCACAGGTAGGTCCCCCTGACCCCGTCGGACATAGTGTCCGGCGGTAAGTCAGGGGGCGCTACCGAAGATCGCGGCCAGGGTGCTGCACACGGCGATGACGTCATCGCCGGTGGCACAATGCCGCGCTGCGCTAACGGTTAGCGCCACCGCTAACCTCCCGCTGAATTTCGCAGGAGGTGTTGGTGGCGCTGCGTCCGGGCGCTAGTTGCTTTGCGCCCTCTTAGGGCGCTAACGGGAGGCGCAAAGGAACCAAATTTTTCCCCCGTACTGTCTCAGGAGGTATAACAATTTTGATTGTTGGAGGTTCCATTGTTCCTGGTATAGACGGTTCACATTAGTACAACTGGAACTGAAACACAACATAAGAACATAAGAAATAACAACAGAAAACGCTGGAAAAACTCAGCAGGCGAGGCAGCATCCGTGGAGAGAGAAACAGAGTTAATGTTTCAGGTCGAAGACCTTTCTGTTATTTCGGATTTCCAGCATCTGCAGTATTTTGCTATCGTAGAAGAACATAAGAAATAGGAGCAGGAGCAGGAGATAGGCCAACAGCCCCTTGAGCCTGCTCCGCCATTCAATAAGATCATCAGATTAATTAGGGCTCCACAAACAAGGAGGACTACATCTAATAAAAGTTCATTTAGAGAAAGTCACTTTCATAGTACCTTATCACATCTCAGAGGGCTTCACATACAATTAATTATTTTGAAGTGTAGTAAGTTATGCAAGCAAACCATTTTGCATGCAAGACCACATATGTTGGGTAAGGAACAAATAGTGCCCAGGAAAATTGAATGGCTCCCTGCTCTTCTTTAAATACTGCCGGGGGATCTTTAGAATTCACCTGATTTACTGGGACAGTTTGATTTAACATCTCATCAGACAGATTATATGCTCAAGTCCTAGACAGAGACTTGAACCCGCAACCTTCTGACGTCAGGGCAAGCTGAGCCCAAGCTGAGATAGGTATTAACTTACCCAAACATTGATACTGCTCTCCCACACTGGTTGGGAGGGGATGCAATATATCAGGTTGCTAAGGCAGTGCTAAAATAGGTAGGACAAATATCCCAGCACCATCTGAACCTATTTGAGTCACAATTCATGGAAATCAGGAGAGTACAAACTAAATGCGATCCACTCAATCCCATTCCCCCACCCTGTCCGTCCCCCAGGCTTCTAACAGTGCCAGCCCCTTCAGATCATACATTAAATCATTTGCCAGATGCATATGCAACGGCTTTAGGTTTGTAGCAGGCATCAAGAGTGCCCCAACCTCGCAGGGTACCAGCAACTCGGAGAGGGAAGCAGCAGGAGGTTTTACAGTGAAGCCCAGGTGGAGGGAGTGATTGGACACTGCTTCATGAATTGGTAGAAATCTGCTGCAAATTACAAGCAAGCTGGTCTCGACCTCTGGGCTGTGTGAACATAAAGGAGAAAGAAGCCGAAACCTCAAGATTGTAAAACTCCTCTTTCGCCCGCTCTCTCCCTTTCTTCCTCGAACTGCTGCTTATTAACCCAAACTTGGCGGCACCTATTGCTTTTTGATGTAGCTTGTCTCCTTGTACATCCTGTTTTGACCCTTTTAGTGCCTTGCGCTGTGGGCCTGAGCCTTCTGCTTGGCTGTCTCATATCTTTGAATTACTCAGACTGGTGACAGGTTGGGAAGATGCAAATCGTCACAAGACATTGTTGGGTCAGAGGAGTGGCGAGGATACGGGGATTTTTTTTCCCAGACAAGAAAGCAAACACACAGAAGAAAGAAAGACTTGCATTTCTATAGCGCCGGACGTCTCAAAGCGCTTTACAGCCAATTAAGTACTTTTGAAGTGGAGTCACTGTTGTAATGTGGGAAACGCGGCAGCCAATTAGCGCACAGCAAGGTCCCACAAACAGCAATGTGATAATGACCAGATAATCTGGTTTTTTTTAATGTTAATTGAGGGATAAATATTGGCCAGGATACCGGGGATAACTCCCCTGCTCATCTTCGAAATAGTGCCATGGGGATCTTTTACGTCCACCTGAGAGAGCAGACGGGGCCTCGATTTAACATCTCATCCGAAAGACGGCACCTCCGACAGTGCAGCACTCCCTCAGCACTGCACTGGGAGTGTCAGCCTAGCTTTGTGTGCTCAAGTCCCTGGAGTGGGACTTGAACCCACAACCTTCTGACTCAGAGCCGAGTGTGCTACCCACTGAGCCACAGCTGACACCGCCATTGAAAACAAACAAAAGCTCTGGTTTGACAGCCCCATGCCTAAATATAAATAGAAGAAAGAAGTTACAAGAAACATGTCATAAAATTAAAAGTGATCCGTGCTGTCTGCCTTGGTGAAAAGTATTCCTGTGTTCCAGAGTGTGGTCATTCACCGAGGGAATTCAATTCAAGTGACGGGCAGGGAAAATCTAAAAATGGTATTAATCAGCACACGCATTGATGTGCACACATGGATTTGAAGTTACATCTGGTGTTCAGCGATTAGCAAAGCTCCCAACAGCAACTGATGAGGGCGTTGAAGTGAACACAACCCCTCATAGTGACCTATTTTGTGTATACATCTGTTTCCAGGTAAACTGGTTCGGCACAGTTTCAATCATCAATGCAGCCACGCTAGAATGAAATTCACGGTAGAATTAAAATCAAAATGCAATCACAGGGTCAGCCGCGGCTCAGTCGGTAGCATCCTCGAATCTGAGTCCGAAACAATTAGGAATACAATGATATTAACTGGCAGCGGGAACGAGTTTAAATGTGCAGTGTAATTGAGTTAAAAATTAAGTCAATGCGATGGTATATGTGGAAGACAAAGAAATGGTTGGTACCAGCACTTTCCCCAGTGGATCACACATCGATTTTCAGTAAACTAAACTCCAGACAAGATTGGGTTGCATATGACTAGACACAGGCTCCACAAGAGGAAAGGGGATGAAGTAAATACGAAGTGAACTGATCAGTGATGTGCTGTTTCTCAGTGTTCTATGTTCAAAGTGCTTTCTAAACTCTGTCCGCCATTAGAGGGCACAGGATGCAGGAACAACTGCCGGCTTCAAGCTGTTATTGTTTCACTTTGAGTGAGGAACTGACAGCTCACTGAAACCGAAAGGAAGGGGGTAAAAATCAAAACTGATTCCGACAAAAAAAAAACCTCAACTAAGTTGTAAAGACAGTAGAGTAATTACTCCGTGTTGCTGTTCCCTCAGGCTTGGGATAGACCAATAGTTGCAGTAAGGAGCTAGAAATGTGGCAAGCCTAGGCATTAGGGCCTAAAAATTTGGTTGCGCTAACGGGGCGCAAAGCAACTAATGCCCGGGCGCAGCGCCGCCAACGCCTCCCGCGAAATTCAGCGGGAGCTTAGCGGCGGCGGTAACCGTTAGCGCCCCGTGGCGCTGCGCCACTGGCGATGAAGTCATCACCGTGCCCAGCGCCCCACTCACGCCCCGGCCGCGATCTTCGGTAGCGCCCCCTGACATACCGCCGGACGCTATGTCAGACAGGGTCAGGGGGGCCTACCTGCGGCCGGGGTGGCGCTAATTAAAGGGAAGGTGCCGGGTGGCCATTTGTGTTGCTGGCCGCCTGCCAGCACCTGCTCTCTCTACCGTCCCCGGCCTCCTCTGCAGCCCCACCGCGGATTGCTGGCTGCGCTCCGTGAGCCCGGCACTTCTCGAGTGCCGGGCTCCTTTGCCGGCACTCCGATCCCTGGTGGCCCAGCTGGGCCCCGGATCGCGCTGCGCTTGGCCCCCTCCCCATTAATAAAGGGATGAAGGCCTGCAGTACCGCGGCGCGATGTGCCGCAGCGCCGGCATATTCACTCGCAGCGCCCCAAGAGTGAGTTGGGGAGCTTCCAGTAGCACCCGGCCTCCCTCTTGGGGTGCTACTGGTGAAATTCGGGCACGGGGGTGCAAATTTTTTGGGGGCGCTTAAAATTAGCGCCCCGGCGAAGTTAGCACCCCAATTTTCTCCCCCAGGAATGTAACAGTTGCTGGCTTCATTTCCTAACCAGTTCAATCCTGGGCATATCCATCTGGCTGACACATTTTAATTACATGAGAACATAAGAAATAGGAGCAGGAGTAGGCCATTCGGCCCTTCGAGCCTGCTCCGCCATTCAATAAGATCATGGTTGATCTTCTACCTCATCTTCACTTTCCTGAACTATCCCCATATCCCTTGATTCCCTTAATATTCAAAAATCTATCGATCTCTTTCTTGAATATACTCAACGACTGAGCCTCCACAGCCCTCTGGGGTAGAGAATTCCAAAGATTCACCACCCTCTGAGTGAAGACATTTCTCCTCATCTCAGTCCTAAATGGCCGACGCCTTATTCTGAGACTGTGACCCCTGGTTCTAGACTCCCCAGCCAGGGGAAACATCCTCCCTGCATCTACCCTGTCAAGCCCTGTAAGAATTCTTGGATCAGTATCACTCTTTGTCATGAACTTCTACCAAATAAATATAAGAATAAATGATTTGCATTAGCTGTAGTTCCTCAAACCATTTCACTTGTACAGCTGCTGGGCATAAGACTTTGTAACACCAATGATTGTCTTTTACCGGCAGTTATTACCAAGTGAAGGATGTCTTGTGTGTTAGATTGCAATCATCAGTGTATTCGGCAATGAAGACATGAATAATCAATTGACATTTTAAGCTCGGATAAAGATTATGAGGTAGAGTTTCAGCTTTGGGTGGAATCGAGAAATTGCGCCCAAAGTACACTTGAAATTATGCTGGTTAGGATAGGATCAGGTTTCTGCTAAAATTCATTTGCATAATCACAAACATAAAATCTTCAATGAACCAACGCAATCAGGCAGCGTAATGGAACGTAACCGTTTCTTTTTTTTCCTTTCCATTAAAATGTATTCCTTGACGTATTTAAGAGCGGTAACCTGGTGCAGTTTTATTAATGATGCGGAGATGCCGGTGTTGGACTGGGGTGGACAAAATTGAGAGGTCGCACAACACCAGGTTATAGTCCAACAGTTTTATTTGAAATCACAAGCTTTCGGAACTATCGCTCCTTCCTCAGGTGAAGTAAATTGGATACAGAATCGTCAGAGCATATATAGATGGAAAAAAAAGCATGTGTACTTTACAATTGCAGACCAATAAATTAAATCATCCTGACTATCTGCCGAGGTGTGATAAAGTTAATTAAGTCAGCCAGCACGATGGACGTATCGGCACTCTACACCAGTATCCCCCACGATGACGGCATCGCTGCAACAGCCTCAGTACTCAACATCAACAACAGCCAATCTCCAGACGCCATCCTACAACTCATCCGCTTCATCCTTGACCACAATGTCTTCACCTTCGACAACCATTTTTTTACCCAAACACACGGAACAGCCATGGGGACCAAATTCGCACCCCAATACGCCAACATCTTCATGCACAAGTTCGAGCAAGACTTCTTCGCTGCACAGGACCTCCAGCCAACGCTGTACACCAGATACATCGACGACATTTTCTTCCTTTGGACCCATGGCGAAGGATCACTGAAAAGACTACACGATAACATAAACAAGTTCCATCCCACCATCAAACTCACCATGGACTACTCCTCAGAATCGGTCTCATTCCTGGACACACGAATCTCTATCAAAGACGGACACCTCAGCACTTCACTCTACCGCAAGCCCACGGACAACCTCACGATGCTCCACTTCTCCAGCTTCCACCCTAACCATGTTAAAGAAGCCATCCCCTATGGACAAGCCCTGCGAATACACAGGATCTGCTCAGACGAGGAGGAACGCGATGGACACCTACGGACGCTGAAAAACGCCCTCGTAAGAACGGGATATGACGCTCGACTCATCGATCGACAGTTCCGACGGGCCACAGCGAAAAATCGCATAGACCTCCTCAGAAGGCAAACACGGGACACAACCAACAGGGTACCCTACGTCGTCCAGTACTTCCCCGGAGCGGAGAAACTACGACATGTTCTTCGCAGCCTTCAACATGTCATCGATGACGACAAACACCTCGCTAAGGCCATCCCCACGCCTCCACTACTTGCCTTCAAACAGCCGCCTAACCTCAGAAGTACCATTGTTCGCAGCAAATTACCCAGCTTTCAGGATAACAGCGACCACGACACCACACAACCCTGCCATGGCAAACTCTGCAAGACATGCCAGATCATCAACACAGATACCACCATCACACGTGAGGACACTACCCACCAGGTACATGGTACATACTCATGTGACTCGGCCAACGTTGTCTACCTCATACGTTGCAGGAAAGAATGCACCGCGGCATGGTACATCGGCGAGACCATGCAGACACTGAGACAACGTATGAACGAGCACCGCGCAACAATCGCCAGGCAGGATTGTTACCTCCCAGTCGGGGAACACTTCAGCAGTCAAGGACATTCAGCCTCGGATCTGCGGGTTAGCGTTCTCCAAGGCAACCTTAGAAACACACGACAACGCAAAATCATCGAGCAGAAACTGATAGCCAAGTTCTGCACTCATGAAGACGGTCTCAATCGGGATCTTGGGTTTATGTCACGATACATGACGTGATCCGGACTCGAGTCGTCGTTAGCTTGTTCACAGATGTGATTCCCAGTAAAAAAGTAAAAATTTTCCCAGTAAAAAAGTAAATTTTTTTTTAAAGCTTTTCGTTTTACATACAGACGGCAGCTTTTGACACGTTAGAACCCCTGCGACTTCACCTCATTGTCTCAGTTGTATCTTGCTATGTCTTTTGATGTGGTACCTTCCTGGCTGACTTAATTAACTTTATCACACCTCGGCAGATAGTCAGGATGATTTAATTTATTGGTCTGCAATTGTAAAGTACACATGCTTTTTTTTCCATCTATATATGCTCTGGCGATTCTGTATCCAATTTACTTCACCTGAGGAAGGAGCGATAGTTCCGAAAGCTTGTGATTTCAAATAAAACTGTTGGACTATAACCTGGTGTTGTGCGACCTCTCAGTTTTATTAACACAGCTAAAACTGGGTTTATCACCGAAAAAAATAAGCATTTTTGATAAGAGTGTTTAATCCACCACCCGTGAGTAACCTGATTTAAAATCACTGAAGACGACTTAAAAAAAAATTGTGTCTGTGCGACTAAGAAAAAGAGGGCCCTTTGACAAGCCTTCCCGAACTAGCGCAATCTCGCAAGCAATTTCAACCTGGGGGGGGGGGCGTGGCCAGTTCTGTGGGCGGGGCCTGATCGGGGCAAATTGAATCTTGAACCAGGCAGATCGCGGAAAACACAGGCGTAAGTGGCTTTGGGCGTAACTCACCTACGTTTTAAATTCCAGATTTTTTTTGCGTTGGTTTGGCTGATTCTGCTCAGAGTGCACTAATGTAACCAACGGAAACTCGACCCCGACCTCTCTCAGTGTCTTGCCTGAATTTGGGAATTCTGCATAACGAGGATGCAGCTTGTACAGTTTAGCACTCTAGTACGGGCAATGCCTTCTTGTGTCGGGAATCTGAGATCTGTACCAACGCCTAGAATTTACAAATGAACAAGAGTCTGGATAAGCAAAGTTGCTTTGCTGGTGATGAATACTAAATTCAAGATTCTCCTGGAAATTTTGAGGCACTTAATCAACTTCATGCATTGTGTTTTTTAATTTCCCTGCCTATTATTGATCGGTTTTGTGCAGATTGGTGTGGGCCCCAACTATTGAGTTTAAATGCAACTTTTTCAGTTGTAGTCTTTAGACCCCCCCTGCCACCAACATGAAAGACACAGCACCGGTGACCCTTGAACCTTCCAACTCAAGTCACTGGTTCAAGTACAGTGCCAATAATTCGACTTTAAAGTTTCCCATTTGGTTAGCAGCCGGTTTTTCCTGGACCATGCAGACTCGCAGTAGAAACGAGAATGTATTAATTGATCAGTGCCTGAAAGCGCAGCCGCAAACCTTGATGCGGTACGGGTGATACTCTTTTTGACACATGAACCAATCACCACCTTCAATGTACGTGCCCGTGGCAATGGGCAGTTCGGCTATTGTTTTGGTTGGGACAGTGATTTGGAAAAGCTGGAAAGGATCAAACAAATACAAGGTAGTGACTCAAACAGTGAATGAAAACTATGATTAAATAGTAATAGTAAACTACACTGTGCTGTACTCGACACCGGAGAATGGCAGACTGGTGATTGAAGGGCTTCAGATCCTACGCTGTAGGTTAACAGTCTGTTCTTAATTATCCAGTACAGTATAAGCAGTCACCCTTTATTACTTCAATAGTGCATCCACATTGCTTTACCTTTCAAAGTTATGACATTTCTGATAGCACGCAGTATGGTCATTTCAGCTCAACCTTATTTCCATTGTCTGCATGTTATTTGGATCTGCTAATTATCGGATTGGTTACACTGACTGACATAGGCTGGCAGGTACATTATAGTCTCACTACAGCACAGAATCAAAACGCAGCAGAACACACGACCGACCACATCCATCAATCAATCTGAAATAAAATCCCTCTCACCTGTCTGAGAGCACTCAGAAGCAGTTAGTCACATCCCAAGAGTAACACATTCATTATCCACCACTGCCTCGCCACCTTTTGAATACTTATCACGCCACTTTTTCAAATGTTAACATTTTCTTTTATTTTATTTTTTTAACTCCACCCTCCTCTACCCCCCCTCGTCTGAGAAAATACAAGCCAAAGCATCAGAATTTTTCCTTGGCCCCCTTTTCAAGAAAAAATGCTTGAGGTATCGCTGCTACTAAAACAAATTCACAAACATCAACAAATTCCAGGACATCGAGAAATGTTATAAAATTCACAAAAGCGGAAAAAAAAATAAAGTCCTGGGTAACAGCTACACAGTTTGGAGTTGTCATTACTTATTGAGTGTAAGAGAGCAGCCCAGGGTGTATCTGAATCCAGGAGATGAAAAGACAATTGTGCTGATACAGAACACTGCCCAGTCTTTCACATCGTGACTCCTTATTAAAATATCCCAGACACTGGCGGAGACAGAGACATCAATGATTGCCTTTCAGGTGCACGTGTCTAACCTTAAATATAGACCTGTGCCAGCAGGGGACTCAAATAATCAATAAGAGTAACAACAGTAACAACAAGTGTACCCAGCACTGACTGCCTCCCTCATTGTTTAGCGAAACAAATCTACACGAAATAGGATTTCTTGAGCATTATTAGGCTTGAAATACAGCCTTTGCAGACCATTAAATAAAGAAAGTACATCTTCGATGTTTAAAGAAAGTGATTTTGGCCTTTTATGGGTCCCTTTACATAACAGAACTTTTATTAAAAATCTGAGGCAATAAAAATCCTGATTTTTTTTGGGAAGGTATAAAACATTTTTAGCATCCTTTGAAGGGTTTTGGAAGCAATTTTGCAACATGCCAAAAGAAAAATTGGAGCTTAAATTATTTATTTTTCCAAATCACAAGAGTATATAAAGTAAACTGATCATTTGTACTGTTTACACCCAGTACATCAGCTTATATTATTAATTTTATAGTCTTCTTGTTGAGGTTATGAGAACGCGCAAGTGGGCTGCCGCGTTTCCTACATTACAGCAGTGACCACACTTCAAAAAGTACTTCATTGGCTGTAAAGCGCTTTGAGGTCTGGGGTTGTGAAAGGCGCGATATAAATGCAAGTTTTTATTTTCTTTATAGAAATGTAGCAGAAGAGTTACTGATATGAATGCATTTATACGGGTGGATTCAACCTATAAACAAATGTATATGTTACATTCAGTCACGTGAAAGAACCGAATGAATATTGAGCCAAATCTTGCTGGAGCAGGGCATCTCGCGGATTGCCCCGTTAGACTTTTTTCCCTCACCCTTCAACTCGAAAAACGTTTTGCCCTGTAATGAGTGCGAGCTGATACCGGCGCGCCAAGGGCAACAGGGCACCTGGGACCTCAGTGAACAACGGGACCAACAGTCTAGCTCCTTAACCCATGAAATTTAAGGATTGCGAAAGAATCAGAGGAATGTGGGAGATGGAAATAGGGCGAATCGGGTACAGAAAGAAAAATAAACAGAGGGAATGAAAGCTTGGATTAGGAGAGAAAAAACAGAAAAGAAAGAAAAAAGTTAAAAGATAAAAATTTGAAATCTCTAAGAAGAATTTGCTATATGCAGGAATGAGACTGAATAGTTTAAATTGTTCCATTTCTGGGCCGGAGAGATTGATTGGCATTGCATTAACAACATCGCTAAAAGGGTACTTACGCTGTTAAGTATGAGCTCTAACTTTCTGCAGCGAGTTTAATGGGCAATTAATGTGCAAATCCAGCAAGTTCTTAAAAATAACGGGAAGGCTAAGGGTGAGATGCCAAGGTAAATTGACAAGCAATTTCTGGAGATTCGCAACTCATGGCGTATCTCTTAATCCTCTGAGGTTGCTGGTCGATTTGCGCATTAATAACGGCGTGCGTCGTTAACACGCCATTACTTTTCCAGCAAAATCTGGCCCACTGTTTATACAAAGATAAAGCACTTTTATTGATGCTGTGGTCATTACTCCTTTGAACTTTCACCTTTTGTTATTCGTGAGCTTCATATACTGTCCCACACCTTCCTACAGTTCCCTGCACCCGCACTGTATTAAAATCAAATGCGAGATTTTCTGCCCAGCAACTATGAATGAGTGGACTTTGAGGACTCATCTCACCTCCTAATCTTATAGAATCATGGAATAGTACAGCACAGAAGGCGGCCATTCGGCCCATCGAGTCTGCGCCGGCTCTTTCGACAAGCAATCCAATTAGTCTCATTCCCGACTCTTTGCCCCATATCCCTTCAATTTTTTCTCCTTCAAATATTTATCCAATTCCCTTTTGAAAGCTACTACTGAATCTGTATGCACCACCCTATCAGCCGGTGCAGTCCAAATCCTGACCACTCGTTGCGTAAGAAGGTATTCCCTCATGTATTTAACAGAAGGCTTCATTTTTGTTTGAAGGGAAGTTTTAATGTTTGTGGGTCACATACCCTTAAAATTAGAGCCAGGCCGTTCAGGGGTGATGTCAGGAAGCACTTCTTCACTCAAAGGGCAGTGGAAATCTGGAAATGTCTCTCCCCACAAAAAGCTGCTGAGGCTGGAGGGTCAATTGAAAATCTCAAAACTGAGATTGATAGATTTGTGTTTGGCAAGGGTATTAAGGGTTATGGAACCAAGATGAGTAGATGGAGTTAAGACACAGATCAGCCCTGATCTGATTGAATGGCGGAGCAGGCTCGAGGGGCTGAATGGCCTCCTCCAGTTCCTATGTCCTTACGTATATGTACAAACATAGAGCTGCCATTTTATAGATGTTTACACCTGAAAGGCTCCTCTGTGGTCCTCCAGACTGGTATCCTTGAGTGCACCAGTCTGAATGTGTTGAAAAGTGATATGACTCCAGGGCTTTACACAGGAACTTACAACAGTGGATACATATCAAATTGTCCATTTGGTTTGAAAGCCAGCACTGTGGACGTTCTATTAAGAGAATTGCGTTGCAGTCCATGCAAGTAGTGTAGACTTACCGAGCAGATTGTGACCCCATTCTCACTTTAGTAAACGGAAACCTGTGACTGATCAATGGGGATGAGTAATAAGCATTTGATTAGTTAACCTTTACTGCCGGTATCAGAAACCAACAGTTCTCCAAACATCTAGACCTTTGAATGCAGCAAATATGCTGAACAGGAAAGACTGAACAGACCGGGGCACTTTTCGCTAGAAAAGGGAAGGTCTGAGAGGTGACCTGACAGAGGCCTTTAAGATTATGACAGAGTTTGATAGGGTAGACGCAGAGAAGGTGTCACCACTTATGGGGAGTCCAAAACTAGGGGTGATAAATATAAGATAGTCGCTAATAAATCCAACAGGGAATTCAGGAGACACTTCTTTGGAATATGGAACTCGCTACTGACGTAAGAAAACTACTTGGTCTAAGCGTTAAACAAAGCTTTAATCCACTGTTTTTCAACATGGAGATCTAGTTGTGTCCTTCCAAAGTTCCTGTTAAAGAATGTCCTGCGCAAGCTGGGCCCGTGCCCGAGTATTTATACTCTCCCTGGACAGCGCCACCCGCAGGCCACTCAGTATTATTTCATAAGTCATTTCCACATGAATGACAAGATTCATGTCAGCTACCACAGGGAGTAGTTGAGGCGAAAAGCATAGATGCATTTAAGGGGGAGCGAGATAAACAGATGAGGGAGAAAGGAATAGGAGGTTATGCTGATAGGGTGAGATGAAGAGGGGTGGGAGGAGGCTCGTGTGGAGCATAAACACTGGCATGGACCAGATGGCCGAATGGCCTGTTTCTGTGCTGTACATTCGATGTAATTCTATGTAATCCGAACTAGGGCCTTAGTGTCGGTCTTGGCTCAGTGGTAGCATTCTTGCTTCTGACCCCGGAGTCTGCGTGTTCAAGCGCCACTCCAGACATGATCTATGCTGACAATCCCGTGCAACTCAGAGGAAAGCTGCACTGTCGGAGGTGTCGTCTTTTGGATGAGAGGTTAAACCGAGGCCCCGCCTGCCCGCTCAGGTGGACATTAAAGATCCCACGGCCACTATTTGAAGACAAGCAGGTGAGTTCTCCTGGTGTCCTGGGGGCAATATTTATCCCTCAACACCACAGTAGCAGACCTTCTGGTCATTGAACTCATTGCTGTTTGTAGGACCTTGCTGTGCGAATTGGCTGTCACATTTGCCCACATTACAACAGCGACTACATGGCAAAATTATTTCATTGGCTGTAAAATGTTTTGGAAAGTACTGAGGATGTGAAAGGTGCTATATAAATGAAAGATGTGTTTTCTTTATTTATATATTGTAATGCAGCAATGTAATCTAGGGGTTCAGATGATGGCAATAAAACTGATCAATTAAACTGCTCAGTGAACTTTTAGACCAGTCACCACTGCCAGGAATCAGTTTTTCTGTTTTAAAACAGAGTTCATCATTTCAAATCATTTCCTGGACAATTTCACCCTGTTTAGGTTTTAATGTCCTCATTACCACTATTTTTATATTGCATATTAGCTCACTATCTCTAGATAAATCCCGTTGAGCCAACCTGAAAGTAAAGCCAATAGACTAACAGGCTGTGAATGAGGAAATAACACAAAATAATTCACCACAGGGCGCATTGAGACTTCACGGTGACTGATTTACTGGCTTCCTGATGTCACAAGTGGTGTTATTTTGCAACCTTCCACCTATCTGTGAGCCAGTGATGATATTTGTACCAGACGTTAGTGCTGTAAAATAGTGCTGTAAATTGATTCACTTTTTCCATTTGTTTTAAAGGGTGGATGGCGCTCATGTGACATCATCAGCCAATTTCTCAGGACTCTGCATCTCCCCCCTCAGCTGATGGTTTTGTGCTTCCGGGTAAATTGTACATTTCCTGCTTTAATCACAGTTCCAATTCAAGTTGTATCCAGAATTTACGAATATAAAATGACCTGGATATTGGAATACAGAGTAAAATTTCTAAATTTGCCGATGACACCAAACTTGGGGGGTGTGGCAAACAGTGAGGATGATACCAATCGACTGCAACAGGACATAGAAAGGCTAGCAGAATGGGCGGACAAGTGGCAGATGGAATTTAATACGGAGAAATGTGAGATGATGCATTTTGGCAGAAGGAACACGGAGAGGCAATATACACTTAATGGCTCAGTTTTAAAGAGAGTGCAGGGACATTGGGACCTGGGAGTTAATGTGCACAGGTCCCTGAAGGTGACAGAACATATTGAGAGTGTGGTTAACAAAGCATATGGGATCATGGGCTTCATAAATAGAGGTATTGAGTACAAAAGTAGAGAAGTTATGCTGAACTTTTATAAAGCGCTGGTTAGGCCACAACTGGAGTATTGCATCCAGTTCTGGTCACCACACTTTAGGAAGGATGTGAAGGCACTTGAGAGGGTGCAGAGGAGATTTACCAGAATGGTTCCGGGGATGGGGGATCTTAGCTACAAGGACAGGCCGGAGAAGCTGGATTTGTTTTCATTAGAGCAAAGGAGGTTGAGGGGTGATTTGATAGAGGTGTACAAGATTATGACAGGTTTGGATAGGCTAGACGGAGAAAGACTATTCCCACTAGTTGATGGTACAAGGACTGGGGGACACAGATTTAAGGTTTTGAGCAAGAGACACAGGGGGGACGTGAGGGAAAACTTTTTTACGCAGCGAGTGGTGAGGACCTGGAACTCGCTGCCGACGAAAGTGGTGGAAGCGGAGACACTCAATGTTTTCAAGGGGAGGCTGGATAGGCACTTGAGGGAAATAAACTTGCAGGACTACAGGGATAGAGCGGGGAAATGGGACTGACTGGATTGCGCTACAGAGAGCCGGCACGGACTCGATGGGCCGAATGGCCTCCTTCTGTGCCGTTATGACTCGATGACTCTATGACCTATGGAAAGATTAGGTTGCCAATCAGATTTGCACGAAGGTGTTCAGCAAGACTAATGAATGTAGTTTTATCGATGATTCTAACATAGCTCAAAATTAAAGAGAAATTTTGTAACATAGAAACATAGAATCTAGGAGCAGGAGTAGGCCATTCGGCCCGTCGAGCCTGCTCCGCCATTCAATACGATCATGGCTGATCATCCAAATCCAGTACCCTGTCCCTGCTTTAATCCCCACAGTACACATATCCCACCCTACCCCCGTAACCCCACGTATTTAATTCCCCCTAACATATCCCATCCTATCCCCATAACCCCACATATTTAATCCCCCCTAACACTAAGGGTCAATTTATCATAGCCAAATCAACCTAACCCACACATTTTTATCTACGATGACAAAGAGGGAGGGCGAGCGAGCAGATGCTGGCACTGGCTGCAATATTTTTGTGGAGCCACGAGGAGCACTCTTGCTCATTCTAGGCCTCACAAGAATAAAAGACAAAGAGGTTTGGGGGCCCCTTTCATGGTTCCCTTGGTGACTGCTGGTTACACCGCTCACCGCCTGGTAGAAATGGGAGGAGTCTGACGCACACTTCGCCCATTTGTACTTCAAAATTGCAGTTGGGGTCCTACAATGGCATAGGACCACAATTTGCAAATCGGAACAGCACCTCCTGTGTTTCGGGTGGGCATGCTGTGCGACCATTTGCATCAGGCGGGTCTTGGGCTGATGTTCCTCTTGCAGCCACCCATTTTCAGGCGCGAATTAGCAGGGCCACAGTTGAACATCACCTCTCACGTATCTCAACTGCACGTGCAAGAAAGATTAAAATTTGCAATGTGGTCATGAATTCAGAAATGTAGGAACATCGGTACAGGAGTAGGCCATTCAGCCCCTCGAGTCTGTTCCGCCATTCAATTAGATCACGGCTGATCTGTATCTTAACGCCATCTACCCGCCTTGGTTCTGTAACCCTCAATACCCTTGCCGCACAAAAATCCATCAATCTCAGTTTTGAAATTTTCAATTGACTCCCAGCCTCAACAGCTTTTTGGGGGAGAGAGTTCCAGATTTCCACTACCCTTTGTGTGAAGAAGTGCTTCCTGACATCACCCCTGAACGGCCTGGCTCTAATTTTAAGGTTACGCCCCCTTATTCTGGACTCCCCCCACCAGAGGAAATAGTTTCTCTCTATCTACCCTATCATCTCCTTTAATCATCTTAAACACCTCAATTAGATCATCCCTTGATCTTCTATACTCGAGGGAATACAAGCCTAGTCTATGCAGCCTGTCCTCACAATTTAACCCTTTTAGCCCTGGTGTTATTTTGGTGAATCTGCGCTGCACCCGCTCCAAGACCAATAAATCCTTTCTGAGGTGCGGTGCCCAGAACTGAACACAGTAATCTAAATGGGGTCTCACCCGAGTGTTATATAAATGTAACCTAACTGCCAACCCCTTTGTATTCCAGTCCAGGGTGGGAGAACTGATTTCAGTGAGGAAAGCCTTGTTTTCTGCCTGGATGCAAGGGCTGTGTGGGCCCAGGACGAATCAAGCCTTGTAGCGATGCCAATAGAAGTAGGGTTTATACCGTGGCTGACACTCACGGCAGCCACAAGCGCTAGAAAAGGTAAACAAATCATCCTCTGTGGATCTGGCATTTATTGAGGCGATTTGCTTTGAAAATTGCGTCAGCAGCTGCATGAATAGAACAGACACCTGGCCTAATGTGCCTTTCGTGGAAAGGCTCTGTAGATCTTGACAAGAAAACAACAACATGCGCGTCAGAACATGGATAAAACCAGATTGTAACATTTACATTGCCCATGAGAATATTGGGTCCCATGGGCTTCCATTTTCGTTGACATTTGAAAAATCATATCTTCTCGAACGATTACAGTGCAGAGTAGTGAGGAAGATAAATGAGGAATGAGAGGAGATTCAGTGATTGTGCTGTTGCTTTCATCTTCTGTTGCAGATGTTTGGCCTATCATTTGTTGCTAATAGGAGACTAAGTGGCATTTCTGGGAGTATAAAGGCCCCTGCGATCGTTAAGCACGTGCCACGTGATGGGTGTCATTGCATGTTGGGCCTCTACAATGTGCTGGGTCATTGAATGATAAGATGCAGGTTTATATCCACAGCCCAAACAGAGCAACAATCGCATTTTGCAAATTTAAAATCTTGCACTGTATTATAATTTTCAAGAGCTATATTTAGCAACTTAATTTTAATAGAAACTTTTTAAGTAAGGCCTTTTAGTTGGGGGAAATGGGAACACCAAACGTCAACACCATTAGCAAGCGCACACTTCCACTAAACCGGGAGATAATCTTGGGATCCTCAATACAGCTTCCACCCAAATATCCTTTCAGAGGGCAGTGAGTGGGCACGACTGATATCCAATTGAACAAAGGCAATTGAACAAATCCAGCCCAACAATGCTCAAGCAATACAAACGCTTACAGGGAAACAATTTCTTCCAATCTGTGTGGCGGCTGCTGACAAAATTCATGGCTGATAAGATTTAATATGCATAGGATGGCGATGGACTGCTTATTATTGGACCAAACAGCCCGCAGCGTTTGCAGCACATGAACTACTAATGAAATTAGCTTGTGCGTGTGTGTGTGGTAAAATCACAAAGGAAAATTAATTTCATTATTAATGGGCCGAAATTTGCGGTCGGAGCCTCCAGAGTACGCCTCCGACTGGAAAAAATATACAAAGGTACCTGCTGGCTCCTGGGCTTCAGAGTCTTCGGGTCCTGGGCCTGCGGGTGTACGCCTGCGTAAAGGCCCACCGATCCCAGGGACGCGGGCGGTTCGGAAGCGTCCCTGGGATCACGTGGGCTAGGCCACCCAATTAGAAAGGGGGGATTCCCCATAAGCTGATGGGAAAATCCCCAAATAAATAAATAATAAACACAACTCTAATAAAAATAAATCTGACCATGTTCAAAATTAATTAACAGTCCCTTTAATTAAGCATTTAAAATAAAAATTTAATGAAAAAAAAATAATTTTAATCCAGGCCAAAATTTACATGAACTAATTTTAAATGTTTTTGTATGTTTTAATAATTTTTTAAATGTTAATTTAATGTTTATTTTAACCCTTACGCTGGTGAAAGCAGGCCCTGGTGGGCATTAGTTGGGGATATACCCCAACTCTGCACCAGCGAGGGTGTTTATGGGGCGCGTGCGGACGATCTGTCCAAGCGAAACTTGACAGATCGCACGTTCCGGGTTTTCGCTCGTGCGCAGCGCATGCGGACACCCTGGAACTTGTGGGGCCTTTCTGAGGACTTGCGACGGCCTACACACCATCATCGGCCCCGCAGGATCCGGGCCAATGTTTTTACAGCCGTTACAGCCAGGCAGGTCAAACTAGGGGTGCTGCTTTTTCCAAATCTGCTTTCACTGTGGGCTGGAATCTGCTGAAAAAAATAACGGCGCGTGAACAACGCACGGCATTGTTAACCTTCAAAATCGGCCAGTAACTTGTGGCGAGGAAGAGATACGGCGCGAATTGCGAATCGCCCAAAGTTGCTGGACGATTCGCGTCAGCTTCGCGGAAACGGCCGGTCGCCCACAACCTCCACGTAAGTTTCATGAAGTTGCTGCATTTGTTTTTAATTCATTCACAGGATGTGGGCGTCGCCGGCAAGGCCAGCATTTATTGCCCATCCCTAGTTGCCCTCGAGAAGGTGGTGGTGAGCCGCCGTCTTGAACCGCTGCAGTCCGTGTGGTGAAGGTGCTCCCACACTAAATTTGTCATAGCGGTTTGGTACAACTGAGCGGCTCGCTAGGCCATTTCAGAGGGCAGTTAAAAGTCAGCCACATTGCTGTGGGTCTGGAGTCACACTTCGGCCCAACTGGATGAGGACAGCAGATTTCCTTCCCTAAAGGACATTAGTGAACCAGTTTTTATGACAATCCGGTAGTTACATAGTCAGTGTTACTGATACTAGCTTTTTATTCCAGATTTATTCAATTAACTGAATTTAAATTCCCCAGCTGCCGTGGTGGGATTTGAACTCACGTCTCCAGATCATTAGTCCAGCGCCTCTAGATTACTAGTCCAGCAACATAACCACTATGCAACCATTCCTGCATTTGCCCAGTAATTGCCCATTAAACTCGCCACAGAAACGGTTGGTCCCGTCGTTCACCGAGGTCCGCCCTGTTGCCCTCGCCGCGCCATTATCAGCTCGCACTTCCAGCAACTTTCAGGGCAGGTTCACTTCAATTTTTGAGCTGAAGGGTGCAGGGTAAAGTCTGAATAACAGGGCACTACGCCAGATGCCGCGCTGTTAGTCACACACTTGCATACCGTGGCGAGGGTGAGGTGGGGAATGGAAAATCTCTGCTTTGCAGCAGAATCCTTGGGACCCTTATCTACCTGAGACAGGTTACACAAAGTGCTGGAAAATTAGATGGATATATTAATACAATGCAATCTGGCTGGCTCACCATTCATGTTCTTTTTACCTGCCAACATTCTCTCTACGCGAGGAAAATGTCCTCTTAGTCACTGCATCAAATCGAACACGCTCATCTCAAAGCTGTGCCAATTTAGCTTCTTGACAGATGCAGTCAGAGACTTCCTCATTTCAGTGAGTTTATTGGCAAGGTGCAACAAATGGCAACACTCTTCCCCGCAAAAGGAACAAGGCTTGGATCTCAAGATGGTAAAATGACTGCGCGCTCTCCCTGGGATCACTCACGGTTAAACTGTTGAATTTCACACGACTGCAAATATTTTTATAGCCCAAGATTACGCATCTTGGGAACAAAGCAATGCAAAATGTGGGCATTTGGAAAAAAATATAGCTTTCAGACTTGAGATTTTCCAGTGAGATTGTGAGGACTGTGCCAAAACTATGAGACTTGCCAAAACTCAGCAAGAGCTGGCACACATACCCTTGGCAAACAAAGGTACGCATGCTACATTGATTAGGTTTTTGTTCAGAAGTGGGGTTAAACTGTGACTGGCAGAATTATTACAGATAAATCTCATTAGTGTGCATCAGCAGAGCTACCATTCCCCTTGCGAGGCACGCTGCTCACTTAAGACATGCAGACATTTGGCCATCGCTCATGTGACGTTCAAAAAAATAGGAAGCATCTCCAGTCCTAAACGCAAAAAAAGTGAGGTTCTGGCTTGTGTGTACTGCCCATTTACAGTGACACAGTGAGAACTGCTCAAGTCACGCCGTGCAATCCTCAAAACTGCATGCTTGGGGGCGAGGATGCAGTTTGTTGCTTTTTGATTGGCTCACTACAGGAAATGAATTTTTTCTCGTTTAGATTACGAAATAGGTAGCTGAGCATTTCTCAGTTACAGTGTGAAATAACTTTGATCAATTTTTATCCATCTATGTATGATATAACAGCAATATAACTGGGCTAAAAATCTTTAGTCCCCAGCGTGAATTTTTCTCTCCTACCACCGGCATGACCATTTTCAGCAGTGACACCGACAACTTTTGTGTCGCAGTCCAATTTCTAGGCCATACTTTTGCAATTAAATTACAAAGAATTGCATTACATAGGATATACGGCACAGAAACAGGCCATTTGGCCCAACCAGTCCATTATGCTCCACAAGAGGCTCCTCCCGTCTTTCCTCATCTAACTCTATCGGCATAACCCTCTATTCCTTTCTCCCTCATAAACTTGTCTAGCCTCCCCTTAAATGCCTCTATACTATTCGCTTCAACCACTCCCTGTGGTAGCGAGTTCCACATTCTCACCATTCTCTGGGTAAAGAAGTTCCTTCTGAATTTCCTATTTGATTTCTTGGTGACTATCTTAGATCGATGGCCTCGAGTTCTGCTCTTCCCCACAAGTGGAAACACTCTCTCTGGCCGGAATTTTACCAGCGCTCAGAGGGCGGGTTCGGAGGCAGGTCCGCTGTCAAAATCCAAAAGATTGACAGCGGGTCGGGATCCTGCTCTGAACCCGCCTCCTTGTCAGTTTCCCAAGTGCGGGGTCTGTCTGCGCTTTGCAGACCCAGCACTAAGCGGCGGGTCAGCCAATTGAGATAGTTAAGAGGGTCTTTAAAGGTAGTTGAACAGCATTTTATCACCTTCTAGCCATTTTTCCATGAGGTTCCCATCGCTCGGGGGTCACGTCAGGTAAGTCTGTCAGGTTCTCCATGACTCTCCATTGCTGTGAATAGGTGACAGCTGCAAAAGTGGTATAAAAGCTACCATTTCACAGCTGTTCACTTTCCAATGTCAGAAGCTTCAGCCTTCAGGATTTGGAAGACACTTTTGAGCTGTATGCGGTTTGGAAGTGTTTGGAGTAAACTCTCTATTCACTGTCACCTCCTTGGAGCAAGCTCTCTCACCATTGACAGATCGCTTCTGTCATCTCAACTTCAGCTACCATCTATTCCAGCAGCATCGGTGCCCTTCAAAAAATCTCACCTTGGTCCTCAGAATCCCACCGCGATCAGCCCCAACACCAACATCACCAGGCACACCAGCAGCACCAACAACACCACCAACCTTCTCCGCAATCAACTGATGCTGCACAGGACACAGGGCATCAGCACTCGACCACATTGCTGCCCGGGACGCCAGCGATGGCCTCACCATGGCCAGATTACTTCACTTGATGCTGTACAACCTGCTTGCCGCATGATGCACCAGGTTGGCACCACCCCACACCAGCACCATAAAGCATCGCTACAATGCCCAAGTCATTCTTTCACACTTATCACCATTGCGGGGGGTATCCTTATGTCTCACCATTCACTGCAACTCACTAAGCCACTTCCAAAGGGGCACATTAATCTGTCCAAGAATGCAAAGTGTTGAAAATAAAGATTTCAATGTTTGACACCACATTACCAGAAACTTCACATGAACATTGGCTAAACCACCCAAGTGCCTACCCTTGTGTTGTTAGTTGGTATGCTTGCAGTAGGGTGAGTGTGAGGGGTGTCTAGTGAAATGGGGAAGTGATAATGTAGATAGAGAGGGATGGGTGGAGGTGCAAGATAAGTTGGTGTGAGTAAAGATGTGCAGGAGTAGGGTAGGGAAGGCAGAGTGATGGAGATGTGATGAGTGGGACAGCAGGATGAGGTTGAGTGTGGCTTTGCAGTAACATTTCATGATCTACTGAGATCATTGAAAAGTTTGCGCCACTGTAGCCAGGTCCTCCTGACAACGTCCCTGCTTGTGCCCTCCTGTGCAATGTGCAACCAGGCTGCGTTGGTCTCCTTGGGAGGTCTCTTCCGCCCAATGGAAGGGAAGAGAACCTCCCTGCCTGCTGTAACTCCCTCCATTAGCATATGGAGAGAGTCATGGGAAAGTCTGGGTGCAGCCGTGCACCTTTGTGCAGTGATTGTCAGTGTTTGCAGCACCTCAATGCTGTAGAACACTGACAGCACAAATGTCAAAATCAATGTGGCCATGGTCCCTTTAAGGAAACCGGCTGATGACGTGTCATCAAATGACGTCATCAAACCCGCTTCCTTTTAATTGGCCGGGAACCTCGTTGGGTGGGCTTAACAAGCCCAATCAACGTAAAATCACTTGGAGAGTGCGGGCTGGAGCAGGCAGCGGGCTGGGACCGCGACACCGAACCCGGCCGCCCCGGACCCGCTTCGGTCGTCGAAATTGCGGCCTCTCTATCAAAACCTTTCAGAATTTTAAAGACCTCTATTAGGTCACCCACAGCCTTCCTTTTACAAGAGAAAAGAGACCCAGCCTGTTCATCCTTTCCTGATAGGTAAAACCTCGCATTTCCGGTATCATCCTTGTAAATCTTCTCTGCACCCTCTCCAGTGCCTCTGTATATTTTTATAATATGGCGGCCAGAATGAACTATTACGTTATTAAAAAAAATTCTGATTTTCCTTCTGGACCGATGGCCATATCAGTCAGTATACACTGAAAATGAAGAATTCAGAATCTGATTGGCATTTGGGATAGTCCTGCCAGCATGGGGTTGGTGGGCACAGGCTTGCTGCAGGTAATCCTTCACACAATGAGTTCCTGATCTCAGTTGTGCCACTCAGGGAAGGAACCAGGCAGAGGCCAAGTGCCTTCCGCAGGGAGAGGAAGTTGTGGAGAGCCACACTCTGCTAACGTCACATGTTTCTGTGGGGATAATTCCAGGAGTGGTACTGACAGATTCCTGTGGGCAAGGCGGGTCTCACGGTTGCAGGGGGTGAAAGGCCTGATGAGAAACAAATAAGGGGGAAGTTGGAAAGTGGATAAAATAGCTCACCCTTTACAACCAAAAAGAAATTCAAGTTCACGAACACATCAGTTATGTGGAAAGATTGGAGAAGCCAGGATTGTTCTCCTTAGAGCAGAGAAGATTAAGGGGAGACATAATAGAGGTATTCAAAGTTATGAGGGGTTTTCATAGAGCATGTTTCCTCTGGCAAGTGGGTCAGTAACCAGAGGTCTTAGAGTTAAAATAATTGGCAAAAGATCTTGGCCCAAAAATTCGTCCATTCCCGGGTGAGTACGCGCTCAGTACTCACCCATATTACTTCCCGAAGTGCCGGTTTCCTGCATGCACTGCGCATGTGCGGAAAACCGGAACTTCCGGTATGGTGAAGGGGGCGGTTCCTAGATGAACCGCGTGCGCGCTAGAGGCTGCGCGCATGCAGCACACTTAGATTTTTTTCAGGTTTCTACGCGAGGGTAAGTATTGAAGATACTACGCTAATGAAAAGAAAGCGCAAGACCCGTTTTGAACAAGGTAAATGGTTAATTAAGTATAATTTAAAAAAATTTTCAACAGGTTTATCTTTTTTAGATAATTTAAAGAAAGGTAAGTTTATTTTTATAACTTTTAAAAAGTATTTTAATTTTTTCAAAAATTTAAATTTTTGTTTAAAGTGGTTAATTTATTTAACTATAGTTATTTTATAAATGTGATGGGTTTTAAAAAAAAAATATTTTAAGTTTAGCTGTTCTTTTGGGGCCGATTTCAATTCACAGATTTGACAGGTCTCCTGTCAAATCTATGAATGAAAGATGGTCTGCTGCCATTGGCTCTCCATGGCCCACGTGATCCCAGGGGACGCATCGCACTAACTGCGCCCCTGGGACACGCACGCACTGCGCGCCGGCAGTTGGGAGAGGCCCAGGACCCGAAGTTCCCGTGGGCCCAAAACACAACGGCAGGCGCGGTAGGTAAGAGCGCGCGCGATCCTTACCCCCGCGGCAAGCCGGAGAGGCGAATTTCTGGGCCCTAGAGGGGAGATGAGGAGAAATTTCTTCACACAGAGGGTTGTAAAGAGCTGGAATGCAGTACCTGACAGGGTGGTGGAATCCGATTGCATCGAAACTCTTCAAAGGCAATTGAACATGTACTAATTTGCAGGGTTATGGGGAAAAGCTGGGGTGTGGGATTATATTGGAGAGCTCTTTCAACGAGCCGGCACAGGCATGACGGGCCGAATGGCCTCCTTCTGTGCATGAAGAGTCTATGATTGTAAATTTAAACTCAGCTGAGGATAGCCAGGCCAGATTAAGATAACTCTTATGAGACAGTGCAACACTCAGGAGACACGATTGCAATAACAATACAGTGGCAACCAATAGCAATGGCATCAGAAGGTTCTTCCTTCTACACAACCTGCATGGTGACTCTTGAAAGATGCAAAGAACCAGCTAAACAAGCCATTGGCTCTAGCAGCAACTGAAATATTGATCGAACACCAACACTGATTCTACCTGAATTGTACCAGAGAACTCAGTACAACAGACCAACTGAAGTCCTTGACCTATAGGTTCTTTCAGAAGGCCCCATCTTCCTGCACCTTCCCAATCCTGTACAGGTCACATAGAAATTACGCACTTCAGTATTGAGTGGTGCAATTAGAAATGAAAGCTCCTGGCTGTGTCATATCTGCCGTGCAATCAAGTAAAAGGATGATAATGGTGTTGTTGCTGTAATCACACCAGCCTTCATGCCTGCCCAGCAATTTTGTGTTTGTACTTGGCTTCCACTGCAGTTTAGAAGCCACTGCAACTGGAAACTAAATTATGCTGATCACGTTCCTTCATCGTCGCTGGGTCAAAATCCTGGAACTCCCTCCCTAACAGCAGTGTGGGAGCACTTTCACCACACAGACTGCAGCGGTTCAAGAAGACGGCTCACCTCCACCTTCTCAAGGGCAACTGGGGATGGGGAATAAATGCTGGACTGGCCAGCGACGCCCACATCCCAGGAACAAAATTTTAAAAAAGTATCTAGCCAAAGCAAATGGCATATTGGTCCACCAGGATATTGAAGAGAATCCCAGTACGCTTCCAACCGATGGATTTTTTTTCTTATCTGGAGTTAAAGGGGTTCGTTCCTCAACTGTTTCCCCCCAGCAGATGCTAGGATTTTTTGATATGCTAGGATTTTTTGAGAAAGGAAGGTTAAAAGCTTTTATTCCGTCTTTTTTCCTTTTGTGCCCTTTTAGTTTTATGTTCAGCCTTTTATTTTATCTCTCCCCTTCTGTTTTTTGTCTCTTGTATTTTCAGTCTTTATTTGTCCTCTCTGATGAAGGATCAAGTGCCGGGAGATACATTTAACGAACAATTCTCCGGTTCAAATGATCGGAGTCAAGGCTGGGGCTGGCAATTATGAGGTAGTGAAGACTCTAGTGAGTAGCTCACAAAGTCTTTCTTATTTATAGGATAAGCACTACATTGAATTACAACTCCAAATATAATTTTAATAATTAAAATACTATCAGGCTGTGCTAGCCCCCAGTAATCGGCAGTGTAATGAAACCTGCAGTTTAAATCACATGGAACTGCAGCTTTGCAGTAGAAATCAAATGATTGAATCAAAAAAGCCTGCAGCCATTATCCAGCAGGATAGCAAGACGTAAACTTGCAAAATATCACCTCATGCACTGCACCCCCTGGATGCATTATATAGAATAATCTTATAAGAGTATCATGTGGAACAATCCCTGTATCAAGATACAGATCAGTCATGATCTAATTGAATGGCAGAACAGGCTCAAGGGGCTGAATGGCCTCCTCCTGTTCCTATGTTCCAATATAATAACAGTATTTGAGACAGCATACAAGACAACAGTATTTTTTATATATATAAATGACCTATATCTACAAACTGTTTGCCTCCATAACAACAATCCATGAACTTCAAAGCAACAAATTGAGTCCATTGATTTGATGTCACAAAACACTATATAAATGTAAACGGTATTTCTTTGCTGAGTGACTACTACCAACGAACCGGAAACTACCAGAAGGTGCCGGAAGCTGTTATAAATGTTAACGTTAACCAATTGAACTTTTAATTTTTATTTTCTTCAGTTCGGCAGCAGCGATCTCTTCCCCCGCCCCACCTTTCTTTGTCGGCTCAGTGCGGCAGCGCATAAATGTTAATTCAACTTTTGATTTCGATTTTCTTCTCCTGACGCTCAGTTCGGCAGCAGCGATCAAACTTTTAATTTTTATTTTCTTCAGTTCGGCGGCAGCGATCTCTTTCCCCCCCCCCCCTCCCCTCCCCTCCTTTCACTCTCACCAAACTCTGTGGGAAGGCCGGCGAGAACAGAGGTCGATCGATTTTTGAATATTAAGGGAATCAAGGGCTATGGGGATAGTGCGGGAAGGTGGAGTTGAGGTTGAAGATCAGCCATGAACTCATTGAATGGCGGAGCAGGCTCGAGGGGCCGAATCCTGCTCCTATTTCTTATGATCTTAAAAACACAATGGAACTGCGTGAGCGCAACTACTTTGTTTCGTTGGCAGCATTCCCGTCCTCATTCTCAACGATCGCTAACTTGTGTTTCAAGAATTTAACTTGAGCTCAACACTCACTCTCAAGCTCTGTTGAATGACCTCAATACCCGTGATGTGACACCACATATTCTAGCCTCATGTATATAAAATATGATGTGGAGATGCCGGTGTTGGACTGGGGTGGACAAATGTGAGAAGTCGCACAACACCAGGTTATAGTCCAACAGCTTTATTTGAAATCACAAGCTTTCGGAGCGCTGCTCCTTCGTCATTGAAGTGAAGAGATGCATATAGGCACAGCATATATAGTCAGAGAACACTATATATGCTGTGCCTATATGCATCTCTTCACTTCACCTGATGAAGGAGCAGCGCTCCGAAAGCTTGTGATTTCAAATAAAGCTGTTGGACTATAACCTGGTGTTGTGCGACTTCTCACGTATATAAAATAAGTAAGGCACTATTTAGCAAACCTTTCAACTTGGGTGTCAGCCTTGGCTCAGCGGTAGCCCTCTCACCTTTGAGTTCTAAAGGTTGTGGGGTTCAATCCCTACTCAAGAGGCTTGAGCACATAATCCAGACTAACACTCCCGTGCGGTACTGAGGTAGCGCTGTGCTGTTGGAGGTGCCATCCTTCAGATGAGACATTAACCTGAGGCCCTGGTCTTCCACCTTAGGTGGACTTTAAAGATATCTTGCTAATTTTCGAATAAAAACAGGGATGTTTAACCGGTTTCCTGGCTAACATTTATCCTGCAACCAACATCCCTAAACAAGTAGATCATCTGATCATTATCGCGTTGCTGCCTGTGGGACCTTGCTGTGCGCAAATTGGTTGTCGCGTTTCCTACATTACAATAGTGACTACACTTCAAAGTACTTAATTGGTTGTAAAGCGCTATTGGGATAGAATCATAGAAAGTTACAGCACGGAAGGAGGCCATTTCGGCCCATCCTGTCCGCGCCGGCTAACAAAGAGCTATCCAGCCTAATCCCACTTCCCAGCTCTTGGTCCATAGCCCTGCAGGTTACAGCATCCCAAGTGCACATCCAAGTACTTTTTAAATGTGGTTAGGATTTCTGCCTCTACCACCCTTTCAGGCAGTGAGTTCCAGACCCCCACAACCCTCTGGGTGAAGAAATTTCCCCTCAAATCCCCTCTAAACCGTCCACCAATTACTTTAAATCTGTGCCCCCTGGTTTTTGACCCCTCTGGTAAGGGAAATAGGTCCTTTCTATCCACTTTATCTATGCCCCTCATAATTTTATACACCTCAATAAGGTCTCCCCTCAGCCTCCTCTGTTCCCAGGAAAACAAACCCAGCCTATCCAGTCTTTCCTCATAGCTAAGATTCTCTACTCCCGGCAACATCCTTGTAAATCTCCTCTGTACCCTCTCTAGTGCAATCACATCTTTCCTGTAATGTGGTGACCAGAACTGCACGCAGTACTCTAGCTGAGGCCTAACTAGTGTTTTATACAGTTGAAGCATTACCCCCTGCTCTTGTATTCTATGCCACGGCTAATAAAGGCAAGCATTCTGTATGCCTTCTTAACCACCTTATCTACCTGGCCTGCTACCTTCAGGGATCTGTGGACATGTACTCCAAGGTCCCTTTGTTCCTCTATGCTACTCAGTGTCCTACCATTTAATGTGTATTCCCTTTCCTTATTAGCCCTCCCCAAATGCATTACCTCACACTTCTCTGGATTGAATTCCATTAGCGACTGTTCTGCCCACCTGACCAATTTATTGATATCTTCCTGCAGTCTACAGCTTCCTTCTTCAGTATCAACCACACAGCCAATTTTAGTATCATCTGCAAACTTCTTAATCATACCCGTTATATTCAAGTCTAGATCATTGATATATACCACAAAAAGCAAGGGACTTAGTACTGAGCCCTGCAGAACCCCACTGGAAACAGCCTTCCAGTCACAAAAACACCTATCAACCATTACCCTCTGCTTCCTGCCTCCGAGCCAGTTTTGAATCCAACTTGACACTTTGCCCTGGATCCCATGGGCTTTTAACTTTGTGACCAGTCTGCCATGTGGAACCTTATCAAAACCCTTGCTAAAGTCCATATGCACTACATCAAACACACTACCCTCATCTACCCTCCTTGTTACCTCCTCAAAAAATGCAATCAAGTTTGTCAGACACGACCTTCCCTTAACAAATCTGTGCTGACTATCCTTGATTAATCCATGTCTTTCTAAATGAAGATTTATCCTGTCCTTCAGAATTCTTTCCAATAATTTTCCCACAACCAAGGTGAGGCTGACTGGCCTGTAATTACTTGGTCTATCCTTTTCTCCCTTTTTAAACAAGGGTACCACATTAGCAGTCCTCCGGCACCACACCTGAAGCCAGAGAGGATTGGAAAATGATGGTCAGGGCCTCTGCTATTTCCTCTTTTGCTTTGCTTAACAGCCTGGGATACATTTCATCTGGGCCTGGGGATTTATCCACTTTTAAAGCTACTAAACCCCTTAATACTTCCTCTCTCCCTATGTTTATTTCATCTAATATTTCACACTCCTCCTCCCTGATAGCAATGTTTGCTTCGCCCCTCTCCTTTGTGAAAACAGACGCAAAGTATTCATTAAGAACCCTACCGACGTCTCCCGCCTCCACACACAGATTACCCTCATGATCTCTAATAGGCCCTGCCCTTTCTTTAGTTATCCTCTTACTCTTAATATATTTATAAAACATATTTGGGTTTTCCTTGATTTTACTTGCCAAGAATTTTTCATGTTCTTTGCTTTCCTAATATCGTTTTTAATTGCACCCCTGCACTTTCTGTACTCCTCTAAAGATTCTGCAGTATTTAGCTGTCATACGCCTCCCTTTTTTTCTTTATCCTAGCCTGTATGTCGTGAAAGGTATTATATAAATGCATGTTCCTTCTTTCTAACTGTCAATTCACTTTTGGGAAAGGCAACCTTATTATTGCCTCACGTGCTCAATGATATCGTCAGCTCAAATGCCACAGTTAGCTATACTACCTTTTGACTTATATCTCGCCATTTCCCACCATGAAAGCACACTTAAGAAAGAAAGACTTGCGTTTATATAGCACCTTTCACGACTACCAGACATCCCAAAGTGCTTTACAGCCAATGAAGTACTTTTTTTGTTAAGCATAGTCACTGTTGTAATGTAGGAAACACAGCAGCTAATTTGTGCACAGCTAGCTCCCACAAACAGCAATGTGATAATGACCAGATAATCTGTTTTTGTGATGTTGGTTGAGGGATAAATATTGGCCAGGACACCGGGGATAACTCCCCTGCTCTTCTTCAAAATAGTGCCATGGGATCTTTTACGTCCATCCGAGAGAGCAGACGGGGCCTCGGTTTAACGTCTCATCCGAAAGACGGCACCTCCGCTTTAGCAAGCCCAGCTGCAGAAAGGTAGTGAAAACAAACTTGACTTGCATTTAAATCAACTGCTCCAGAACTACCAAGTAACAGAAAGTGAGTTTCATGTTTCAGATGGAAATCTAGAGTTTTGCAGACACGCCTGAACCACAAAAGCAAAATTAAAACAACTAACAAGATCCGCAGACACCCATGACTAAATAAGATTTGCACCACACTGCTGGTTGTCTGCTCCAGAATCAGCCATGATCTAATTGAACGGGGGGGGGGGAACAGGCTCGAGGGGCTGAACGGCCGACTCCTGTTCCTTCCTTTGCAGTTTTGTTTTTCTTCCAAACATGGAAGAGCACACGTTAAAAGATCTCACGGCCATACGATAATCTGACAAGGCCCATTGTTTTCAAATGGACACGTGCCACATTGTTTCTGTTACAGTGTTATTTTCTAGACATCAGCATCATGCCGCCAGCATTCTCTCCTGCTCGTGTTAACAGAACGACCTTAATGCTTTGGAGAACAGAGATATCCACAGAAAGCACTTTTCTAACAACAGAATCCGGCTGCAAAATTTCACCCTGACACAGTCTGAGGTAGTGAAAAACTAGTATTATCACATATTACAAAAACAAAGATAAAATCTGGCTGGGTGGGAGGCCATAACAAGAAGACTGATTGGATCAGTAAACAGTCAGCATTCTACAGTCCTTGGTGATTACTAACTGTATGATGGTACACAATAGGACCAGAGATCCGACAAAGTGATTACCAGGCCTGTCCAGCAATATTGACTATCGGTGCCAAGAGAAGATAATGTGAATTAAACCACTGGAGGGAAACCTTCCACATCGGGTTATTGAGGGACTCTCTGATTGTCAACAAATTGTACTGTAATGAGAAACTCATCATCGCACAGTAACAGTCAACCTATTTCAGATCCCTCTACTATTTTAGTAATTGACCATTTATCAGTTCGGCTGGAGTTTCGTTCTCACTCAATAACACTGCTTATCTCAAACTTCTGTCATTGCTGTCCTCAAAGCCATTTATCATGCTTCTCAAGGTCGAATGTAACTACTACATCAGAGCATTCTTGTTGACTGATTGGTTGTGTGGTGCCTGTGTCTGTCTGGGACTGCTTAAAGTCGAGATAATTTGGCAGAGCAATAAATGACTCGAGGAGAATTCTGGGACTGAGTTAACACAATTCATTAATTTAATGCGTTCATTAGACTTTGAAGGAATTTCTCTCCAATATCAGCTCGCGCTAATATTTCAGGGCTGCTACAGTTCCATTTTTTTTTTTAAAAATCGGTGCGTTTACACGTCGGGAAAAAAAATGCCTCGGCTTTTTTTTTTGTAAATGGTCTGCAGCATCCTTTTTATTGTACCCACTGATACTGCAGCCGCAGAAGGGTTGTGTGGTGTGAAAAGGAGGAAGTAGATGGATGGAATGTCTTAAAACTCAAACAGATCAATTCTCGCAAGCTTCGACCAATCTCAGCTTTTCTCCTCCCAATCACTGCCTGATAGCCTTGTCCAATGTAATGGTTTTTTTTTTATGTGCAGTTGTGTTTCGAGCTGACAGTCAATTTGCAGTGTCCCCTCCCCGCCCCCTTTCCAGTCACCAGTCCGGATTGACAAGCCTATCTGGAGAAAAATAGGAACTGCACACTGCGCTGTGCGTCTCTCCTCGACCAAAGGGATTTGCTACTGTCTCCACGCAGATTCTGCGGTGTAATCGCAACCTTTAAACCTCTGATATTACCTTTCTCTTGCTCCACTGTCCTGGAGTCATCGGATACCTGGCACCAGGATGCATCCTCTGCAGATTAATAATTCATTCCTATTCAGCATCCTGAGTGTTCAAAGGGGATTTCCAGGCATTGTCCCAATTTACATGCTTGATGATATGCACATTCTAGTTACATCATGAGCATATGAAATGGCAAATCTAACAGCAAATCCCTGCACTGGCTGTCGATCCTACCTAGTAATGAAACACTGCTGATGTTCCCCCCTCATTCTTTTGGCTGAATGATTCTGCTCTTGCCGGCCCTGATTTTTTTCCCAGTTGTTTATCACACCACAAAACTGCTTCTACCCTCCGTGAGAGTAGAGCTGTCATTGCTATTTTTTTCTTCAGGGCACACACACACACACGTACTCTCTCCCCTGCTGTCGGAGTGAAAAGCAAAGGTGCATCGCTTTGATAAGGCTACACCTAAATCATGTGCGGATTCTCTAAGCAGCTAATTAGACGCTTCTGGGCCACTGCAAGGCAAGCTGCTGTCCATCAAATTCACTGGCCTAGTTGGCATTATCCATCTGCGTTGTGGGTTTTTTTTCCCTACGGTTTTTTGCCAGAAATTATATGACTTTATCAGTAGTCTATTTTTTAATTTTAACTTTTTCTTGTCTGAGTGTGTGTATGACTGTCTGCAGCTGCATACCGACTAGCTAACCTATGGAAAAATGGGGGAATGGGTTGATAATTGTTATGAAGTTATCGGTGAAAATCATCTATGGGTTCAGGGCGTGTCTTTATTAGTGGAGAGTCATGATTCTCTTGACCACTCCCAATATATCCCAATGTCATTCCTGCGGGATTACCCTGAGTGCACTTAATGTATTCAACAAAGTGGCATTCTTGTTCAGGAGTTGTGAACTACCCAAATCGCCTCTTCATATAACAAGCACACTACAGAAGTAAATCAACTTTCGGCAACTGTTTCCCCGATGAGGCATCTGCGACAGAAGCTGCTGAACTGCCGCCAGCTGTTTACGAAAGAGCAGACTTAGGAACAAGAGGTTCCAACTCTACAGCTGTTTACCATGTAAGAGAGGTGCAAACAGGAGTTTGTGAAGTGCCTACAGTTGTTTACCATAGACAGCTGTTTTCCATATAAAGAAGACACAACAGAAGCCTCAGGACAAACTACATCTGGTTACAACAGAACAACGTTGCAAGCGCACAGATTATATTGGGATTTTTACCTAAGGCCGGTATACTAACGTCATCTATTTTGAAACATTTGCTCTTTGCCCCTCTCTCACCCCACCAAAAGAAAATCCAATATGACTTCTCCATTTGTCAGCTGTGGCTCAGTTGGTAGTGCCCTCACCTCTGAGTCAGAAGGTTGTGGGTTTAAGTCCCACTCCAGAGACTTGAGCACAAAAATCTAGGCTGACGCTCCCAGTACAGTGCTGAGGGAGTGCTACAGTGTCGGAGGTGCTGTCTTTCGGATGAGACGCTAAACTGAGGCCCCGTCTGCTCTCTCAGGCGGATGTAAAAGATCCCACGGCACTATTTCGAAGAGGAGCAGGGGATTTATCCCTGGTGTCCTGGCCAATATTTATCCCTCAATCAACATAATTAAAAAACAGCTTATCTGGTCATTATCACATTGCTGTTTGTGGGAGCTTGCTGTGCGCAAATTGGCTGCTGCATTTCCTACATTACAACAGTGACTATACTTCAAAAAGTACTTCATTGGCTGTAAAGTGATTTGGGACATCCAGTGGTTGTGAAAGGCGCTATATAAATACAAGTCTTTCTTTCTTTTTAAGGGTGAAGCAGTCCAAGGGTACAGAAGTTCTACAACCATCACCAAAAATGCTTCATGCCCACCTGAGAGAAAAGATATTTGTATTGGGCTGACAGAAATAATGTTGGTTCTCTCCATCAGAAGTCTCCACCATTAAACTCAGGCCCCATCCACCTGGACCAGCTGTTGAGATGGATGTAAAAGATCCCATGGTGCTGCTTGAGAAAGAGCAAGAGAGTTCTTCCAGTGCCCTGGCCAACATTCTGAGGATCTGATGACTGGGGAGCAAGCCTTTGTTACCTCTGGACTTGACTATTCCAATGCTCCCCTGGCCAGCCTCCCACTTTCCACCCTCCGCAACCTTGAGGTCATCCAAAACTCTGCTGCCAGTGTCCCAACTCGCACCAAATCTTGTTCACCCATCACCCCTGTGCTCGCTGACCTACAATGGCTCCCGGTTAAGCAACGCCTCAATTTTAAAATTCTCATCCTCGTTTTCAAATCCCTCCACGGCCTCGCCCCTCCCTATCTCTGTAATCTCCTCCAGCCCCACAACCCCCCCGAGATATCTGCACTCCTCTAATTCTGCCCTCTTGTGCTCACCCGATTTTCATCGCTCCACCATTGTGCCTTCAGCAGCCTAGACCCTAAGCTCTGGAATTCCCTCCCAAAACCACACCAACTCTCTACTTCTCTCTTCCCTCCTTTAAGACACTCCTTAAAACCTACCTCATCTGCCCTAATATCTCCTTGTGGGGCTTGGTATCAAATTTTGTTTGACAACGCTCCTGCGATGCGCCTTGGGACATTTTACAATGTTAAAGGTGCTATATGAATGCAAGTTGTTGTTGTTGTTGGGGGGAGGAGTCCAAGGCAGCAGCAGTACTTCTGCTCCTCCAGGCGGTGCAACGAAGGTTCACGAGATTGATCGCTGGGATGAGAAGGTTGTCCTATGAGGAGAGATTGAGTAGAATGGGCCTATACTCTCTGGAGTTTAGAAGCATGAGAGGTGATCTCATTGAAACATACAAGATTCTGAGGGGGATTGACAGGGTAGATGCTGAGAGGTTGTTTCCCCTGGCTGGAGTGTCTAGAATTAGGGGGCATAGTCTCAGGATAAGGGGTAGGCCTTTCAAGACCGAGATGAGGAGGAATTTCTTCACTCAGAGGGTTGTGAATCTTTGGAATTCTCTGCCCCAGAGGGCTATGGAGGCTCAGGTCTTTGAGTATATTCAAGGCTGAGATAGATAGATTTTTGGACTCTAGGGGAATCAAGGGATATGGGGATCGGGCAGGAAAGTGGAGTTGAGATTGATGATTAGCCATGATCTTATTGAATGGTGGAGCAGGCTCGAGGGGCCGTATGGCCGACTCCTGCTCCTATTTCTTATGTTCTCACTAGGGACATTTTTTTTAAAATTACCTTACTGGGCCTCGCTGGCTTCCCAGGTTGACCGGACAGGGTTGTGGTGGCTGGTGACCAGCTCAGGAGCTGCTTCAGATTCCATCGGGGTCCCATGTACTTTGCGGGAGCCTGATTTGCATTTATTAATGAAGCTCCCGCCCGAGTCATGTGGGGGAATCAGGCGGTGCCAAAACCAATGGTGTGGAAACCGCAGATCAGCGAGAAGGGGGTGGAATATGGAGCCAATCAGGGCGAGTTAAAATTGCCCCTCAAAAGCTCCTCTGGACTGATGACTCATTATTACCTAGTAAAAAGTCCAAGAGCTCATAAACTAAGAATTCTATCCCGGTAACTTACAAATAAAAGGAACTACTGCAGAAAGATTTTGCACCGATACGGAGAGTTAAAAAGGCACACGCTGTTCAAGAGCTCACCCTTGTTAAACCAGCTGCTTCTCTGATTTTATAAGAAAATCTCAGGGTACTAATGGTACTGGTGGCAAACTTAAATATCACACCCAAGCCTCTTTTAGCAGTGACAATGATCAACAGTGAGATGGATTTGGAAAACCATTTCAAGACATGGAACTGTTTCTATCTGTAACAGTGACATCCATTAAAATAGGTCAATTTTTAAAAAAAGCAAAAGTGAAACATCCGCTTATAATGAGAGAAGCTAGCAGATGAGCTGCTGGAAGACACTTACAATTTCACTAGATACTATGCCTACATTTCTTCAAATGAATGAATATACACAAATAAGTAAATCTGTTTTCTGATAGTTCAGTGTCACGAAGATTTCAATAAATTACTATAAAGTGGATAATTGTGTATTAGTGCGCATGACATTACTTCATGTGGAGTTGCATTTGTGACTGAAGTCGTAACGCTTTGTAAAAATAAAAGCCTGCTGTGTACGTCTGAGATTGGGCAGACTCGAAAACTACTTCAGTGTTAACCTGGCTCAGTGTTAGCACTCTTGCCTCTGAGCCACCAGGCTGTGGGTTCGTGCAATACTGAGGGAGTGCTGCGTTGTCAGAGGTGCCATTGTTCAGGGAGACATTAAACTAAGGCCCCACTTTTCCTCTTCCAGATGAATAGAGCCCCTGTCACCATTCAAGGAAGAGCTGGGCGTTTCCCTGGTGCCCTGGCAAGCATGGATCCCTCAGTTAACAGACTGACTGGTCAGTTATCTCTTTGCTGTTTGTGGGACCTTGTTGGGTGCACATTGGCTACATTAAAACGGTAACTACACTTCAAAAGTAATTCATTGTGATCTTGAGGATCTGAAAGGTACTATAATAAATGCAGGTTCTTTCTTTCTGATCATCCAGGATGCTATTTATATTTATTGGCCTCCAAACTACAAATCTGGTACCTGCTTACCACCACATTCTGTACTCTGCAAATTTTGAAAAAATGCTAAAGAAAGTATATTTCAAATTTTCATTGCGACTTCATTATTAACAATCCAGCACAAGAATGCTAATTTAGATATTGCAAGACCTGTCATTAGTTCAATGCTTCACTTAGTCAAACACTCGTAGGGCTCATCACTTAGCTAAGTGAGCATGCCATTTACAGCTAATTCAGCTAACTCCACTTCTTCAGCATCTTGAGCTCCAATAGAATCGCGTATGAATTATGTCATATGCTGCGTGTAGAGACAAGACCGTCTGTGAATAATTTGCTGCAGTACTGTTTGGTTTCCTGTTATTGCCTTTATATCTGGCTGCAGACCATTTCCCTAATAATATTAGTTTTCCCCCCCATCATGAGACGGAAGTCGCTAAATATTATTCAGTCAGACCATAGAGCCATAGAGTCATACAGTCATAGACCATGTTTGAATGATGACAGCAGACAGGCTCAGAGAGACCCTCAGTGTCCAGTGCAGCAAGTTCTGTCCTTAACATTGCTTATGATGTCACAACATAAGAGGGGTATGGGAGGGAGGGGTTCCAGTTCATGGGACACTGGCACCAAGACTGGGACACCAAGGACCTGCTTACAGCTGGAAAAGACAAGACAAATAAGAGACCTGACAGAGGTTTTTAAAATTAGGAAGGCGTTCAATAGGGTGGATGTGGAGAAACTGTTGCTACTTGCTGGTGAGTCCAGAATAAGGGAGCATCAATATAAAATAGCCACTAACAGATCAAATAAAGAATTTAGGAAGAATGTATGTACACCGAAGGAGAGCGGTGAGAACGTGGAACTCGTTACCACATGAAGTTAATGAAGCAGATGCATTCAAGGGGAGGCTGGAGGCATCCATGAGGGATAAGGGAATAGAGGAATACGGGGAGGGCGGGGGGGGGGGGGGGTGCACAGTGGTAGGAGTCTTCTGTGGTATATACACACCAACATAGACCAGCTGGGCTGAATGGCTGGTTTCTATGCTGTAGGTTCTATGTAATGAAATTGCCAAAAACTGAAGACTGTTTCAAACAGTGTCAGATGAGAATGAGTTAAATTTTTCCAAAATTAAATTAAGTTCTAAACAAATAATGATTATCACACTGCATTGGAACACCATGTACGCTGCAACAGATGATCTGGATTTTTATTATTTTTCCAAAAACATGTTCTCCAGACATCTTTTAATAATACTACAGAAATTAATTGCAGCCCCCCTCCCCCTTTCTCAAGGAATAAAATGACAATTGTTTTCAAGAAAACTCGCATTTATATAGCGTCTTTCACATCCTTGGGACACCCCAAAGTGCTTCACAGCCAATGAATCATCTTTGAAGCACAATCATTGTGTTGTGCAGGCAAACACACAGCAGCTGATTTGTGCACAGCAAGGTTCCACATTCACCAACTAAGATAAATAACCAGTTAATCTATTTTAGTGGTGTCAGTTTCGAGAGGGCACAAGAGGTCGGGCATTTCCAACTGCCGAGAAAATCTTGCAATAATCATCCAGGGAGGGAAGATTTATAAACAATATATTTTATTTCACGGGCAACGTAGAATGGAATTTTCTTAACTGGCTCGCATTCTATTTTGACAAGCTGAGAATAAACCTTCGCAATTGAGAGAGTGGTCTTATTAAACAATCATCTAGACATGCTTCACTTAATTCGGCACAACTGCAGATAGACGAGTGCGTTTAATTCTATGGGCGATGCCGAATTCTTTCACCACTATGCAATCGGTAATTATTATCCAGCGCATGAGTGAAGAGCCTCCAGGTGTCGTGTGCAGACCTGGGACGTGACTGCTGATTAAATACATCTCTTGGATACTTTCTTTGTTATTACTAAATGAAATAGCCTTGTCTGCTTCTTATATTGCTAATAAAACAGAAATTAAGGAAAGAAAGAAATATTCCTTCGCAGGCAACTTAGCGGATGACCAACTCCAAGTTGTGCAGCGGTTTTATGTGACACTTGACCTGTGAAAGATTTATATGAATTTTGACCTGTGGAGGGAACGGTTCTTTGGCAAGAAATAAAGTTAATCATATTAAAATAGCGACAACGCCAATTAGAAAACTGTTTCTCTGAACTATTGACTCCGAGGTGATACAAATGACTGTCAGATACAACTTTCCCACTTACAAAAATCAATTATTTCAAGGCTGCTTTCAGAAAAATCCAAACTTACTTGCAGATGCCAAAATCAGTAGCAGGAAAAACGGAATCTATTTTCTTGCCTTACTTCAAAATGTGCTTTTTGGAAACAAGTTAACATAGGGGCTCAAAATTTGCGATCGGAGGTTTCCCGCGGGCGGACGCCTCTGACCTGTAAAATATCTACACATTTACCTGGTGGCCCGGGAGATACGGAGACTCGCGATCCTGGGTCTCTCCGGGTCCGCGCGGGCAAAGCCCCACGTATCCCAGGGTGCAGGCGGTTCGCAAGCGCTCCTCGGATCACGTGGGCCGACCCAACCAATAAAAGGAGGGAACCCCCATTCATACTTATGGGAGTTCCGCACGTACGCACTCATAGGGTTCGCAAAATACGGCCCAAGATTTATTTTTATCATTTGTGGAAAATTGAGGTCAGCTTTTACACTACGGATTTTTATTTCATCAGGCATTATTAGATTTTTTCCCTCACTGTTTAAAGGGTATGTTGTTAAGTAGGGTATTATTTCTTGGCAGGTAATAATACTGAAATGCCAAAAACAAGCTTGTTTCTGTGCGCTGTGATGACCTGCGTTATGGGCCAAGAGCTATAGACAATAATGATTTTATTACTATACCCTACGGAAGAAGCAAAGAAGCTTGCAAGGCTAAACCTTCCTCAGTCTGCTGAATATGCAATGAGGCCCCATTGTAACTCAGATATTAGGAATGCTCTCCCTGCATTGAGGAGTTACATCCCAATGCTAAGACATAGCCCCAATCGATACCAGGCCCAGTACCAAGCAGTTTAGTCACTCCTCTAGAGTCCTGCCCAACAAGATATCCCAAATCACCTCCGTAACTTATGGAAAGAGGGAACAACAACAACAACTTGTATTTATATAGCACCTTTACCACAGTAAAACACCCAAGGCGCTTCACAGGAACGTAACCCTTTTTTGACACCGAGCCAAAGAAGGCGACATTAGGACAGGTGACCAAAAGCTTGGTCAAAGAGTTTAAGGAACATCTTAAAGGAGGAGGGAGAGGTGGAGAGGCAGAGAGGTTTAGGGAGGGAATTCCACAGCTTAGGGCCTAGGCAGCTGAAAATGGAACTACATCTTTACCTACTCTGAGCACCACAAGAATATGAAGACAAACCAATGACACCACCAGCCAAGGTAGGGCAGCCCCTGTATATTCTTCCAACAGCCTTCCTTCCCAACCCCATGGCAGCTGCCAACAAAACACCCTAATCCTTAAGTGTAACACTGATCTGTACAATCAGACCAACAGGCATACTGTAATGATATATACTCCTGTAAATACCATGTAAACAAAACAAACAAAAACTGCACCAACATGAAAACCAATACAACATTTTGAGAAAATAGAAATAGTTGCAGAAATAAAAGAGTCAATTTCACCCACTTTGCAGTGTTGTTTGTGACATCAATGAAGATTATTATCTACTGACATTAATTAGCATTTCTCCAAGTGATGCCCTATAGTCAATCACGTACAGCCTTTTAGCCCAAGGGAATGAGATCATAAAACACACCACAAATATACCAGGAGAGATATTTCTAACATATAATCTGTCCTGGCAAAGGCGAGGGAGGATGGGATGACAATTTGAATCAGTTCACATTTTTCTGTCGTGCCTATAGTACAATTTATTTTCACTTAAATGGGTGTGATGTAGTGACTAGATCCACAGAACTTTCTACCGATTCCCGTAATGTTGAGTCGCAGAAACCTTTATCCGTGCTTTTATAATTCCAAACTTGACATCTCCTACACCATCCTTGCCAGCCTCCCAAGCTCTACCTTACAGAGACTACATCCCGTCCAAAATACCACGCCTGTACCACGTCTCACGATGGGCCGGAATTTGCGGTGGGTTTGACGGCCTACTCTGCCTTTGAAATGCACACCGAGTTCGGGATTTCCGCCTGCGCTTGCGCTAAATTCTGAACTTGCGATCTGTCAAGTTTCGACTTGACAGGTCATCCGCACTGACCAGAAAACCTAAGTGCTGGGGCAGAGGTCAGCTAATCTGCTCACCACCTGTCCAGCAATTACGCACAGAAATTTTACGGCTGGTGGAAACAGGCGTAAGGGGATACCTCCTGACAAATCCAAGGAATTAAAAAACTTATGAGGCCGGAAATAGAAGCATTTTAGGATTTTGTCCACGGAAAGTGTTTGTCCATGAAAAGTTCGGAGGTAGCGGTTGCTACATTAATAAAAAATTTTTTTGCATCTATGCGGAGCATAAGCTTAAAAAAAAATCCAAACTGAAAGTATAGATGTTTATCCCGGAAGGCTCCAGCAATGAGGGTTTTTTTTTTCCTTTCCGGAGATTACAAATGAATGAGAGACCCTCTGTTTGATGATTGGAGCACCAGGCCCACGTGTTTCCAGGTACGCTTCCGCACACACTGGGCTCCTGGGGTCCGTGGACCATTCCCCTGCCCTCCAGTACACAGTGTCAAACAGCAAGTTCGTGAAGGAGGGTCCCCAGCAGGTAAGTTCACATTCTGTTCGGACGCCTACCGAGTACGCTGCCGACCGCAAAATCCAGGCAATTATGTCCTGCTTTCCTGTCACCCCTGTTCTTACCAACCTCGCAGGCTTGATTCATTAAATTCAAAAAGCTCATCCTAGTTTACAAATTTCCTTCATGTCCTCACCTCACTCTACCCCCTGCAACTCAGCTTGTGCCCCTTGATCTTCCATCTCTGGCCTCACGTGAATCTCCTTTCGCTCCACTTTGCCATCAGTGGCAGCAACGTTGGCCATCCACGTTGGCCATCCTGGGTCTGCTCTCTAGTATTCCTTTCTGAAACCCTTTGACTTGTTCCTTGTCTCCCCACCTTTAAAAGCCCTCTTAAAGTCCATCTTTTGAACCATACCTTTGGTCCTCACTACCAACTCTTCCACTTCTCCTCAGTGTTCATTTTCTCCGATTGAAAAGTGATAGATAAATGCAACGTCTTGTTGCGTTAAATAATCAAATGTATTCAATAGCATTATATGGGCCCATTATTAGATGACACATCTTGCTCCTGAGCCATGAATTTTCACCATGACAGGGAGGATGGTCCAAATATATACGAAAGAACATTAACTAAGTATAATTTCTAGGATGAATTCGTTTTTTTATCATCGTGTTGAACAACGCTAAAGAAAATATATTTATTACTTGATCAAAAAACCCGATACGCATACTATTCAGTAGGCTGCAAATATCCCAAACCACTTCTTTTGTCCATGGGCAGTGCCACCGAACGTCAACTCGTTCTTTTCAAAACAGTGAAGCTTCCACATTGCAAAAATGTTCAGCGCCTTCCATTGTAGCATATCTGTTAGGTCGAATTAATCCCGCGTTCCTTAAGATTATAGCTTGTTCTTTTTAATTCTAATACATATGCTAATTGCCCAGATGATAAATTGGGGACTAAAAATATCCTGTGGCACAGTATTATGTTAGCAGCCTTCAATCAAGCAGGAGTGAAGAGCAGATTAAATGTGTTCAGCGTAAAAGGATCATGCCTCTGTCAGTTGCCTTAATGACAAATTGATTCTAAAAATTTCTGTCAATTAAGTCTTCGAATCAATTTGTCACATTGTATATCACTATGCTTATATTACATTACTTGTTCTGTCGGATTTCATATTTGACCTGCAACTCAATAACAACAACAACTTGCATTTATATAGCGCCTTTAACGTAGCGAAACGTCCCGCAGCGCGGCACAGGAACGTTATCAAAAACAAAATTTGACACTAAGCCACATAAGGAGATATTAGGACAAGCTTGGTCAAAGAGGCAGGTTTTAAGGAGTGTCTTAATGGAGGAGAGAGAGGTAGAGGGGCGGAGAGGTTTAGGGAGGGAATTCCAAAGACTTACTTCGGAGAGCAAGTCCAAAACCTATGTGCACATTACAAGTATTTGCACGTTACATGTTCTTGCCCACTCGCTTAGCCTGTCTATATCCCCTTGAAGCCTGTTTGCATCCTCCTCACAACTTACATTCCCACCCAACTTTGCATCATCAGCAAACTTGGATATATTACATTTGGTCCCCTCATCCAAATCATTGATGTAGATTGTGAATAGCTGAGGCCCAAGCACTGATCCTTGCTGTACTGCACTAGCTACAGCCTGCCAACCCGAAAATGACCCGTTTATTCCTACTCTCTGTTTTCTGTCCGTTAACCAATTCTCAATCCATGCTAGTATATTACCCCCAATCCCATGAGCCCTAATTTTGTTTAATAACCTCTTGTGTGGCATCTTATCAAATGCCTTCTGAAAATCCAAATACACCACATCCACTGGTTCTCCCTTATCTATTCTGCTAGTTACAACCTCAACAAACTCTAACAGTTTTGTCAAACACGATTTTCCTTTTATAAATCCGTGTTGACTCTTCCCAATGCTATTATTATTTTCTAAGTGCCGTGCCCTGTTACTACGTCCTTAATAATAGATTCTAGCATTTTCCCTACTACTGATGTCAGGCTAACTGGTCTGTAGTTCCCCGTTTTCTCTCTCCCTCCTTTCCTAAATAGTGGGGTTACATTTTTAAAAAGGAGAATAGGAAAGTGCCACATTATTACGCAGAATAACATTAAATCTACACCCCAGAAACAGGCCATTCGGTCCAACAGGTCCATGCCAGTGTTTATGCTCCACACGAGCCTCCTCCTACTCAACTTTATCTCACCCTATTAGCATATCCTTCTCTTCCTTGTTCCCTCATGAATGAACCTGGACAAAAAACGTGTCCATGAAGTTGAGTCTCCCCCACAGTCTTCACCCGTTCACTTCCACATAGTCAGAACAAGAACTGCTGAATTGGTCAAAAGCTGCTGAGTAAATGTCTCTATCTGAGTTAGGACCCATCCTTTAACCGCTTTCTCTATAGACGCACTCTGGGACATACCCTGCCATGAGAACCCAGTTACTTAAATTCAGGTTTTGCAGGCATTTAAGATTGTCATTCATCAAAAGACAGAGTGACACCTAGCTGTTTGTTGGTGCTGAACAAAACTTAATCACATGGCCCAGCCATCACAAAATTCTTACAGGGCTTGACAGGGTAGATGCAGGGAGGATGTTTCTCCTGGCTGGAGGGTCTAGAACCAGGGGTCACAGTCTCAGAATAAGGGGTCGGCCATTTCGGACTGAGAGGAGGAGGAATTTCTTCACTCAGAGGGTGGTGAATCTTTGGAATTCTCTACCCCAGAGAGCTGTGGAGGTTCAGTCGTTGAGTATATTCAAGACCGAGATCGATAGATTTTTGAATATTAAGGGCATCAAGGGATATGGGGATAGTGCAGGAAAGTGGAGATGAGGTAGAAGATCAACCATGATCTCATTGAATGGCGGAGCAGGCTCGAGAGGCCAAATGGCCTACTCCTGCTCCTATTTCTTATGTTCTTATGTTATGTGACTGCGCACTACAGCCCCAAAATCACTGTGCTCTGCTCGGAGTGTAGAGTCTTTCTTGATGGGAATGCAGAGCAGAGGCATTGGATGTTAATAGGAGCGCAAACTAGCTCGGAAATTTCCCATTTTCTGACCATTGATTTTAATTGATTCTCCGATGTGCCGTTCCATCTGATGCGAGACTCCAAGCCAGGAGCGAACTCTTTAAATTTTAGGTTCATGTGGCGTGTGTTAATTTTGCTCCGTTGTCTATGCAAAAATGATGCCGGAAAAAATACGCTGAAGGGTCCCATAGGTTTCTTACTGAAATGGGGACAGACAGCTAATTAAAGCAGGTGCCAAGGGCAGAGTGGATTCATTATCTTGAGTTCTCCTACTCAGCATTAAAAGCTGCTCGACCATTCAATGAATCAGTCAGGAGATGGCTCAGGGTTAGCTTGATTTTATTTTTTTTGTTCTCTTCCCTTCTGGCGGAATTCATCCTTTGAAAGCTTTCTTTTGCCTCTGTAGAAATTCAGAATTCATCCTTCAATCCAAAGGCACTTCTCTGGAATAAATTGCTACTGTCCAGCCAATTGGAATCACAAGAGATACTGTGCTCAACTGTGTTTTAATCCTCCAATAATTAGGTATGCATATACTAGGGCAACGGGTTACCATTGGGGTGGTAACTTTTTGGCATGGAGAGAAGCAGAATGCTAAGCACACAGTGGTGTGTTAATACCGTGTCCTTTCATTCATTATTGCCACTGGATACAATTATTTCAACACAGTATTATAATAATAATGGAATGAAACATGGCTGAGCCTTTGATGGTCTTTATTTGCACTGGCTCTGGGCAGATGTTTATACAGAGAGCTCCAGAGAACAGACTTAAACCATTGCAAATGTGTTGCTCTCAGGGCCGATTAACTGGGTTTGATTTTATCATCTGGGCTTACTTAGTGCATTGATGCTGATGCACTGTCGGCAAATACGCACGCAACCCAATGCACTTCAGTGTTGTGCCAAAACCTGTCTTGTGCGACACTCTTAACTCATCACTTCAAATTGTTCCACCCCCGCCCCCGCCACTACTATCATCAGCGCTTCACTCTGGCGTTATGTAGATGCAAATGCTCTCCCCAGGCACAAGTCAAGTTTGAAAGGAAATTTAATTGGACGTGGTATGAAAAATTCACAAACCCACCATTATGCTTTACTAAAATCAGAATGACAACTCTGTGAGCTTAGACAAGTGTTGGCAGGCTATTTAAGGTGGTGAAGGGGCAACAAGAAGAATGCAAAAAGGCTGGAGCATTACAGCCAAGCAATCCTTCAACGCCCAAGTGCCTTGCAGCAAGGAAAATATGGCCAACAATCAGAATTGGGAAAAAAAGCTATTTTTTTCCCCCTCTATAGCCTATCGATGTTGAGGTCAACTGTCACACCCCTACTGATGTCTGACCCGAGTTAAACTAACTCAAAGCATAGCCAAGGCACAGAGGATAGTGTGTTTACCTATTTTAATCTTAATTCTCGGGATGTGGGCGCTGCTGGCTAGGTCACCATCCCTGTTGCCCTTGAGAAGGTGGTGGTGGTGGACCTTCTACTTGAACCGCTGCAGTCCGTGTGGTGAAGGTTCTCCCACAGTGCTGTTAGGTAATGAGTCCCAGGATTTTGACCCAGCGGCGATGAAGGAACGGCGATCTATCTCCAAGTCTAACCCTAACCCAATGTTTTCCAATACCTTTTTATAAAAAATGTTGAGTGGATGTACTGCGTACAGTTTTGGTCTCCTTATTTAAGGAAGGATATACTTGCATTGGAAGCAGTTCAGAGACGATTCACTAGGTTAATTCCAGAGATGAGGGGGTTGACTTATGAGGAAAGGTTGAGCAGGCTGGGCCTATACTCATTGGAATTTAGAAGAATGAGAGGTGATCTTATTGAAACATATAAGATACTGAGGGGGCACGACAAGGTAGACGCAGAGAGGATGTTTCCCCTCGTGGTGAAATCTAGAACGCAGGGGCACAGTTTCAGAATAAAGGGTCGCCCTTTTAGAACTGAGATGAGGAGGAACTTCTTCTCTCAGAGGGTCGTAAATCTGTGGAATTCTCTGCCCCAGAGAGCTGTGGAGGCTGGGTCATTAAATACATTTAAGGTGGAGATAGACAAATTTTTGCAAGATAAGGGAGTGAAGGGTTATGGGGAGCGAGCGGGGAAGTGGCTTTGAGCCCAAGATCAACCATGATCCTATTGAATGGCGGAGCAGGCTCGAGGGGCCAAGTGGCCTATTCCTGCTCTTATTTCTTATGTTCTTATGCCCTTAGTTTTTGGAGATATGAAACATCCCCGACACAGTATGACTCATGCTGTTCCTATGGTGTGAATGTAAGTTTTAAGTGGGCCCCAAGCAAATCAGTATCAGACTGTGTCAAGTATAAGGTCTGCCTTAGATACTCTCTCAGGTGCTAGTAATTTGCAGTCAGCCGTGAAACAAAGCTGATTCCCCCTCGCCCCGAAGTAACCTTCGCACAAAGACCTCGCGATCTCTGTGGCGAGATGTTCGCCTTTTCCGACGTGTAATTGAAATCAACGCAAGTTAATTGGGAATTCCCAGTGAAGAGCTGCTGTGATGTCAACAAGCTGTCTAAGCAGCCAATCAAATCGCAGAATTCTCACAGACAGCGAACCAGAAAGTGGATAAGCTCTTAAAATTCTAAGGGGGAGAAATTCGGTGGCGCCCCCTTTGGGGTGCTAACTTCGCCGCGGCGCTGATTTTAGCCCCCCGAAAAAGTTAGCGCCCCTGCGCCGTAAATTCAGCGGTAGCGCCCCAATCAGGAGGCGGGGCACGACTGGAAGCCCTCCACCTCCTTCCTGGGATGCTACAAGTGAATATCGCAGCGCTAGGTGCAACAGCGCCGTGCGCGTCGGGTGGACAGCGTAGCCTGTGTCGGAGCAGTGAATGACAGACCGCAACTTCAGGATTTCCATGTTAGGCTGCGCTCACGCTACATCCTGAAGTTGCGGTCAGTTTCAAAGTCGAAATGACGGCGAACGCTGCCAGTTCGCTGTCATCAGGACCGCAAATTCCGGGCCCTCATGTTTCGGGATTTGTCCATACGGCCCGAAATTTAACTATACGACAGCTTAGCTTGGGATGTGATCTGAACTGGATCTGTGCCTTTTGCACTTCCCTCACATGCATCTCTCCAATCTCTTCGAAGGTGGACTGCGAAAATTTAGTAAGGTGCGCCCAGATAGAAATCATTAAGCTGCTTTATTTCACGCACAGCTATTGCACATACAGAGTAGGAGTCAAAGCAAATTCTACCTAATTAGCTCAATTTCGCCTCTCCTTGAAAATGTGGGAAAATAATAATAAGCCTCATGCCTTGTCCCTTTTCTGGTTTGCCTGTTTACTTCAACTGGAAAATTTGACCTCCTGCATACTTGGTTGCTAGCTCCAGGCCAATCAGCTATGTCTCACAGTGTTATGGTCAAAACATGATTTTCCATGTGTCCTTTTGTCTCTTTTTTTTCTCTCCATTACTTACGGTCCCGGGAAGCAAAGGGGCAGCCTTCCCGACACCTTTCTGGGCAGGGATTTGCCAGCAGGCCTGTCAATCAAACCAAACACCTGCCTCCCAGGAGTATGCTTCCCTGCAGGCATTCCTTACAGGGCTGCGTACAATGACACCACAAGTCCTGGCCAGAAGTTGGCTAATGATTTGGCTAACTCCCCCGTCAATCACTGTTGTAAGTGACTGGGATTGAATTTACACACGCCGTTTGTGCCATCCTCCACTCACTGCATTTTGCTGGAGTAATATTCCTGCTTTTATCGGGAGACTTTGCTGTAGTTTCAGACATGAGTTCTGTTTGCTGTAGTTCCTAGAGGCTCTGTTTTTGCTGAGTAAATAGACTGCTTGCTGTAGTGCGCTGTTTAAATAGACTCTGTTTGTTGTTTCCTGTAGTGGGCTATTTAAATAGACTCTGTTTGTTGCTTGCTGTAGTGGGCTATTTAAATAGACTCTGTTTGCTATTTGCTGAGTAAATAGATTTTATTTGCTGTAAAATAGACTCTGCTGTAAGTTCCGCCATAAGTCCCGCCCCACCTCCAACTCATTGGCTGATACAGTGTGTCAATACTCACTTCGTTCTTACATGAATAGAATCGTCCTGATCATAATCAGTGTGAATATTTGTTCGAACACTTGAGAGGAGATGATGAGTTTCTTAACAATTGGTTATTCTGTCTAATAGAGCTGGGATGAGACAATAAGATCCTCGCATCAGTTTGAAATAAGCTGAGTGGTGGCATCCCCCCCAAAGTGGCCTATCTGGCTTCATAATCTCCAATACCTGAAGCCTGTGGCCTTTCTTTTTAATCTGGTGTGAATTCACTTTGTTTTAAAACATCACCTTTAAACATAACTCAATCCCAAAATCTTTTATGTGAAGAAAAAAGATCAGAAAATCCCAAAATGTGACAGAGAACAATATGCTCATGATTGAACAAAAATTGTATTAGGCCTATTTCTCTGAAGTCACAAGTCAGTGTGTGATTCTCACTATAAGAATTGCAATGTAACTTGCTCTTAACCTTACAGATTGATAAGAGTTTAGCAGTAAGTCCCTTTCACCCATCACCCCTGTGCTCACTGATCTACTTTGGCTCCCAGTCCGGCAACACCTCAATTTTAAAATTCTCATCCTTGTTTTCAAATGACTCCATGGCCTCACCCCTTCCTATTACTATAACCCCTTCCCAGCCCTACAAAACTTTGTGATCTCTGCGTTGCTCCAATTCTGGCCTCTTGCGCACCCTCGATTTTCATCACACCACCATTGGCGGCCGCGCCTTCAGCTGCCTAGGACCCAAGCTTCCTAATTCCCTCCCTAAACCTCTCCGCCTCTCTAGCTCTCTCTTCTCCTTTAAGATGCTCCTTAAAACCTACCTCTTTGACCAAGCTTTTGGTCACCTGCCCTAATATTTTGTTGTGACTCGCTGTCAAATTTTGGTTGATAACGCTCCCGTGAAGCACTTTGGGACGGTTTACTACTTTAAAGGCGCTATATAAATGCACATTGTTGTTGTTGTTGGAAACTGCACTTGTCAGCTTCATATTTTAACATGAAATAACCCGAAATAATTAGATGTGACATTATCTGAACTACTGACAGGCAAGTGCAAACTGTACAATGTCCCCTAATTCTGCTCTGGGAATCATCTCCGCTGCACTGTAAATGAGAATTCTGCATATATGACATATTGAACATCATCAACAGCAACCTTTTGTATTTGCATCAAATGGAAGAAAGATCATTTTATTTGTTCAGTGACTTTTTGGAGACAGCATGGTATTCATGAAGGGCACTTGAGTTTAAAAATAAATGTTCTCTCCATAAATTTTCTTTCTTTAGATATGGAAATCTGCTAGATGCAAAACTTAAGATAGCTCATTTTTATTTCCAGGCATGTTATTAATTTCAATCGAGAGTTTTCAGCAGCTTCAATTCCTGTCAAAAGTGAGAAACATCCCCCTCGGAGATGTCTGTGAAAGTGCATACGGTTAATACAGGTACCGCATCAGTTGCACTATGAATCTTCGTAATGTGATTCATCGCTGGCTTAGATATGACATTGTCTTCATCTTCATTCTCAGCTTTTTAAATCGATGTTGGATGGGTGCAACATTCAATATAGTCAAATAATATTTTACAGCTATAAATATTTGATGAAGGTTCTCTTTGCAAACACAGGACATCAACATGGTCCTTCTTTATACCTGTTTAGTCTCACTGCTTGCGACAGTGACCTTCTGGTGGGGAGCGCACCAAGTGAAATTCCTTCAACTTTTAACACATGGAAAGCTTTAAGAGACAATGTTCAAAAGGCACAGCAGTTCAATCAGCATCTGAAAGAGCAAAATAGGCTAATGTTTTGATTGCAAGTCTATCAGCACTGATGAATGCAGTCAGTGTCAGCCGTGGCTCAGTTGGTAGCACTCTTGCCTCTGAGAAGGTTGTGGGTTCAAGTCCCACTCCAGAGACTTGAGCACAAAAATCTAGGCTGACACTCCAATGCAGTGCTAAGGGAGTGCTGCACTGTCGGAGGTTCCGTCTTTCAGATGAGACATTAAACCGAGGCCCCGCCTGCTCTCTCAGGTGGACGTAAAAGATCCCACAGCACTATTTCGAAGAAGAGCGGGGGGAGTTCTCCCTGGTGTCTTGGCCAACATTTATCCCTCAATCAACATCATTAAAACAGATTACCTGGTCATTATCACATTGCTGTTTGTGGGATTTTGCTGTGCGCAAATTAGCTGCCGCATTTCACATATCAGAACAGTGGCTACATTTCAAACAGTACATCATTGGCTGTAAAGCGCTTTGGGACGTACGGTGGCCATGAAAGGCACTATATAAATGCAAGTCTTTCTTTTTCTTTTCAGTTCTGACCAAGGGTCACACCAGAAACATTAACCTATCTTTCTCTCTCAGAGCTGACTGTTTTCATTTAAGATTTCCAGCTTTCTTGTTTAACCACTTTTTTTTATTTGCACAGGCGCTCTTCGATAGAAAGAAAGTCTTGAATTTCTGTAGCACCTTTCACGACTTCAGGAGTTCTCAAAGTGCTTTACAGCCAATGTTCACAGCCAGGAAACGCGGCAGCAAATTTGCACACAGCAAGCTCCCACAAACAGCAATGAAATACATAACATGATAATCTGGTTTAGTGATGTTTGTTAAAGTGTAGTCACTGTTGTAATGTAGGAAAGATAGGGACTACTCTCCACTTGCCTGGATGAGTGCAGCTCCAACAACACTCGAGAAGCTCAACACCATCCAAGACAAAGCAGCCCGCTTAATTGGCACCCCATCCACCACCTTAAACGTTCACTCCCTCCACCACCGGCGTACCGTGGCTGCAGTGTGTACCATCTTCAAGATGCACTGCAGCAACTCGCCAAGGCTTCTTCAGCAGCATCTCCCAAACCCGTGACCTCTTCCACCTAGAAGGACAAGGGCAGCAGACGCATGGGAACACCATCACCTCCAAGTTCCCCTCCACGTCACACACCATCCTGACTTGGAAGTATATCACCGTTCCTTCATCGTCGCTGGGTCAAAATCCTGGAACTTCCTACCTAACAGCACTGTGGGAGTACCACACGGACTGCAGCGTTTCAGGAAGGCAGCTCACCACCACCTTCTCAAGGGCCATTAGGGATGGGCAATAAATGCTGGCCTTGCCAGCGACGCCCACATCCCATGAGCGAATATTTAAAAAAATGTAGGGATCCATGCCTTCTATCTGAACCCAGTTTCATCTGATAGGAAGACACTGGAAGAATATCAGGTAGCTTCCTTGAGCCATGGTCTATCAGTAATCCTAAGGATTTTACTTTTAATTTTAACTGCCGAGGTGGCTGTACACCAACACGATGACCAGAGAGAGGACAGCTCATCAGTAAGTTGCAATTTGCTAGTTTTTAAAATAATTGGCGGATCTCCTGTGGCATTGCTCAAGGGTAGTCTGAGGTCTGGAGCAACTTCGTGATGTTTAGCTGCTAACTTGGCCTCTCCCTTTTAAGGCCACTGCCTTGGGGAGCCGGACAGCGAATAACTGTGTGTTAGAAGTGCCGGGTTAGCGGCGTGTTTTATACGGTTTCTCTCCTTTTTTTTCTTATGAAACATTCAAGAGTCTTTTAGTATTGCGACAGGCCTTCCTGAATCCAAATCTCAAGTTCAAAACAAAAATGTTGCTGAATATTTATGTTCATCATGGTAAGCACTGCTCATGCTGGGAAAAGCACCCATAGTGTCAAGTGCTCCCAGATCAGGTATAGTCTCATTAGAACATAAGAACATAAGAAATAGGAGCAGGAACAGGCCATTCGGCCCCTCGAGCTTGCCCCGCCATTCAATAAGAGCTTGGCTGATCTTCTACCTCATCTCCACTTTCCTGAACTATCCCCATATCCCTTGATTCCCTTAATATTCAAAAATCTTAGCGATTAGCGGGCGCGTCTACTCCCCCTGTTCTGCCTCGGCCTCAATAACAAAAGAACATTGCTTACTGTGCCATTGTTCCATTTCCTTTGCTTAGTTGAACAATTACCTGGGAGTGTTGCAGTTTTTCACAGCACATGGGGGCATTTTTCTTTGCATTTTAAAGACCCCTGTAGTTGAATCATGCGATATCGGATCTCACAGGATATGACCTCTGTGATGTTGGGGCCCCACAGGAGGCCAGATTATTTTCAACAGTGAATTACACAAAAATTCAATGCCCCCCAGATGTTATATTACAAAACAGATGTGTATCTGTGTGTGATCAACTGATAGTCCGTGAGCTCTGCTTTAGAGTGAAAGGTTGTGTGTTTATATATATATATATATATTCACAATTTCAAATTCTCTAGTTTTCAGCATGTCAGTCAGTTATTTGTTATTCTTCACATTTTCATAAGATTTTCATGAATTATAAAGATGATACCAGAACTGTGATGTTATGAAAATCAGGAAAGATTGAACAGGCTGGGGCTCTTTACTCGAGAAAAAAGAAGGCTGAGGGGTGACCTTATAGAGATCTTTTAAAGGGGTTCAATAGGTTAGACGTAGAGAAGATGTCTTCACTTGTGGGGGAGTCTAAAACCAGGGGCCAAAAATATAAGATAGTCACTAATAAATCCAACAGGGAATTCAGAAGAAACTTCTTTACCCAGAGAGTGGTGAGAATGTGGAACTCGCTGCCACAGGGAGTGGTTGAGGCGAATAACAGAGGGATAGGGGGCACTAGATCAGTACATGGGGGAGAAAGGAATAGAAGGATATGCAGATTGGATTAGATGAAGTAGGCTGAGAGGAGGCTCGTGTGACGCACGGACTAGTTGGGCCGAATGGCCTGTTTCTGTGCTGTAAATTCTGTGTGATCTTTATCTTAATTGGCTTTCTTTTTAATCCTATTACATGGCTCACAAAGCCACAATTACCAGTCCAGTCTGAGCCAAAGCCACTTTCAGCGTCACACACACAGTTGCTGTGTTCTGGCGCTCAGTGAAATGAAGTGGAAATTCATTGCATCAGCCCTTCCAGTCATACTCGGGGAGTGAAATCCCATCGCCAGAAGAGCCAATCTCTGTTTTTAAGTCAAAACAGGGACACCATTCGCATTCAATTACTTTCCAGCTCTCCATCTTCATACAGTGAGCCGGGTTGCAATTTCCAGCCATTACTAACAGGCCAGCTACATTGTGGAGGGCCTTCTGATTTAAAACTGCAACCAGTTAGGATTTGATATCTTAAAATATCCAGGCTCACAAATTTCATGCACCTGGGAATTTGAGTTTGATTTTCCAGCTTTATCCAACAATCTAAGATACATATTAAGACCCCAATGCGGTATATAAGGATAACATATTACGTGATAATGTAATTTACTATTTTCTGGTCACTTGTCGTGTTAACAATCAACCCTCCGCATCTTACATCCAGCAAATAAACCACAACCCATCCAAATAGAGAAGGAAAGAAACAAAGAATGTTCTTCAATAACAACAGAAAACGCTGGAAAAACTCAGCAGGCCAGGCAACATCCGTGGAGGGAGAAACAGAGTTAACGTTTCAGGTCGAAGTCCCTTCGTCAGAACCTTCGTCTTCGACCTGAAACGTTAACTCGGTTTCTCTCTCCACGGATGTTGCCTGGCCTGCTGAGTTTTTCCAGCGTTTTCTGTTGTTATTTCAGTTTTCCAGCATTCGCAGTATTTTGCTATTGAAAGAATGTTCTTCATTCTTTTCTATAAATTGCACTGTCACTTCTTGCCCATCCTGCTTCACACTGAAGCTCTTCGAAACATGGGCTGCTTGCTTCCTTCCGACACAACAATAACATCATTCCTCAAAATTTGCTTGAAGCTTATGGAACCTGTAAAGTTCGAGGAGCCACGCTAAAAGCCCTACAGGAGAGTTAAAGGCTCAAACTCTAAGATAATGGCCCTGAATTTCCGATCGGAGGCTTCCTGCGGGCAGATGCTTCCGATCCTGGGCCTTTCCTTTTGGAAATGTGCAGAGGCCCACGTATCCCAGGGGTGCACGTGGCTCGCAAGCACCCCTGGGATCACGTGGGCCAGCTCAACCAATGGAAGAAGTGAATCCCCATTCATACTTTTGACAGGTCCGTACGCATGCAACTGTCAAAAGTATGAATGGGGATGACTGCAAAAATGCACCAACACACTGAAATAAATAAATAAAAACCATTACATACATAAAATTAATTAAAATATGTTCAACAAAAATTCTATTTTTTGAATTTTTAAAAATGTTTTAATGGGGCTTAATATATTGGACAGGGTTTTTAATTTATAAGTGAGTGATAAAATCTTAGTTTTCTATTTTTTAAAATTCTTATGCCGGTAAAAGCAGGCCATACGCCTGCTTTTACCAGACGTAAGAATTCTATGGCCTTTCTGCGGGCGAAAGTTGAGCAAATAGCGCAACTCTCCACCCGCAGAGGCCCTTCTCCCGGGCAGGCGGAGGATCCGTCAAGAGAATTCCTGACAGATCGGAAGTTCCGGGTTTCAGTGCATGTGCTTCGCATGCCTAAACCCGGAACTTGCGCGGCCCCTATGGGCGCGTGCGCACCTCGTACGTATCCGTGGGGGTCGGAAATCCGGGGCCATCGACACAGTGGCAAGCATAAGACTCCAGAGACTTGAGCACAAAACTCTAGGCTGACACTCCAGTGCAGTACTGAGGGAGTGCTGCACTGTCGGAGGTGCCGTCTTTCGGAAGAGACGTTAAACCGAGGCCCCGTCTGCTCTCTCAGGTGGACGTAACAGATCCCATGGCCACTATTTTGATGAAGAACAGGGGAGTCATTCCCGGTGGCCAATATTTATCCCTCAATCAACGTAACAAAAACAGATTATCAGGTCATTATCACATTGCTGTTTGTGGGAGCTTGCTGTGCGCAAATTGGCTGCCGCATTGTCCTACATTACAACAGTGACTACACTTCAGAAAAAGCACTTTATTGGCTGTAAAGCACTTTGGGACGTCCGGTGGTCGTGAAAGGCGCTATAGAAATGCATGTCTTTCTTTTTTTCTTTCCTTAAGGGGTGGCAAAAGTATATCTGAAAATAGAAGTACCTAAAAAAAAAAACTAAGAACCATTAACTTTTCTAGATATAGAATTCACGGTGGTATAACTACGCACAAAGCCACAGGTAAGAATTATACAAGCATTTATGTATTATTTTGATCTTTTACAACAAATTAAAAAAAACGAACTGAAGTTGTTTAGCTTTTAGCACTCCTTCACCTCCGGCCTTTTTAACAATGAGAGGGAATATAACCGTTTCATATGAGCACTTAGTCCAACACAGGATATGGCTACATAATTGAGTATTTGTTTGAGTCAGTTAGCACTACACAAACTCTATTTGTCCAAATAAAATTCTGAATGTATACTGTAACACAAGCTTCCAATTCTCAGTGAATTAAACTGCATTTAAACAAATTTTGTCATTCCACCCTCTCAAATAACACATTCCCTTTCAGTGCTACTCCATTAAGAGGTTTTATACTCTGTGTCCTGCCCTCTATACTTTTATCATATTTTAGTTGCAGTCAGTGAAGTTGGGGGTTGGAAATTGGAAGATATCAAAGTACTGCAAAAATAAGCATACCACACAGGACAGCTCACAAGTGGTACAGCATGTCAGCAGACTACCCTTCCACCTCGGAACCTGGGTTCAAATCTGGCCTAAACCTTAGGGTTAAATGTTTTCCTTTCCTTTCTCTGATACCTACAAGAGTCCCCAGTTCCAAACTACCCCCAAATTGATGCAAATTGGCAATCACTCCAGAAAGAATGAAACATTTCCACATTGGGACTCTTCCTCTAAGGTTGGACTTGTGGAGAGTGTTGTTCTAAGGTTTGTGGTTGAGAAGAGGCAGCAGTAATCTGCATTCAATGACAGCAATGACTTGCATTTATACAGCACCTTTTAACATAGAAAAACATCACGAGGCGCTTCACAGGAGCGTTATCAGATAAAATTTGACACCGAGTCACATGAGGAGATATTAGAACAGGTAACCAAATGATTGGTCAAAGAGGTAGGTTTTAAGGAGCGCCTTCAAGGAGGAGAGAGAGGTGGAGAGGCGGATGGGAGGAAATTCTGGAGTTCAGGGCAGAGACAACTGAAGGCACGGCCACCAATGGTGGGGCGAAGGAATTTGGGGGTGCACAAGAGGCCAGAATTGGAAGATTGCAGAATTCTCAGAGGGTTGTAGGACAGGTGGAGGTTTCATCAACCGGAAACATTCACTCTGTTTCTCTCTCCACAGATGCTGCCAGACCTTCTGAGTGTTTCCAGCATTTTCTGTTTTTATTTCAGATTTCCAGCATTGTCTGTATTGTTTTAAGGTACTATACAGCTGTTACAGATAATAGAGACCAATGTACATAATGCATCGACTGTATTATTATATATAGTTAAAAAAAAAGCCCTCTGACAGTTTTAATTTTGCATTAAGGCAGCATGTGGTCTCAAAGTTCTACTGCGCCACTCAAAGGCTCAGTGACGAATCTTACAAAAACAACAGAGGTGTAATTAATGATTGACCTTACACTCCTCCACGTCTGTTGAGAAACTGTGGGTTTCCAGCTATAATTACACAGGCTGAGATCAATCACAAAAGACTAAAGATACCTTCTGTGCAAAACAGGCCACACTCAAGAATGGCCTACTGGCGTGAAGGACCCCTGGTGTGTCTGCCATATTGGAATGTGCACAGAGGAGCATTTGCATTTTCCGCTACAGCCTGGAAACAAATCGCAAGATTTCACAGATTGAAACAGGTGATGTTCCTGAAATCTCAATTTACATATCGCTGAAAATGCATTGCTGACGCCATATTGTGCACCTGCATTCCACCTCCTCTCACAGTTTTCACTTATAGTGTGAAGGCCGCATTACGGACTGCCACTGAGTACAGCAGCTGAGCCGGTTGAACAATTGCCCACCAAAAATCACTTTGGGCCAGAATGTCACTGTCAAAATAAAGCTACTGGCGCTCGCCATTATTTATGCGTAAATGGTAGAGCAACTTCGGGGCGAGGGGCAGATGGGCGATTAAACGCAGAAACCCAAAAGTTGCTGTCCAAGACGTGCTGCTCCGCTGTTAGCTTCACATCTCGCCATCTGCCTCACCATTGAACTGAACTGAACGGCGTGAAGTTGCTGTATTTGCGTGGTGGATACGAACTAAACTCGCCACAGATATTTAGGGCTAGTGATTAGTAGAATAATTAGTCGAATAAGTATCCTTTTAATGACATGATCAGTGTTATTGACTGCCAAATCAATCTCACATTCAGCAAAACATTTAATATTGTAAGTGTGAAGTCTCATTCCATCAGATTTAGAATTTTTTGATGAAATTTTAAAAATTTCAAATTTTCCTTTCCAATCTTTCTTTCCCTCTCTTTATTTCTCTTTCTGTACCTGATTTGACAGTGAATTCACCCACTTTAATTTACACTTCCTTCTCAGTCCTTGCACTGTTTATTTCCCAATCCTTCAATCTGATTGCTTATGGAGATACCCTGTTGGATTGCCCTGTTCACTCAGTTTCCAGATGCCCTGTTGCCCTCGCTGTGCCGTTATCAGCTCGCACTTTCAGCAATTTTTTGGGCAAAAATGTTTTGAGCTGAAGGGTGCAGGAACAAGGCAGATGCTGTTCGATGTCCTGCTACAGCAGAATCAGGCCCATTGTATTTTAGTAATACTTTAAAAAAGCTGAAGGGGCACCATCTTCGTGGAAACAGTTGGGCGAATGCACGACTTGGAATGGTGCTGGAAGTAGATTCAATCGTATCTTTCAAAAGCCAATTGGATCTCTACTTAAAAAGAAAACATTTGCAGGGTTTACATAGGATATATGGCAGAGAAACAGGCCATTCGGCACAACCAGTCCATGCCGGCGTTTATGCTCCACATGAGCCTTCTCCCGTCTTTCCTCATCTAAATCTATCAGCATAACCTTCTATTCCCTTCTCCCTCATATGCTTGTCTAGCCTCCCCTTAAATGCATCCATACTATTCGCTTCAACCACTCCCTGTGGTAGCGAGTGCCACAATCTCACCACTCTTTGGGTAAAAGCAGGGAAGTGGGACTAATTGGAGAGCTCTTTCAAAGGCGCAATGGGTCGAGTGGCCTCCTTCTGTGCTATACGATTCTATGATTCCAAGTGCCTCACCATTTGTTGACAAACACACAACACACATTGGTGTCAGTCCGGTCAAAATGTGTCACTGTGTCACTTGTGTGTGAAATCATCACAGTGAAAATTGTGCACATCTCCTTTGTCTCTTCTCCAACCCCAAATAATGCAAGGTTTGGCAAACAATTTATTTTCACAAAGACAGTGCCTCTTTAAGTTCTAGGTTTTGCCATACCTTCTCTATTCACTGTAAATTGTAAGGAGTGGGTCACTAGCCCTTATAAACATTAAAATGAGATAATTATCACAGAACCTTGCAATGTGTTAAACACACTATGTACATCATTTGGGATACAATATTTATTCTGCTCGCTACTGTGACCATTGCAACCTAAGAACAACACAACCATAACCCAACCATCCCCCCCAACCCCCCCTACATCTTTTGCTGCCCAATGACACAACCTCTTGGGTCAACTGTGGCTCATTGGGTAGCACCCTCACCTCTGAGTCAGAAGGTTGTGGGTTTAAGTCCACTCCAGGGACTTGAGCACATAAAGTTAGGCTGACACTCCAGTGCATTGCTGAGGGAGTGCTGCGCTGTCGGAGGTGCTGTATTTCAGATGAGAACATAAGAACATAAGAAATAGGAGCAGGAATAGGCCACTTGGCCCCTCGAGCCTGCTCCGCCATTCAATAAGATCATGGCTGATCTAGGGCTCAAAGCCACTTCCCAGCCTGTTCCCCATAACCCTTCACTCCCTTATCTTGCAAAAATTTGTCTATCTCCACCTTAAATGTATTTAATGACCCAGCCTCCACGGCTCTCTGGGGCAGAGAATTCCACAGATTTACGACCCTCTGAGAGAAGAAATTCCTCCTCATCTCAGTTCTAAAAGGGCGAACCTTTATTCTGAGACTGTGCCCCCGAGATGTTAAACCGAGGCCCCGTCTGCTCTCTCAGGTGGACGTAAAAGATCCCACGACACTATTTTGAAGAAGAGTAGGGGAGATATCCCCGGTGTCCTGGCCAATATTTCTCCCTCAACCAACAAAACAAAAACAGATTATCTGGGCATTTTCACATTGCTGTTTGTGGGAGCTTGCTGTGCGCAAATTGGCTGCCGCATTTCCTTCATTACAACAGTGACTCCACTTCAAAAGTACTTAATTGGTTGTAAAGTGATTTGAGACGTCCGGTGGCCGTGAAAGGCGCTATATAAATGCAAGTCTTCCTTCCTTGTGTTTTGACCATGATGTGGAGATGCCGGTGTCGGACTGGGGTGGACAAAAGTGAGAAGTCGCACAGCACCAGGTTATAGTCCAACAGTTTTATTTGAAATCACAAGCTTTCGGAGCTGCTGCCCCTTCGTCAGGTGAAGTGAAGGAATACGAATCGGCAAAGCATATATAGACAGAGAACAATGCCTGTGTAGAGAACAATGTCAGACGACTACAGTTAATCTATCTGACTGCCTTTCCCGTCACTGACTCCAAACTGACATTATTTACCATCTTGTACTTTGGTACCTGGCTTGCTTTACTCAACACTCGCTATTGCTATGCATTCTAGTATCACATTTCAACTGAGAAATGGATGCAACATTTAAATAATATTATCCTACTATTAACTTTCTGCGGACTTAAAATTGTTTGCCAACCCTTGCAGCATTTGGGGGTTGGAGAAAAAGGCCAAAAAAGAGGTTTGTGCAGTTTTCACCGTGATGATTTCATGCACAAGTGCCACAGTACATGTTTTGACTTGACTGACACCACAGTTAGAAGGTTCTGACAAATGGACGTTCCATATTAAGATTCAAGATACTTTATTTTTGAAAATGTAGTTTTCCGATTCACTAATCCTGGAGCTCCCCTATGACAAGTGGATCAATTTTGAAGTTATTCCTTCCGAGCTCCATTAGCTGCCGGTGTCCAATATATCACAACAAGATATTCAGCAAATCAGCCATTTTCACAATCACACACAAGCATAAAAATTGCTTTTGAAAAACAGCACATGAAAGAAAATGTAAGGGGGAAAAAATTGAGTCGCGCCCCCTTTGGGGCGCTAACTTTGCAAGTAGCGCCCCGAAAAAATTAGCGCACCCCCGCGGCAGGAATTCATTGGTAGCGCCCCAAGAGGGAAGCGGAGTGCTCCTGGAAGCGCCCACCTCCCTCTTGGGGTGCTGCGAGTGAATATCGCGGCACATCGTGCCGCGGTACTGCAGGCCTTCCTCCCCTTCTTAAAGGGGAGGGGCCTTGCGCAGTGCGACCCGGGGCCCAGCTGGGCCACCAGGGATCGGAGTGCCGGCAAAAGAGCCCGGCACGCAAGAGAAGTGCTGGGCTCACGGAGCGCAGCCGGCACTCCGGTGGGGTGGGGGGCTTCAGAGGAGGCCGTGGACGGCAGAGAGGGAAGGTGCTGGCAGGTAGCCAGCAACAAAAATGGCCGCCTGGCACCTTCCCTTTAAATAGCGTCGCCCCGGCCGCAGGTAGGCCCCCCTGACCCCGTCGGACATAGCGTCCAGCGGTAAGTCGGGGGGCCACTACCGAAGATCGGGCCGGGGCGCGAGCGGGGCGCTGCGCACGGCGATGACGTCTTTGCCGGTGGCGCAGCGCCGCGGGGCGCTAACGGGAGGTGCAAAGCAACCGAATTTTTAGGCCTAAGTGTTTACAAATGTTCAAAGAAATTCTGCCCAGGCTGCGACGTCATGAGTTTCGGGCTACCACGGATGGATTCCTGTTTATATGACTATCAGATCTTCAAGCTAGTTGCACAATATCATTGTATCTGTCGTAAAACAGATAAAAGATTAGCATGGAAAATTGAAGCTCATGGGATAAAGGGGAAAGTATTGACGTGGATAGAGAACTGGCTGTCAGATAGAAAACAGAGAGTTGGAATAAACGGCTCATTTTCTGAATGGCAGGCAGTAACAAGTGGGGTACCACAGGGATCTGTCCTGGGTCCCCAGCTGTTCACAATTTACATTAATGACCTGGATCAGGGAGTCGGATGCAGCATTTCCAAATTTGCAGACGACACTAAACTAGGAGGGGGGGTGGGCTCAGAGGAGGAGACCAGGAAGCTCCAGAGCGATTTGGACAGACTGGGTGATTGGGCGGATAAATGGCAGATGCACTATAATGTGGACAAGTGCGAAGTTATCCACCTTGGGTGCAGGAACGGGAGGGCAAATTATTATTTAAATGGCAATAAATTGGGAGAGGGGGAAGTACAGAGAGACCTGGGTGTTCTTGTACACCAGTCACTGAAGGCGAGCATGCAGGTGCAACAGGCGGTCAAGAAGGCAAACGGTATGCTGGCCTTCATAGCAAAAGGGTTGGAATACAGGAACAGGGATACCTTGCTGCAGCTGTACAGGGCACTGGTGAGACCACACCTCGAGTACTGTGTACAGTTTTGGTCGCCTCATCTGAGGAAAGATGTTCTTGCCATGGAGGGGGTGCAGCGGCGATTCACCAGGCTGATACCAGGAATGGCGGGATTGACCTATGAGGAGAGACTATGTAGTTTAGGGATGTACACACTGGAGTTTAGAAGATTGAGAGGGGACCTCATAGAAGTGTATAAAATTCTGACAGGTCTAGACAGACTAGATGCAGAAGGAATGTTTCCCTTGGCGGGTGAGAACAGAACTAGAGGACATAATTTAAGGATAAGGGCTAAACCATTTAGGACAGAAATGAGGGGGAATTTCTTCACTCAGAGGGTGGTGAACCTGTGGAACTCATTGCCACAGAGGGCAGTGTACGCCAGCTCATTAAATATATTTAAGAGGGAATTAGATATATTTCTACAGGCAAAAGGGGTTAAGGGTTACGGAGAGAAGGCGGGGACGGGATACTGAATTGGAGGATCAGCCATGATCTCATTAAATGGCGGAGCAGGCTCGAAGGGCCGGATGGCCTACTCCTGCTCCTATCTTCTATGTATCTATGTAAAACCTCAGTAGCTCATGACTATCCCCACTGTCGATAAATAACAAGGTATTTGTCCAATTTTGCTGATGTCTACGCGGATACGTGTGCAACCTGGACACAGATATTATCCTCTGTGCATTATTTTTAAAGAATCCACAAATGCATTTAGAAATAGCACATTTACAGGTTTGTTAAAATTAACACACAGAGGAAAATATCGATGAGAGTGAGGGTTTACTAAAATGTGCTAAATGCAACCTGCTGATGGCTCTGCTTGACAATGATGACAACAGCACCCCCTATAGGAGATAGCCAGAGAAACCACCATCATCCAAAACATAGGAACAGGAGGAGGCCATTCAGCCCGTCGAGCCTGTCCCGCCATTCAGTTACATCATGGCTGATCTGTATCTTAACTCCATTTACCTGCCTTGGTTCCGTAACCCTTTCTACACTTACCGAACAAAAATCTCAGTTGGTCTATCAATCAAACGCACTTGAATATTCCCACGCAGATATGTTAGAAATACAGGCTAGAAGTGACAGTTGGTCATATTATTCAAACACTTAACACTCTTGTCAACCCTCCAGGATTGTCCCGGCGTATCCAGGACTTAAAGATTAATCTCCAGCACACTGCTACAAGCAAACCCAGGGGAGAGAAAATACTTGGGGCATTTCAAAAAACAGGGGCGGGGGGGGGGGGGGGGAATTGGGTTGGTTTGCGCCTCCCGTTAGCGCCTGGGCGTGGCGCCGCTGACGCCTCCCGCGAAATTCAGCGGGAGGTTAGCGGCGGCGGTAACCGGTAGCGATGACGTCATCACCGTGCGCCGCGCCCCTTGGTGTTTTATTTTCCCATTGTCCTTGAACACTTTTGTTTATTGGTTCCAAAAATATTGGAGATGGGATAAAAGGCTGCTTGACTGGGCGAGGGAGTTGGAGTCGGAAGGTCCTGTGATGAAACCTCCAGGAATCCATCCAGCCAGAGCTGGCAACCCAACGCTCACATCAAACTCCTGTCTCTGCTATTGTAGCGGAGCTGTTGAACCAACTAAAATTAAAAACAGTGGGTGAAGAACATAGGAACAGGAGGAGGCCATTCAGCCCCTCGAGCCTGTTCCACCATTCAATTAGATCATGGCTAATCCGTATCTTAGCTCCATCTTCCCGCCTTGGTTCCTTAAGCCTTAAGACACTTACCTAACAAAAACCTGTCAATCTCAGTTTTGAAATTTTCAATTGACCCCCCAGCCTCAGTAGCTTTATGGGGGGAGATAAGTTCCAGATTTCCACTACCCTTTGTGTGAAGAAGTGCTTCCTGACATCACCCCTGAACGGCCTAGCAGTAATTTTAAGGTTATGCCCCCTTGTTCTGGACTCCCCTAACTCTGTTAAAATAGAAGAGAGGGGAATTAGATCTCAGTACGTTAGGCATTTGTATGATGACATCGCTGACGGTAACTCCTTGGCTCATGAGGTGAGAGTATATCAATGAATCAGTCATTTGACCCAGCCTATTCAAATGCTCGTGCCATAAAGCTCTGTTCATAGTGCATGACGAGCATGCATAGTGACAGTAGCATTGATATTTGCCAGTGATACATAGATACCCAATTTATGACATTGGTAACATCACCATGTGATGTCCAACATCGTCAATCAAACACCTGCCAACTTGTTGTTTGTAAAATACAAATGTGTTTCGATTTTTATTTAAATTATTCAAAAAATATATACATGAACAGATTTGATAGTTTGATCTATGCATGAAAGTTTTCATATGAACATCTCTTGACACTCAAGCCAACACCATTCATAAAAAAAAAACACTGCATACTTGTTTCCAACAGTGATTTTACAAACTTCAAGCTTGGTGCTATAAACTCAAATTATTACTGAAATACTTTGAACTATTCTAAGATGTTTGTTTTCCATGCAGAGCCAGGAATTTATTTCTAGGTGCTGTATATGGTAAGGTTCTGCAGGAAGTGTAAGGAAGGAGGGTTTAGTTTGGGTCCCTCGGACACCTTCTCCACAGAAGAACTGTGCACTCAGCTTGTGATAAAATAACCTGTTGAGTTATAGGGCTGGATTTTGATACTGGGGCGGGTTGGGGTTGTGTCATCCACTTTTCGTGTTATCCACCCGACTGCAATTGGATGTGGGAGATTGATGCGATTTTCACCTAATTGGGCAATTGAGTTCCAGCATGTGGGAACCCATGACCCAATTAATGTTTTCAGTCTGAAAGTCGCCTCTGATGATGTCATCATTGCTGCTGCATTGAAGGTCTGCAAAGACTGCCTGGCCTTTGCTGTGAGAGGACCTGGATGCAAAATGAGCAGCAGCAGCCCTATGTCTGCTCCCAGATATTTTTGCACCACCACTCCCAGATATGTCTCCTCCTCATCCATCCATCCAAATGTGCTCCCACCAGGTTTCACATTCGTGGTTCAGAACAGGCGTGCTTCACGTAGAAAAAGGGTTAAAATCACAAAGCCCTTTCAAAATGGCATTATAGAGGCAATTTAGTGCTTGTTAAGGGCCTTAACAGCCTATCCCGCCTCTTAGAGGCGGGACGGAGTCGGGACCAGCAGACACGATTTAATGAAAATTGCGTGGAGGCGGGATGGAGGTGGGCTTGTGCCCGCCCGCCAGTTTTCGCAATTTTAACCCCCCACACACCATTCCAAACCCACCTCCACGGGTCAATGAAAATCCAGCCCATAGTGTCCAACGCCCAAAGGACAATCAAGCAAATAAGGAAAAAGATTACTAGCCTCAGGAAATCTTTCATGGTAAGGCCTGCCAGTTTTTCCATCTACCAAGTAGAGGGGCAAAACATACCTGACAAAAAAGACTTCTTCTCAACCTTTACACCATGACTGAGGCTGTATGCTGATCTGTCAGACAAAGACAGTTCTTTCAAAGCCGTACCTGCATGCCCATTGGAACTGTTGTCACATTTACATTTGGAAAGGTGAGCCCACAAAAGCATTACAGCATAACCTAACTGGACGATGCCTTTTCATTCAGCTGTGATGCAGGGTGGACACTTCGGTCTCGCTCTACGTAGTCTTTAAGCTTCCAATGTCTCAGCAGAACTTCTGTCCTTGCAGGATAAGGTGGCGCAAAAACAAATGGGAACTAACGTCAATGAGGAAAGGCCCCCGTGATATTAAAGCCTGAAGTTCCTTTCAGGAAGTGCTGGACATCCTGGGACCAGAATATTGAGGGAGTGAAACAGAATGCAGCCAGAAGCCTCCCCAAAGCCAAGGGTTAGCACCATCCTTTTACACTTATCCTTTCTCTACTCACTCACAAGCATGAAATCCAGCATATCATCAAGACACACATTTGAGCTATGCAATCATTGTGTGAAGGGATGTCTTACAGCCAGCATTCTTCCATATATTCCACTTCTCTTTCTATAAGTGACCCCCTCCCCTCCCCTCAAGAATCAGCCCTCCCTGCCCCAAACGGCCATTAACCCAGCACCTTCTGTGAAGCACTGCACTGGTAGGAATCACCAGCACAGGTACTTATATTTAAATAGTCAGTGTGAGGAAAGTGGACTGAGTGAATCACAAAGCACAAGTGACCAGATGCGTGTGATGGTGGCAGAGAAGGTGCAGCAGCCTGCTGCCCCGAAGTTCAGCTCAAGTCCACCTTGATTTTTCCAATCATCCTTGCTGGTGTGACAGCGGCAACAGAGGGTTCAACAACAACAACTTGCATTTACATAGCGCCTTTAGCATAGTAAAACGTCCCAAGGTGCTTCACAGGAGCGATTATCAAACAAAATTGGCTAAGTAAAGAAATTAAGGATAGCCACAAAAGGAGATATTAGGACAGATGACCAAAAGCTTGGTCAAAGAGGTAGGTTTTAAAGAGCGTCTTAAAAGGAGAAGAGAGAGGTGGAGAAGTGGAGAGGTTTAGGGAAGGAATTCCAGAATCTAGGGACTTGGCAGCTGAAAGCAGGGCCGCCAATGGTGAAGCGATTAAGATCGGGGATGCTCAAGAGGCCAGAATTGGAGGAGCGCAGAGATCTCGGAGGGTTCCAGAGATGTAATAAGGGAACATCTATAATTATGGGGGATTTTAACTATCATATTAATTGGACAAATCAAATGGGGCAGGGCTGCCTTGAGGATGAGTTCATTGAATGTATTAGGGATGGGTTTCTTGAGCAGTATGTAACTGAACCGACCAGGGGGCAAGCAACCTTAGATCTGGTCCTGTGTAACGAGACAGGATTAATTAAAAATGTCCTAGTAAAGGATCCCCTTGGAATGAGTGACCATAACATGGTTGAATTTCATATTCAATTAGAGGGTGAGAAGGTTGGATCTCAAACAAGCGTGCTAAGCTTGAATAAAGGAGACTATGAAGGTATGCGAGCGGAATTGAGTAGAGTGGATTGGGAAAATAGATTAAAGGGTAAGACGACACATGATCAGTGGTGTACATTCAAGGAGTTATTTTACAACTTCCAAAAAATATATATTCCACTGAAAAGAAAAGGGTGTAAAAGAAAGGACAGTCATCCGTGGCTAAGTAAAGAAATTAAGGATAGTATTCGACTAAAAACAAGGGCATATAAGGTAGCGAAATCTAGTGGGAGGACAGAGGATTGGGAAAAATTTAAAAGGCAGCAAAAAATAACAAAAAGATTGATTAAGAAAGGGAAGATAGATTATGAAAGTAAATTAGCAAAAAATATAAAAACAGATAGTAAGAGTTTTTATAGTTATATAAAAAGAAAAAGGGTGGCTAAAGTAAATGTTGGTCCCTTAGAGGATGAGACCGGGAAATTAATGGTGGGAAATATGGAGATGGCAAAAACACTGAATGAATATTTTGTATCAGTCTTTACAGTAGAGGACACTAAGAATATCCCAACACTGGACAAACAGGGGGCTATAGGGGGAGAGGAGCTAAACACGATCAAAATCACTAAGGAAGTGGTACTCGGTAAAATAATGGGACTCAAGGCGGATAAATCACCTGGACCTGATGGTTTACATCCTAGAGTCTTGAAGGAAGTGGCGGTAGGGATTGTAGATGCATTGGTAATAATTTTTCAAAACTCCCTGGATTCCGCTAAGGTCCCGGCAGACTGGAAAACTGCTAATGTAACACCCTTATTTAAAAAGGGCAGTAGACAGAAGGCTGGTAACTATAGACCAGTTAGCCTAACATCTGTGGTAGGTAAAATTTTGGAGTCCATTATTAAGGAAACAGTAACAGGACATTTGGATAATCATAATTTAATAGGACAAAGTCAGCATGGTTTTACGAAGGGGAAGTCATGTTTGACAAATTTGCTGGAGTTCTTTGAGGAAGTAACATATAGAGTGGATAAAGGGGAACCAGTGGACGTAATGTATTTAGACTTCCAAAAGGCATTTGACAAGGTGCCACACAAAAGATTATTGCTTAAGGTAAAAAATCACGGGATTGGGGGTAATATTCTGGCATGGATAGAGGATTGGCTATCTAACAGAAAGCAAAGAGTTGGGATAAATGGTTCATTCTCAGACTGGCAATCAGTAACTAGTGGTGTTCCACAGGGGTCAGTGCTGGGTCCCCAACTCTTTACAATCTATATTAACGATTTGGAGGAAGGGACCAAGTGTAACATATCAAAATTTGCAGATGATACAAAGATGGGAGGGAAAGTAGTGAGTGAGGAGGACATTAAAAACCTGCAAGGGGACATAGACAGGCTAAGTAAGTGGGCAGAGATTTGGCAGATGGAATACAACACTGGAAAGTGTGAGGTGATGCACTTTGGCAGGAAAAATCCTAGAGCAATTTATTATCTTAATGGCAAGAAACTGGAGAGTACTGAAGTGCAAAGGGATCTGGGGGTCCTGGTGCACGAAACTCAAAAGGTTAGTATGCAGGTGCAGCAAGTGATTAAGAAGGCAAATGGAATGTTGGCTTTCATTGCTAGGGGGATAGAATATAAAAATAGGGAGGTATTGCTTCAGTTGTACAAGGTATTGGTGAGACCGCACCTGGAATATTGCATACAGTTTTGGTGTCCTTACTTAAGGAAAGACATCCTTGCTCTCGAGGCAGTGCAAAAAAGGTTCACTCGGTTAATCCCGGGGATGAGGGGGTGGTCATATGAGGAGAGGTTGGGTAGATTGGGACTCTACTCATTGGAGTTCAGAAGAATGAGAGGCGATCTTATTGAAACATATAAGATTGTGAAGGGGTTGGATCGGGTGGATGCGGGGAGGATGTTCCCGATGACGGGTGAGACTAGAACTAGGGGACATAGTCTTAGAATAAGGGGCTGCTCTTTCAAAACTGAGATGAGGAGGAACTACTTCACTCAGAGGGTGGTAGGTCCATGGAATATGCTGCCACAAAAAGCTGTAGAAGCTACATCATTAAATAAATTTAAAACAGAAATAGACAGTTTCCTAGAAGTAAAGGGCATTAAGGGTTACGGAGAGCGGGCAGGAATTTGGACATGAGTCTAGGTTCGGATCGGTCATGGCCCTGTGGGTAGTGGAGCGGGCCCAGGGACCGTGTAGCCTGATTCTGCTCCTATTTTGTGCGTGCAATTCTGTTAGATGCAGGAGATGGTTCTGTGATAGATAGTAGATTGGCGGTTAGGATCAGATCAGCCATGATCTTATTGAATGGCGGAGCAGGCTCGAGGGGCCGATTGGCCTACTCCTGCTCCTATTTCTTATGTTCTTATGTTCTTATAGGGAGGGGCGAGGCCATGGAGGGATTTGCGAACAAGAATGACTATTTTAAAACTTATGCGTTGCTGGAGCGGGAGCCACTGTAGGTGTGCGAGTACAGGGGTGATGGGTGAACGGGACATGATGCGAAGTAGGATATGGGCAGCAGAGTTTTTGGGTGAGCTCGACTGGTTCCACGATGTCATGATCGCTTATCTGAAGTACGGTCCACCATGGAGTGGGAGGCAACTTCTGGGGCATTTGTACTTCTGTGCACTGAAGCTCATCCACTATAGGAGGTCCCACGCAGAATGGGAGAATCCCCATTGAATGCTTACCCTGCTGTCACAGAGGTCTTGGGCTCTAGTCTCCAAGAGGCTCTTCTGTCTGGCTTTTAACATGACGGGGTGGTCGGATGGAGAGAGCCATTTCGCTCTCCTCAGTGTTGGTTGGACATCTGCCCCTACACAGATTACTGGGCATGTTGAGGTAAGGCTGAGCAGCAGGAGCATAACAACAACAACTTGCATTAGTATAGTGCCTTTAATGTAGGAAAACATCCCATGGTGCGTCACAGGTAGGTCATTAGACATAAAATAACACCGGGTCAAAGAAGGAGATATTGGGAAGCAGGTATAAATGAGGCTGCTGTGTATCTGGACCATCGGGCATCCTCTCAACCCCCATTCAAATAACAGTGGATGTGCTAAGAAGCAGCCAAGGGAATCATAAGCTGCTATCAGGCTATTTTGTGACCTCTGCATTATAAATATCAGTTTATAATTTAAACCTGTAGTTTAAGTACTTAGGCACGAACAAGGGATCTCATTACCATGTCAGATTGCATTATATATTAGAAAATGTGTACTATAAATAAATAATTTTCAAAGGAACACATTCTATTACAGATCTACAAATCTAGCTAATCTCTCTCACAGAGCAATAGTGCAGTTGAATGCATTAATCAAGAAGCAGAGTCAATACAAATATACACCAGGTAAAATATTAGGAACTGAAATGATCATCACACTACCAGACAGTCAGAAAGATTAACTGTAGTCATCTGAGATTGTACGCTACACAGGCATTGTTCTCTGTCTATATATGCTTTGCCGATTCGTATTCCTTCACTTCACCTGACGAAGGGGCAGCAGCTCCGAAAACTTGTGATTTCAAATAAAACTGTTGGACTATAACCTGGTGTTGTGCGACTTCTCACTTTTGTCCACCCCAGTCCAACACCGGCATCTCCACATCATCATCACACTACCAGACAGATACTTACGTGACTTGAGGATTCAAAGAATTAACTGGAGCTCAAAGGGCCCTGGAGTTCCATCAATAGTTCCTCTTTACAACAACAACAACAACTTGCATTTACATAGCACCTTTAACATAGTGAAACGTCCCAAGGCACTTCACAGGAGCGATTATCAGACAACATTTGACACCGAGCCACAGAAAGAGGTATTTAGCACAGGTGACCAAAAGCTTGGTCGAAGAGGTAGTTTTAAGGGGCGTCTTAAAGGAGGAGAGAGAGGTAGAGAAGCGGAGATGTGTCAGGAGGCAATTCCAGAGCTTAGAGCCCAGGCAACTGAAGGCACGGCCACCAATGGTGGAGCGATTAAAATCGGGGATGCTCAAGAGGTCAGCAATGGGAGGAACTCAGAGATCTTGGAGGGTTGTGGAGCTGGAGGAGGTTACAGAGGTAGGGAGGGGCGAGGCCATGGAAGGATTTGAACATGAGGAAGAGAATTTTAAATTCAATGCATTGCTGGACTGGGAGCCAAAGTAATCAGCGAGTGCAGGGGTGATGGGTGAACAGGACTTGGTACAAGTTAGGATACGGGCAGCAGAGCTTTGGATGAGTGCAATCTGTAGTTTAAGTTATTTCGCAGAAGACCAAGAATCTTCGATTTGTTTGGAAAAGTGTGCTGGTGAACTCCACAAGCAGTTCTAATGTCAGGGTTATGTTAACAACTTTTGTTGTCTCAGCCACAGCCTCACATACCTGAACCCAAAACACATGGGCCCTGAAAATGAGAGGGTTGTGATCCCAGCAGTTGTGTTTGCCAATGCCCGACTTCACTAGAGTTTGTAGGGTCAGTGGAGGGTACCTCATGGGGCTAGAAGCATCTGCACTCATTTTGCTGCCTACCTGCCCCATGCTACTGGAAAATCCAACACTTGCCGTAGACGCCATATAGTCCCCTGTGAAATGGAGTTGATAGTTAATTTTTACCCAACGTGGGAGTTCAAGTCACTTCCCTGGTCTGCCGCCCTCCTCTCAACAACAACAACAACTAGTATTTATATAGCGCCTTTAACATAGTAAAACGTCCCAAGGCGCTGCACAGGAGTATTTTAAGACAACATTTTTAACACCGATCCACATAAGGATCAATTAGGGCAGGTGACCAAAAGCTTGGTCAAAGAGGTAGGTTTTAAGGAGCGTCTTAAAGGAGGAAAGAGAGGTAGAGAGGCGGAGAGGTTTAGGCAGGGAATTCCAGAACTTAGGACCTGGGCAAAAGAAGGCACGGCCACCAAAGGCTGAGCGATTATAATCAGGGATCCTCAAGAGGGCAGAATTAGAGGAGCGCAGATATCTCGGGGGGGCTGTGGGGCTGGAGGAGATTACAGAGATAGGGAGGGGCGAGGCCATGGAGGGATTTGAAAACAAGGATGAGAATTTTGAAACTCTCCCCCAAACGCCCCACCCCCGCTCCGATGAAGCCCCCCTTCCACCATTTTGCAAGCTGGGATGCCTCACCTCAGTGGACCTACTGGGTTCCAGTCTTATGTTTGGATCCTTATGGGACAGAGAATTGGGAAGTCTCATCATAGTACCTGTCATCACCCACAGCCCCCTCTGACATGGCTGTCCCTGTCAGGAGATTGACAGAGGCCGTGCCCCTTCCAAGGTCAATCTGGATTGCTCAACTAAAGTCAGGGCCCAGTGCAATTGGCATCCAACCCTTCTTCCGGATGTGTTCCACCAGACTCCCTCTAGGATAACGGTGGGAGTCTGTCAAAATGTCGAGGAAATTCAGCCCCATTTACTCGAGCACATGAGTACAGGACAACTATTAATAAAAATGAATATTCAACTATGATAACTTTGCTAACTTGGAACAGGTCAGCGTGTGATATAATAAATTCTCTTCATCTGAAGGTTCCATTGTTTACAGCCTGAATCACGGTCTGATAGAATGTTTATTCTGTACGTTTCTAGGGCCTGGAGTTTCCGTTCGATTGCGCTGTTTTTTTGGCGCAATTCGCTCAGTGTCAGCATAACCGGCGCAAAGGTTTGCGGAATTTTAAGCGCAAATTGCATTCAGCGCATCTCAATGTTCCGCGATCTTTTTGCGCTAGTTTTACAAACATCGCGCTGGAAGCAGGCCCCGCCCACAAAACTGGCCACGCCCCCCCTCCCCAGGGCGATTTAATCACCATTGGGAGTTTCCGCTAATTGCGCTCGTTTGCAGGCCTTTGAGGAAGTTCCAAAAATTAAGCTGGATCTTTTGGGCGCAAGGACACTAATAAGTACATGATGAAAGGTTTTGAATGGATTTTTTTTATTTATTTACTAAGGAACTGACTACTGTACCCCAATCTAACTAGAAAACAGTTTTGTATATTTTTTAAAAGTCCCTTTCAGTAATTTAAAATCGGGTTACTCACAAGTGGTGGATTGACACTGTGATTTAAAATGCTTATTTTTTTTACGATAAACCCATTTTCAGCTGTATTAATAAAACTTTACCAAGTTACCACTCTTAAATATATCAATGAATATTTTTTAGAATTTTTTTTTTTTTTAATTACGATTTTAAATGCTGTCAATTGTGCTGGTTCATGGCAGATTTTGCGTACGGTGATATACAAATGAGTTTGAGCAGAAACTCGGGATAAAAATTTGCGCCAGAGGCGCCCAAAGCGGAAACTCTACCCAGAGTCAAGGAGATCACGAGAGGACTCGTGTCATATTTTCTAACCTAAATACAAGAATCTTAGGCGATGCTACAACACCAGGGCTTGTTTGTGTAAGGTCACAAGTTGGCTTGTATGGAATGAAGTCTCACTTACGGGAGTGGGGCCTCGGTGCTGAGCACGAGTAACAAATATCTGACTAAAAACCCAAAGTGCAACAAGAGAATTCCTGTTAAATGAAGAACCTAATTTCCCCACTGATCGGGAGTTCTGTGGGAAATTTTGGCACAACTTTTCTATTGCACCATTTCTTGGATGTTCTTGATTATTTTAGCAGACTATCTGAAATGCAAAATAACACGACTTGCAATTCGCTGAAATATCACAAATGATGCAAGAGGTGAGCGCATTCAACATAATAAAACTGGCAATCATCGGCAGAAAAGTGCAGTACCCATTAACAGGGAATAAAGAGCTACAATGAGTGAATACAATGGATGCAAATGGAAGCTGGTTTTCAATTTTTATTCACTTAACGCATATTAAATTTTAAATTATTCCTGTGGGAGGATAGTGGAGATCTAGGAATGGACAAATATTTGCTTAACTACCTTTGGGGCTCGGGGTACATTTTGCCGGGCTTAGTCTGAGCATAGGTGGTGAGTCCATAATTAGGGTAAATCATACCTGGTCCCTGGAATAAGCGATGGGTTCCAAGGCTTTTCCTTGTTACAATTTTACTTGTGTTTATATTTACTCATGAGAAAAAAATTGGGCTCCTGCCCAACTTCAGTTCAATACACAGAACGGTCCTCTGATATCTATCTGCCGGTGCTGGTTCACGCTTATCATTTTCATCTCCAGAGGAGAACAAGTTTCAAAGCGACGGAGAGCAGCCACTGATTACTAAGGAGAGATCACCGCTGCTCTCCTCTGCTGGTTTAAATACACACGCAAGCTGTAACCATCAAAGCTGGAGCACTTTTTAATTAGATTTCATTCAAAGGGAGCTTTAAACTAAGAGTTTGTTTTCGTGCATTGATGGCTAGCTTGCATTCCAGTCGGGGGAAAATTAACTTAAATACACGGATTCCAATAGTTCCTTCTAATTGTAGCTAGCATCATGACCTGCTGACAAAAGACTTTAAAAGTATGAATTTCATTTAATATTGTCATGTTCAGCAAAAGGTTCCAGAAAGGACTCCTAGATGAAGGCTGGTTAATATGCTAAAGATAAGAAAGACTTGCATTTCAATAGCGCCTTTCGTGACCACCAGACGTCTCAAAGAGCTTTACAGCCAATGAAGTACTTTTTTTGAAGTGTAGTCACTGTTGTAATGTGGGAAATGCAGCAGCCAATTTGCGCACAGCAAGCTCCCACAAACTGAAAATGACCAGATAATCTGTTTTTGTTATGTTGGTTGAGGGAGAAATATTGGCCAGGACACCAGGGAGAACTCCCCTGCTCTTCTTCAAAATAGTGCCATGGGATCTTTTATGTCCACCTGAGAGAGCAGACGGGGCCTCGGTTTAACGTCTCATCCGAAAGACCGCACCTCCGACAGTGCAGCACTCCCTCAGCACTGCACTGGGAGTGTCAGCCTAGCTTTATTGTGCGCAAGTCCCTGGAGTGGGACTTGAACCCAGAACCTTCTGACTCAGAGGCAAGTGTGCTACCCACTGAGCCACAGCTAATTGGAAGTTATGTTCCCCAAAGACTAAACAATAAGCAATCCATTAGCTTTTCTGGATAATCATTAAAACATCTCACACCCATTGTGTGGGGAAACCTTGTGATCCCTCTCTGTGCAGAGACCCCAGAAAAGACAGGAGACTTGCAAGTAGAAAGGGTTTTTTTTTTAAATGGGAAGTCTGCAAGGGCAGTCAAGTTTGTCGAAGGGTAAGCTGTGAGGGCCTTCACTGAGGCGAAGAGGTAAAGAAATGCCGGAGGATAGATAGAAGTCCTCTTGTTTAAGTCAAGCACGATGAAACACTCATTGGCGGGAACATGGCGTGCTCTTTATTTTGTATCACTATGCAAAGATATGTTACGCCTATTGAATTAAGTCAAACAGATTGTAACTGTCGCTCCGCGTGTCCATTGTCCTATTAAATAAAATAGCTTACCAATTCATGTCAAGCACCATCTCACTAAGTGATAACCCAGCCCACTTCAGAGGCAGAAGCAAAATACATGAGTATTCAGTCCCGATCACAGGGGAATGCTGTTGTTACATCCCTGGGTCATGCTATTGTAAAAGTAGGTACAAGACAGTGTGGGTCAACGCCTAGAAAAGTAAGAAGCTTGGGAACAATTAACATTACTGACTCTGAGAAGGTGTATACAGCAGACCTGAATTCATAACAATCAGTGACAACTTGGCAGTAGACACTTTGTCTAGTTCCAGCTTTTCAGTGATATCATGAATGGAGGGCAGAATTTCCTCTTTATGATGCCATTGCAATCCTGCTACAAGATAATAGCGTACATTCACTTATGTTCGTCTGAAATCCCTCTCTCCATATTTTAGCAGAAATGTTAGCCCATGTAAAATGCATGTGCTAAATGTGCACCAATGCTATTACATCATTGAAGAAGAGAATCTAAATGGAGGAACAAAACTATGCAATGTCACATCAAGATTTTTGCACAAAATGTCCTCCACTAGACTGCTTCTAATCAGCAGTTTAAAGGTACCAGAAACACTAGCCAGTTCAGACGGAGAGACACTAATAAGACACAGGTACCTTCCTTTATAGTATTTTCCACTCTGCAGCAATCCACGTTCCGCCGAATAATGTTTAGAGGGTGTTTTTCCAATTGTTAGTGCCTCTGCAATAGAACTTTGCAAAACCAGGATTGTATATTGGGAATTCGAGAGCTTGCCGGAATTTATGTTCCAAGTGTGCGAAGCTCTGTGCTGGAATGCTCAAGGTGAAAATGTACCCCAGGAGGGTTCAACAGCCCCAGAATAGAGCTTTCTGTTACAAGAAGCCATGAATTTACTGCCTCTCATTGCTGACAGCAGGTATAAGAATACCAGTGGCAACCAATCAATTACAGTGATACTCTCCGAACAGATTTTCTTACCACTTTAACTTAGTCTGGGGCAATATTTTTCTACAGTTCTTCATCAGCAACAACTAAGGCACATTTGCTCATGATGCAGGTGTGAGTCGGCATGTTAAAAGGCATTTGAACAATGATTGGTTTACCAGGTGACTTTTTCAATCTTCGTTATTCCCGCATCAGTTCAAATATGTTCATAATTCCTTTTTTAATTTCAACTGCTAAAGACAAGCTATCTCTTCTGTTGGTTAGTAAGTGAAATCGATGGCCAAGAATAGCATCGCATTTTCTTTCCAAAGGTGGAAATATTTTAAAGGCAGCCAGTTGCCAATGGTTATTCTGGACTCTGCTTATCCAGTTACCTTGAACTTCGCTATGAACACAAATAACGTACAATGGGAATAGGAAGATAGGAACAGGAGGAGACCATTCAGCTCTTCGAGCCTGTTCCGCCATTCAATTAGAACGTGGCTGATCTGTATCTTAACTCCATCCACCCGCCTTGGTTCCGTAACCCTTGATACCCTTTGCCTAACAAAAATCTAGCAATCTCAGTTTTGAAATTTTCAGTTGACCCCCCAGCCTAAACAGCTTTTTGGGGCTGAGAGTTCCATATTTCCACTACCTTTTGTGTGAATGTTATCACGAAAAGCATCAGTTTTGCAAAGAAATTATCCATGTATTTGTGACTTGCTCTGCAGTGATATTTCTGAAGAATAAACACTTGCATTTTATGAAGAAAATCCCCAGTGTAAAAGAATATACATAAAACATCACATAGATAAGCTACTGAGAAATGAATAGATTGCTGTTTTTGAATAATATTGCTGGTGATATACAGTTAATCTGTTTGACAAACATCCCTACAGCTTCATTACTTTGTGGAAATCAGCTGTTATCCACCTGGTCTCATATGCAACCAGCTAACCACAGGGAATTTACACTTTAAAAAGAGTATTAAGGGGGAAAAAAAATCCTAATGATAGATATTGGCTTCCAATTATATTAGCTTTCACTTCAAAACATGACAAGGTGCTTTGCAGAATAAATTGCCGTTACACAGGCAAATAGAACAGCTTTCCTCCAGCAACTATGAGATGAGGGACTAATTCATTAGTTTCAGGTGGTTTTGGTTGCAGGAAGAATGTCGGGCAGGACACTAAGAAAACTTTCTGCTCTTCCAGTGCCATGGGACCTGCAACATCCGCCTGGACTACCAGAACAGGAAGACCAGACTTCTGTTTAACGCCTCATCTGATGGACAGAGGTACAGAGTCAACAACTAGCTTTCCAGCTTACTTGTCCTCTTGTAAGCCAACTAACTTCAATTATCTTCCTCCACTTGTTAGAATGGGAAATCTGCACTATAGATCTTGTTCCCCACACCAGTCATATGACATCATTCTGGATGGTGATGTAAATAACCCAATATTTGACAAGTCAATGAGTGTGAAATTCGCCTTGCCCGATAGCAAATTGCCATAGCCAGTTTTGCACTGTCCGTTTTTCATTATAAATCTGGGGGGGGGGGGTGGTGGGGGGGTTGTAAAACGGGCTGCCGATTCACTGTTGCCTATCTTGCGTTACTGCCCAAAATGAATTTCGCCCCCAATATTTATGGGATTATCCTTTTTATTCCATTTATGAGCAAGAACTTTTTGGGTCCTCAGAGTAGCAAAATATATTACATGGGATATACAGCACAGAAACAGACCATTCGGCCCAACCAGTCCATGCCGGCGTTTATGCTCCACTCGAGCCTCCTCCTGTCTTTCCTCATCTAAATCTATCAGCGTAACCCTCTATTCCCTTCTCCCTCATATGCTTGTCTAGCCTCCCCTTAAATGCATCTATACTATTGGCTTCAACTACTCCCTGTGGTAGCGAGTTCCATATTCTCACGACTCTTTGGGTAAAGAAGTTTCTTCTGAATTCCGTTTTGGATTTCTTGGTGACTATCTTATATTGATATTAAACATGTTGCTGTCTAAGTACAGGGACAATTTAATAGGCTTTAGGACATTTTAATAGACTTTAATATTCACGTACCCTTCTATCAAAGTACTGTTGAGGTGTGTTAATACATTGGTAAATAAGCCGCACCCACGCCAGAATTATTTTTCATGAGTGTTTCTGCAACATACATAATTAATACTGCAATATCTACTTTCACAACAGAAAGCTTTCATTTGGGATCCCATGGTTTCAACGTCCTGTCTGATTATTCGATAGTAGACATATTTTAGTTTTATGTAGAATGATGTCCTGCGAATAAACTATGTAGCTGCCAACAAAGCCACGAGCTAGCAGGAGGTGTCATTTGACTAGTGGATAAAAGCTGATTGAGAGTCAGTTGGCACAGTACGATCTCTCCATCTGCAGAGGCAGGTGTCACAATAGTGACTCATAATCTCGCCCACAGGTCAGAAAAACAATGTTAAAGTTGATGAAACATTGAGATCTGAAACTTCTGGGAGCCTGAGGGTTTGATCAAAAGATCACAAGATAATTACAGTTGAAGGAGGTCATTTGACCCATTTTGATTAACCCATCCAGACAAATCCTAACGTCACCCCGTTGTAGCATCCAATTGTTTCTCAAATCATTCCAGCGCTTTTGCCTTCACCAATCTATCTGGAGGTTTATTCCACATGCTGATCACTCTTTGTGTGAATAATCATTTCCTGATATCCGTGCTAAATGTACCCTTCATTCTTTTCAACCTGTGTCTCCTAGATCTACTCCCGCAGTTCAATTTAAAAATAATATTCTGGGTTAATGTTTTTTATACCCTTAACAACCTTATATACCTCTATAAGATCTCTCAGTCGCCTCCTTCCCAGCCGGAAAGGCCCAAGTTTCTCCTGTCTTTCCTCATAACTCAGACACAGACAGGGCTCCAAGGGTTAGAGTATGAGGAGAGATTACATAAACTAGGCCTGTATTCCCTGGAATATAGAAGGTTAAGGTACGATTTGATTGAGGTTTTTTAGTATTTTGAAAGGAACTGATAGGATAGATAGAGAAAAACTTGTTCTGCTGGTGGGGGAGTGTAAGACAAGGGGACATAACCTTAAAATCAGAGCCAGGCCATTCAGGAGAGAAGTTAGAAGTTAGGAAACACTTCTTCTGCAAAGGGTGGTAGAAATGTGGAACTCTCTCCCACAAAAAACAGATGATGTTAGCTCAATTAATAGTTTGAAATGTGAGAATGATAGATTTTTGCTAGACAAGGGTATAAAAGGATATGGAGCCAAGGTGGATGGAGTTAAGATACAGATCAGCCATGATCTCAGTGAATGGCCGAACAGGCTTGAGGGGTTGAATGGCCTCCTCCTGTTCCTATGTTCCTTGACACTAGAGATCAGCCTCATGACTCTTTTCTGCATTGCTTCCAGCACTTGAACATCTCTCTAGTTTCAAGGCAACTAGAACTGAACGCAGTATTCAAAATGCAGTCTGACTAGAGGACTATAATATTTAATTATTACCTCCTCTGACTTACATTCTACTGTTTTGAGTTTCCAAGGCCGGAATTTTGTGGGGTTCAGCGGGCACGATTGGTGGCGGGTCAGGAGGGAAAGTGATTTTTTTTGACAGCGGGTCAGGACCCCGCTGTGAACCCACCACCACGCGCCTTTCCCCGATGTTGGGTCTGTCAGCACTGAGCAGACCCGACACGCAGCAGTAGGGGACCCAATTCAGGTAATTAGTGGCTTGTTTAAAGCCACTTAAGAATGATTTTCAGCTTACCTTCAGCATTTGACAGCTCGCCCACAGGGTCCACTCTGGTCGTGGATCATGTCTGTCAAGCTGAGGCGGGAGTTCCGTGACTATTGCTCCAGCTGATTCCTTGACAACTTCAAATGTAATGTAAAAGCTCCCACCTTACAGAGATATCTTCCCTCAGCCACAAACTCTTCCTCACTGCATTTCCACTACAGATTCACCATGCTGCAAGTCTTTACACAAGTCTCCATCCAGTCTGACCTCATTACCTCTCTCACCATTGACAGATCGCTTTTTCATCTCTACTTCACCTGCCATCTATTCCATCAGCATGGGTGCCCTTTATACGCTCTTACCTTGGTCCTCAGAATCCCACCACAATCAGCCCCAACACCAGCATTACCAGGCACACCAGCAGCACCAACAACACCACCAACCTTCTCCGCAATCAACTGATGCTGCACAGGACACAGGGCATCAGCACCTGACCACATTGCTGCCCAGGAGGCCAGGAATGACCTCACCATGGCCAGATTTATTTCACTTGACGCTGTACACCCATATGGCTGCACATGATGCACCAGGTTGGCACCACCCCACACCAACACAATAAAGCATCCCTACAATGCCCAAGCCATTCCTTTCAGACTCATCACCATTTCAGGGGGTACCGTTATGTCTCACCATTCACTGCAACTCACTAAGCCACTTCCAAAGGTGCACACAAATCTGTCCAAGAATGCAAAGTGTTGAAAATAAAGGTTTCAATGTTTGACACCACATTAACAGAAACTTTACATGAACATTGCATAAAACACCCAAGTGCCTACCCTTGTGTGTTGTTAGTTGGTATGATTGCACTAGGATGAGGGTGAGTGTGGGGGGTGTAGGGGGTGGTGTGGTAGCCAAATTCGTGTTAAGATCCAAAAATCACTCCCTTTAGGGTTCTATTCGAGTTTCTGGGGGATTTTGCGAAGCCTACAGGGTGGCTAGTGAGATGGGGATGTGATACTGTAGATCAAGAGGGATGGGTGGAAGTCCAAGGTAAGTTGGTGTGAGTAAGAATGTGCAGGACTAGGGTAGGGAAGGCAGAGTGATGGGGATGTGATGAGAGGCACAGCAGGATGAGGTTGAGTGTGGCTTTGTACTAACATTTCGTGATCTACTGAGATCATTGAAATGTTTGCGGCACAGCACCCAGGTCCTCCTGACCACATCCCTGCTTGTGCCCTCCTCTGCAATGTGCAACCAGGCTGTGTTGGTCTCCTGGGGAGGTATCTTCCGCCCATGGGAAGGGAAGAGGACCTCCCTGCGTGCATATGGAGGGAGTCATGGGAGAGCCTGGGTGCAGCCCTGTGCCTCTGTGCAGTGATTGTCAGTGTTTGCAGCATCTCAATGCCGTAGAACACTGACAGCACAAATGTCAAAATAAAGTTGGCCGTGGTCCCGGTAAGGAAACCGGCTGATGACGCGTCATCAAATGATGTCACCAGACCCGCTTCCTCTAATTGGCCGGGAAAGGCACTGGGCGGGGCTGAACAAGCCCAATCACGGTAAATTCATTTCACAGCGTGGGATGGAGCCGGCAGCGGGGTCGGGACCCGCCACTGACGTCGCCCGCCACAGATCCACCAAGGTTGGTAACATCCCGGCCCAAGATTCAGGTATTATTAATAGTGCTGTGTTGGTCAGGAATGTTAGAACTATCTACTGATGGTTGAAGGACCCGCATGGAAGCTGTGGGAGGATTTGATGCAAAAGCAGCAGCAAATTCACCTGCACGCTAACCAGTGGCAAGCTGCAGGCAACACGTCCCTATAAACTATTATCTATAAGCAAAAAGGTTATATCAGTAGTAGAAGGAGATGGCAGTGATATTTCAGAAGCTGTTTTTCTTCTAATAGATCCATTTAGAAGTATGTCATCACAAGTGGAGAAGTGTGTCACAGGATTGCATTCTGTAGTCAGATTCGCAGCGTTACTTGGTCAGTGGAGATGCAATTGAGTTTCCCAGTTTGTCAGAATGGTGCGGGCACATGACACTTGAGTGTGCTTGCTATTTGTCTGGCATACTTCCAAAAATAACGAGGTGAGGAGGAAGTGAGCACTGGTGGCTGTCGGAAGGAATAGGAGGTGCAGGCTAAGTCGTGCCTCGTTGAGGATTTTTTTTGGGCAGGCTCAGTTCCGTTTCAGAAGGTCGTGGGTTCAAGTCCCACGCCAGAGAGTTGAGGACCGAATCCAGGCCGACGCTCCCAAGTGCAGTACTGAGGGAGCGCAGCACTGTCGAAGGCGGCGTCTTTCAGATGAGACGTTAAAGCGAGGCTCCATCTGCCCTCTCAGGTGGACGTAAAAGATCCCATGCCAACATTTTGAAGAAGAGCAGGGGAGTTCTCCCCGGTGTCCTGGTCAATATTTATCCCTCAACCAACATCTGGTCATCATCACATTGCTGTTTGTGGGAGCTTGCTGTGCGCAAATTGGCTGCCGCGTTTCCTACATTGCAACAGTGACTGCACTTCAAGAGTACTTCATTGGCTGTAAAGCACTTTGGGACATCCTGAAGTCGTGAAAGGTGCTATATAAATGCAACTTCTTTATTTCTTTGCTAACAGCCTGGAAAGAAATGCTCTATAAACTACCACCTCAAAATGTAGTCCCCGTTCTGTAGAATTAAATTAACCTTTTTTTGTGTGTTTTATCTTTTTAATCTTTGTTTTCGCAAAAAAGATAAAAATTCCAAATATGTTAGAAATGGCTACCCAGCCATTCCAAACACTTACCATGGCAATTGCATCACTTTAACAGAATGATGTCTTGGCTTTTAACACACTTGAATCTGAAAGCTCACAAAAACAGGATGATACTGTGTCACAAAAAGATGGAATTATGTGGTTGACTATCTCTGTGCACTTGGCACATTTTGGTGCGGGGGGGGGGGGGGTTGGTGGTGGTGGAGAGCTAGAAATAAAAAGCAACTATGTTTGGTTTGTTAAAGTTGAGATTTCAATCGACGTAAGGTATGACGGAGACTTATCACCAATAATTCATTTGCTTGGGTTTTGCCATCCCAAAGACTTCAAATTTGGTGGTAACGGAAACGCCTCAAAGTAAAAGCAACTGCTACACCCGTCAGTGATTGGTCGGGAGAATACTAGGTATGACTAAAGAGTGTGGTTAGAATGTGGAACTCGCTGCCACATGGAGTAGTTGAGACAAATAGCACAGATGCAGTTAAGGGGAAGCTAGATAAACACATGAGGGAGAAAGGAATAGAAGGACATGCTGACAGGGTGAGATGAAGCAGGGTGGGAGAAGGCTCGTGTGGAGCATAAACACCGGCATGGACCTGTTGGCCTTAACGGCCTGTTTCTGTGCTGTAGATTCTATGTCATTCTATGACTATGTAAACCCAATGTAGCCTGTATCTCTGCTTCCCATCATAAGAACATAAGAAAGAGGAGCAGGAGTCGGCCATTCGGCCCTTCGAGCCTGCTCCACCATTCAATGAAATCATGGCTGATCTCCTGCCTCAACTCCATTCACCGGCCCTATCGCCATATCCCTTGATGCCCTTACGAGTCAGAAATCTATCGACTTCTGTTTTGAATATACCCGATGACTGAGCCTCCACCGCCCTCTGGGGTAGAGAATTCCAAAGAGTCACCACCCTCAATGCAACTGTGATGATTGTGGCAGAATGCAAAGCTCCAACAAGAGGGGGAAAGGGGGAAAAACACAGTACAAGAAAGGGTTAAATATATGTATTGTGCCTGAACTACTATATAGATAATTCTCTGAAGTGAACAGAAGAAAGAACTTAAGCTGGGAACAGACATGGTAGAAAAAAAGAGTATAAGTATACAGCTGCAAGGCTAAGCAGTGCAAAGTACCAGCAAGAACATCTCCTGCATTCTATTGCTGACCTTTAGCTAAAATCAATTAAGTTCGGCAGTTGAAGTGAAATTAAGAAAGCAGTCAGCCAGAATCTGTTCAGCAAGGCTGAACAGTCAGGAGCGGTGTGCTCTAAAATAGTTAGCGCGAGCTGAAGGTGAGAAGGCTGAGGCAGCGACTTTGGTCAAAGATTCTGGATCTGCACATAAAAAGTACAAAGTAATGTTGAAATAAATTACATACAACTTCACCAGAAGATCTGGGCTATTTCACAAGTTAGAATTAGTACCCAAACAAATCACGCAAAGCCCTTTTTTTTTTACTGTCCGCTTTGGTTTCCAGGCCAAGAGGTCAGGCCGCTGACCTTTTCCAGGCCTTTGCCAATGCACCCTTTCATGCTGGCCAACAAGTAGACAAGAGCTGCCTCGGGTAGCTCACCAGCCAATTCTTTTCTCTCTCACCTTCTCTTCACCTGTCGCATTCCCTTAACAGCCTGACAGAGAACATAGGCTGTGGGAAAACACTGGCGCGAATCCCCAACATAATATGGGCGGTGTTCTGATGTCCTTCCAACTTCAGCTCCTTTTAAAGGATCCTCAGTAATAACAAAATACAATGAAGAGATGAGAAAGCTTGAAGGTGCAATTTCCTGCATATCAGCAATGCAATAACTCTACCACAAAATGCACTAACAGGCAGGTGTAATAAAAGGTTATGTATGTGATATCTCACAGAAAAATACCATGCTAAGCATTGCGTAAACTTCCAATTCACGTCACAATAAACCATTAACTGTGTGCAGTTTTGGTCTCCTTACCTAAGAAAGGATATACTTGCCATAGAGGGAATGCAGCGAAGGTTCACCAGACTGAATCCTGGGATGGCAGAACTGTCGTATGAGGAGAGATTGGGTCGACTAGACCTGTATTCACTAGAGTTTAGAAGAATGAGAGGGGATCTCATTGAAACGTATAAAATTCTGACAGGGCTAGACAGACTGGATGCAGGGAGGATGTTTCCCCTGGCTGGGGGGGGGGGGGTCTAGAACGAGGGGTCACAGTCTCAGGATACGGGGTAGGACATTTAGGACTGAGATGAGGAGAAATTTCTTCACTCAGAGGGTGGTGAACCTGTGGAATTCTCTACCACAGAAGGCTGTGGAGGCCAAGTCACTGAATATATTTAAGAAGGAGATAGATAGATTTCTAGACACAAAAGGCATCAAGGGGTATGGGGAGAGAGTGGGAATATGGTATTGAGATAGAGGATCAGCCATGATCATATTGAATGGCGGAGCAGGCTCGAAGGGCTGAATGGCCTACTCCTGCTCCTATTTTTCTATGTTTCTATTAATGTAAACACTTCTCTCTATATGTGGAGCCTGATAGAAACAACGGAAGGTCTGAAATGGAGAAATAAATGTCATTACCATTCACTAACTGTTGTGTAAGGTTTCCACAACAGACAATGGCTGTTTTACTATGAAGTGACTCAAGGGGAAATGACACTAATAGGGTTTGGACCTTCTCCCCCCGCCCCCCCCCTAAAAAAAATAACCATTTTGTTGGTATATTTCACACTGGCAGTCATAAAGTTTGGATTGTGATTCTAGTCTTGCGTTTGAATTCTCCACCCACTCACTTACAAACAGGAGAAGAATTCAAGGCACATTCAAGGCACGTTCCTCTGAGGAGAAGCGTCCTCTCTGAGGAACTGTAAATATGAAAAAGAAAAAGAAAAGGAATGGCCTGGAGAAGAAGAATGGTTGGACTCCCATTCCCAGAAGATACTGAGACAGGCTATTCCTGTGAGTCTGCAGACAACACCCTCAGTGCGTGATAACAGAAATAGATTGAGCCTGTGGATGACTGAATCTAAACAAGGGGACTGTATGATCATGTTCAGTTATTATATTTAAATGTTCATGCCAGGAGGTCACTAATGGCATAAATGAATAATAGTAGGAATGGGAGGTACAGCACAGGAGGCCATTCGGCCCATCGCACCTGTGCTGGCTCTTTGAAAGAGCTCTCCAATTAGTCCCACTCCCCTGCTCTTTCCCCATAGCCCTGCAAATTGTTCCTTTTTGTAGGTTATAGTAAGAAAGAATGGTTTGAAAAAATCGGAGCTCTTATTCACTGTAACAGAGAAGGTTAAAGGGGAATTGAATAAAGGTTTTCAAGATTATTTGCGGTTTTAAGAACATAAATAGTGAAAGATTATATCCACTGCTTGGCTAAATTTGTAGCAGGAATACTTTACCACAAGCAGCTATTGAGGCAGAGGTTAGAACATCTTTTAAAAGGAAATGGATAAGTAGTTGAAAAGGAAAAAGGTAAAAGGAATAGGCAGGAAACACAGTACAATTATGATGGCCAAATGTCCTCTTGCTCTGCTGCGAGCCAAAACTTTAAGTGCTCACTCCCAATGCATTTATGTGGTCATGCTGATCATTTTTACCCTCAGTTCCTGTTTAATCTCCAAAAGGCAACATTCTTCAATGAACTGTTACTTTCTGATGTCACACATCAATCAGCTATGCTTCCTGCTGTGCCTAAAGCAATGGACTGAATTATTCCCAGGTGCACAGTGTCCTTGTTGCACTAAAGTGAAGCTAATATATACTCATAAAAGAATCAAATCTCATTATATTTAAGTATGTCCCAAATGGTGCAAAAAAGTACTTTGCAGAATTTTGAAAAGCAGAGTGCAAAAAAGAGGATTTTATTCCCCCCATGTATACCCACTTTAAAAAATGTATGATCAGAAATACACACCAGCTTCAAACAAGGCAACCCGTTAGGCAACATTGCTGCAATCCAATACTTCTTTCAACTGGATCAAAATATTTTCTGATGCAGCCTCGATTTTAAAATTCTCATCTTGTTTTCAAATCCCTCCATGATCCTCGCCTCCCCATCCCTATCTCTGTAACCTCCTCCAGCCCCACAACCCTCCAAGATACCTGCGCTCTTCCAATTCTGGCCTCTTGAGCAACCCCGATTATAATCGCTCCACTATTGGCAGCCGTGCCTTCAGCTGCCAAGGCCTTAAGCTTTGGAATTCCCTCCCTAAACCTCTCCGTCTTTCTACCTCTCTCTCCTACTTTGAGGCGCTCCTTAAAACCTACCTCTTTGACCAAGCTTTTGGTCATCTGCCCTAATATCTCTTTATGGGGCTCGGTGTCAAATTTTGCTTGATAATGCTTCTGCTAAGCACCTTGGGGTGTTTTACTACGTTAAAGGCGCTATATTAATACAAGTTGTTGTTGTTGCTTATGCATGGACTTCATTCTTTCTCTATCTTCAGGTTGACTTCTGTTCAAATATTTACATGTATAAAATTTTGAGTTACATAGGATATACAGCACAGAAACAGGCCATTCGGCCCAACCAGTCCATGCCAACGTTTATGCTCCACACGATGCTCCTCACATCTTTCCCCCATCTAACTCTATCAGCACGTCCATTAAGTGTCACACATACAAATTTCTGCATCACTTTTAAAATAAAGACTCTAAAAAGAGAGAAAGAAATTATTCCCAGTCCATCGAGAAACTTCATTAGCAACACAAAATACCTTCGGACTAACATTGAGCTTCAGTGTGTCTTGAAAAGCAATTTACCTCTAACTGACCTCAGTTGTGCACCAATTAGAACTCATGACTTTTAAGGGAAAGTTCAGGTATCAGACTGCTGGCTCTTAGCAGCAGAATAATACACAGTGTATAGTGTGTTATAATACTCCTGTCCTTCTCAACCAGCATGTCATGATTTACATTGAGTTACATCGAGTCTACAGCACCGAAACAGGCCATTCGGCCCAACTGGTCCATGCTGGCGTTTATGCTTCACATGAGCTTCCTCCCACTCTTCTTCATCTAGCCCTGTCTGTATACCCTTCTATTCCTTTCTTCCTCATGTGCTTATCTAGCTTCCCCTTAGATGTGTCTATGCTATTCGCCTTAACTATTCCCTGTGGTAGCGAGTTCCACATTCTCACCACTCTCTGGGTAAAGAAGTTTCTCCTGAATTCCCTATTGGATTTATTAGTGACTATCTTATATTTATGACTCTAGTTCTGGTCTCCCCCCACAAGTGGAAACATTTTCTCCACTTCCACTCAATTTGATCAATGCCACAGATCTTGTTAGTCTTTTTTTAATGAAACTAATTATCAAGCTGAACGAGGTCAGCAATGGTAAAAGGAAGGAGTTAGGACACAAGTCAGCAGTGGGTTATCAGACTGAAGCAGTAGTGTTTCACGTATATTATGGACAGCAAGGGGTACTACTAGAGATAAGATGGGCCAAATGGCGGCCTCCTGTGGCGTAAACATCTATGATTCTGTGAAGAAACGTTAAAAGACCTGATCATGTTCAGATCGCAGATTGCAAGTGTGGCCAAAATGCAAATAAAAAGGCCCAAATCATGCCTCTTATCATAAAAGGGTTGGAGCACTGTGCCAGAGAGTTTATCAACAGCACCTAACAGATTCTAAGCACAGCTAGTAGGAAACAGAGTGCAACAGAAAATGAAGGACGGGTTAATATTCCGCCTCAGTCTTTTATTCAAAATTAAAGCAGGACTTCATGCCAGGGCAAAGGTTACACATTTACCTCCCACCAACTAGCCAAGAAGAATGAGCAATCTGTTCAGACTCCGCTCGAGTCATCTTGGTACAAATCCGCTGAGGGGGTTCATCATTCATCTGTACAACCAATTGTGCCAAGCAAGAGGGAGCACTGTTTCAGCGACACCTCCATCATTGCAGAGTATAGTCAGCTGAATGCTCTGCTCTTTGCTCTTACAAAAATAAATCAGCCCTCGTGCAAACAAATATAAAAATCACTGAAAAAATGCTGAATGATGAAGCCGAGCAGTGCTTGCAACAAATCACATCAACAAATCCTGCGCCCTAATTCCAATGGTTCAGATTGGGATTTGTTTACCCCATCCATCAGTGCGTAATGTATCTCTTTCTGGAGTTCTCTCTGCAAGCAGCCGATTTCAAAAAATGACTGCTGATCCACGATGCCACATAAATGCTTTCTTTGGCATGAAACCCAAGAGTGGAAAACAAAAAATGGTGAATCAATTCATAAAGAAAGTGCAAATAGAAATAGGTCTCCAATGTTCGCTTCGGCTCTGCTCCAACAGTCACATGATTCTAGCATTCAGATGCAGGGTCCTTCTGTTTTGCTTACATGCATCCAAGTGGAGAACAGTAGATTAAACTAATGCCAAAATCACCTCAGGAGCCAAGAACAGCTGTCAGCTTCAGGAGCACCTACCATGACTGAAGGGCCACTAAACATTCGAACTTTAAAGTAGTGTTATTGTTACAACGCACCAGCTTCCAATAACGAAAAGACTTATTTTCCTCCAAACTTTAATCCATGCCCTAATTTAAATTTAAATTACTCATGTGACTCGGCCAACGTTGTCTACCTCATACGTTGCAGGCAAAGGATGCCCCGGAGCATGGTACATCGGCGAGACCATGCAGACACTGCGACAACGTATGAACGGACACCGCGCAACAATCGCCAGGCAGGAGTGTTACCTCCCAGTCGGGGAACACTTCAGCAGTCAAGGACATTCAGCCTCCGATCTTCGGGTAAGCGTTCTCCAAGGGGGCCTTCGAGACACACGACAACGCAAAATCATCGAGCAGAAACTGATAGCCAAGTTCCGCACCCATGCGGACGGCCTCAACCGGGATCTTGGGTTCATGTCACGCTACATGTAACCCCACCTGACGTAGAGTCATCCAGACTCGAGTCGTCGCTGGCTTGTTCTCTCTACACAGATGCGGCCGGACCTGCTGTGATTTCCAGCAAAAAAAGTAAAAAAAAAATTTCCATACAGACCCCAGCATCTGCCACATTTGACCCCTTGTGACCCCACCTCATTGTCTTTGTTGTATTTTGCTATTGTCTTTGATGTAATGTCTTCCTGACTGACCTGGTTGGACACCGTCCACACCTTTGATTGCCGTGATTGTCTCTCTGCCGAGGTGTGATAAAGGGCAGTTAGAAAGATTAACTGTAATCGTCTGGCAGTGTTCTCTGACTATATATGCTGTGCCCATATGTATTTCTTCACTTCACCTGACGAAGGAGCAGCGCTCCGAAAGGTTGTGATTTCAAATAAAGCTGTTGGACTATAACCTGGTGTTGTGCGACTTCTCACTTTTGTCCACCTCAGTCCAACACCGGCATCTCCGCATCATGGCTAATTTAAATGTGCAGTACCCCACAGTTGCTTCGATTCAATGGTAAAATACTTCCCCTCATTAGCTCTACTGTAAACCAGCATCGCCCACCCTCCCCCCACCCCACTTCTAAATCTAAACTAAGATTGTTCATTGAAAGATGTTGGCAAATGGAAAGATTTTCCAAATTTCGTACCAGACTTTGCTGGCAAAATAATGTTGAGTTTAATGGGGCTTGCCGTTAGTCAGTGTGGAAATAACCCAGCAATTTTTGGCGAGGGAGAGATGCGGCGTGAGTTGTGAATCGCCACAATTTGCTGGGCGATTTGCATTAGCCTCGTGAAAACGGCATCTCGCCCTCAATCACTAGCTTTTGTAGCTCGTCTGTTTTGGAGATGAGGAATTGAGTAGATAAGATCTGACTAAATCTGAGTCAGGAACAGCCATCTGCAAAAAAAAATATCACTTCACAAATCCAGAGAGAGCTAAAATATTTGTGGATGTGGCCAGCACAAATTGTGAGTCATTTACCATTCCGGATTCTGTGGCGTTCTCTGTTTTCAGATTTTTGCAGGCAAAAACATTTTTGAAAAAAAGAGAGGCAGTCAGAATAAATGTATTCTAACTGAAAATTCCAAACACAATAATAAAAGTAAAACATCAGGGGATTAGAGGCTTCATCTGGAATGATTTGATGTTTGGTTGCTGGTCTCCATTAGTAAACTACTCTTCGCTGCCACAACATCTGAAATGTGCATCCCGCAAACAACAAATTATTGATAGGTTAACAGCAAGCAGCTCCGTGTTCGTTTATTTAATTTGTCCCTTCCACTTGAGATTATTTTATCTGCCAGATCTCCACTCTGATAAAAGCCCCCTGGCCTGTCTTGTGGCAGAGATGGAGAATAGGTGGTCTTCACCCCTGGTGTCTATCAATCTTTATCTTCCACCACATTTTTGGGCCACTGGAACCTGCTTTATGTTTCCAGTTTTCCCATGCTTCCAATTGTCTCCTGGCCGGCCTCCCATCTTCCTCCCTCTATAAACTTGAGCTCATCCAAAACTCTGCTACCCATATCCTAACTTGCACCATGTCCCGTTCAACCATGCTTGCGGACTTGCATTGGCTCCCGGTCAGATAACGCCTCGATTTTAAAATTCTCATCCTTGTTTTCAATGGACTCTCCCCTCCCTATCTCTGTAACCATCTCCAGCCCTACAACCCTCTGAGATCTCTGTGCTCCTCCAATTCTGGCCTCTTGCGCATCCCCAATTTTCGTTGCTCCACCATTCAACTAGACTCGACTTGAGTGTCAGATGTGGTTCAGTTGGTAGCACCCTCGCCTCTGAGTCTGAAGGTTGTGGGCTCAAGTACCACTCCAGAGACTTGAGCACAAAAATCTAAGCTGACACTCCAGTGCAGTACTGAGGGAGTGCTGCACTGTCAGAGGTGCCGTCTTTCGGATGAGACTTCCCTCTTGGGGGCGCTAAAACTCCATTTCGCAGTTACCGGCGCTAATTAGTGCCGGGCGCTAAAGTTAGCGCCCAGGTGATGTTAGTGCCCCAAAATGGTAGATACCGAATATTTCCCCCTTAGAGTATTGGAGGGTACTTTCAGTTAATGGTATTTTTGTGATGGGTGAGCATGAGTTTTTTTGTCACAGTTAAAAAAAATTCAATTGGTGGCCCGTCAGTGAATTGATGAGGTGCTTCTACTCTGCCTGTTTAAAAGGTATATTGCAGTGGTTTAATGAAATATTAGGTTAGCAAATATAACACCGCTATTCAAGAAAGGAGGGAGAGAGAAAAGAAGGAACTACAGGCCAGTTAGCCTGACATCAGTCGTCGGGAAAATGCTGGAATCCGTTGTTGAGGAAGTGGTATCAGGGCACTTAGAAAATCATAACATGATCAGGCAGAGTCAACATGGTTTTATGAAAGGGAAATCGTGTGTGACAAATTTATTAGAGTTTTTTGAGGATGTAACTAGCAGGGTAGAGAAAGGGGAACCAGTGGATGTAGTACATTTGGATTTCCAAAAGGCATTCGATAAGGTGCCACATAAAAGGTTATTACACAAGATAAGGGCTCATGGAGTTGGGAGTAATATAGTAGCATGGATAGAGGATTGGTTAATGGACAGAAAACAGAGAGTAGGAATAAACGGGTCTTTTTCAGGTTGGCAGGCTGTAACTAGTGGGGTGCCGCAAGGATCAGTGCTGGGGCCTTAGCTATTCACAATCTATATTAATGACTTAGATGAAGGGACCGAGTGTAATGTATCCAAGTTTGCTGACGATACAAAGCTAGGTGGGACAGTAAGCTGTGAGGAGAACACAAAGAGTCTGCAAAGGGATATAGATAGACTAAGTGAGTGGGCAGTAAGGTGGCAGATGGAGTACAGTGTAGGGAAATGTGAGGCTATTTACTTTGGTAGGAAGACTAGAAAAACAGAATATTTTTTAAATGGTGAGAAACTTTTAAATGTTGGTGTTCAGAGAGATTTGGGTGGCCTCGTGCAAGAAACACAGAAAGCTAGCATGCAGGTACTGCAAGCAATAAGGAAGGCAAATGGCATGTTGGGGTATAAGAGTAATTGTACAGGGCCTTGGTGAGAACACACCTGGAGTACTATGCACAGTTTTGGTCTCCTTATCTAAGGAAGGATATACTTCCCTTGGAGGTGGTGCAATGAAGGTTCACCAGATTGATTCCTGGGACGAGAGGGCTGTCCTGTGATGAGAGATTGTGTAGATTGGGCCTCTACTCTCTGGAGTTTAGAAGCATGAAAGGTGATCTCATTGAAACATGCAAGATTCTGAAGGGGATTGACAGGGTAGATGCTGAGAGGTTGTTTCCCCTGGCTGGAGTGTCTAGAACTAGGGGGCATAGTCTCAGGATAAGGGGTAGGCCTTTCAAGACCGAGATGAGGAGGAATTTCTTCACTCAGAGGGTTGTGAATCTTTGGAATTCTCTGCCCCAGAGGGCTATGGATGCTGACTCTTTGAGTATATTCAAGGCTGAGATAGATAGATTTTTGGACTCTACAGGAATCAAGGGATATGGGGATCGGGCAGGAAAGTGGAGTTGAGATTGATGATTAGCCATGATCTTATTGAATGGTGGAGCAGGCTCGAGGGGGCGTATGACCGATTCCTGCTCCTAATTCATATGTTCTTATGTTCGGTTGAATAACTTTTTCCTTGTATTATTGCATGCTATCAATTAGCTTCTAGGATCTTGTAGAACTATGTGACATAGATAGTGATTAAGTATAATGTTTTCTTTTTATGTTATTGTGACAAATTTTCGTTATTCTATGTTTTATATAATCTAATAAATGTCTCAGCCAAAAATATGTACTTTTTGTCTGTAAGCTGGCAGAGAGAAGTCATGACTGGTAAACTCTATATGTGTGGAAGGGCTGGTTCTGGTTAGAATTTGGAGCGGCCTGTCTCAGTGAGATCAACTAGAAACAACTTTCAGCTAAGTTACCAGCAAAAGTGGAGTGGCACAATACAGTTTGGCTAACCTTGTGAGACAAGGTGAGGATGATGATACCTTAACACAATTAGAATTCACTTGACTAGCTATGCCAAAAGGCTTTTCTGTCTGACTAGATTCATTGAAAAAAAAATCAAATAGAAGCCTCTAGTTTTTTCAAAGCAGAATCTCTGGCTGAAAGATTACGTATTTCAACATTCAGTTGTGTAATGAATCAACCCATCTGTATGGCATACAGATATGGTCATCTCATTATTGCAAGATATTATCTGTAGTATCAAAAGGAAAATATGAAAACAGAATTTGAATCTTGGGTCAGTAAGACATCTCCCCAATTCTATTAAGATTGGAGAACCTGGAAGCATTGTTGCCTCTGATGGAATGTCTCCATTCTGCCCACAAGTGGTGAGTTGGGGCCCCAAACACCAGCAGCACAGCAAGAAAATGTAGGAAGTGCAGACACAACCAGGAGATCAGAGTCTGAACTGAAATGCAGCCTGCATGGGGATGATGGACGTGTGTTTAGAAATTGCCCAGACTCTTACACAACTAGAATGCATGGTATGAGAAAGAAGCATGAGCAGAGGCAGTAGGAAGTGGCGAAATATTGGATGACCATCCAATCATTATATACCTTCAGAAGGCGCTGGAAAAACTCAGCAGGCCAGACAACATCCGTGGAGAGAGAAACAGAGTTAACGTTTCAGGTCGAAGACCCTTCGTCAGAACTGAGAAAAAAGCAGGAAATGAAAGAGATGAAGTTGGAGGCTGGGGGAAGGAATAAAAGAACAAAAGGGGAGGTCTGTGAGGAGTAGAGACATTAAGAGATGCTCAAGGCGAGACGAGATGGTAATAGGACAGGTTAAGAAACAAAAGATGGCTCAGAAGACAAGCAAGCTCCATGCCCAGTAGAAGGCCTGTTTAACTGAATTCTGAAGTAACCATGCCTTCCAAATTCTGAGCACAGCAGGGGAGGTCTCAACTGCAGGGGGGAATGCTTCTCGAGTATAGTGGGGTCTGCGATGGGACTGAGTAGCAGAAGGTGAGGTGAAATCAATTCAGGAGGATATGCTGGTGGATGAAAGGTACGAGGAACAGGAGGATGAGAAGTATAAAGTGGGTTGCCTATTAATGTGTAAGATGGGATGAAAAATGAGAATCTACAGATAAGGTACAGGATAGCATAAAAGTGACAGGTGATAGTATAGCATTGCTTGATGAAGAATCTGTTTTCCCAGTGGCAGATAAGTCATTTTTAAATATAATGACCGTGGGGAATAAGAGCTAGAGTTGGAGGTGGGAAAGGATATGGAAACTAGAATTGGGCTAATGGTGACAAAAGAAAATGTGTGAAAGAAGGAGGACCTGCAAGTTCTAGGATTCAGTTTATTTTCCTTTTTAATCCCATGAAGGTCTCTTCCATTTGTGTCGGGGAGCTACCTTCTTTACAGATCACCCGATGCTACAAGCAGTGTTAGATATCCTTAACGTTATAGAAATAGGAAGAGGCAGTTGGAAATCGAACATATCGCTGCTGGAAGATAAAACTGTGTGGCATTTAAATGACGCTTCAAGGAATGGAAATCCTTGCAGATTTTCTTTGAGTCTAAAGGAGATTAGTGGGATGGCCAAGGAAACACCAAGGATTTATTTTAAATTGATAGGTGACAGGAAAGCTCAGGATGTACAAGAGAGAAAAATTGGATAGATCTGAAATGCCTAGTTGAGCATTACAAAAATAGGCTTGACATTAAAAAAGAAATTACTCAAAAATAACGAAATCCAGACTGCTATTTCTAACCAACAAAGGGAAGTGATTTTTCAAACTAGAACTCAGTATCAAGAACCATGTAGTAGGGACATAGGAACAGGAGGAGGCCATTCAGCCCCTCGAGCATGTTCCTCTATTCAATGAGATCATGGCTGATCAGTATCCTAACTCCATCCACCCGCCTTGGCTCCATATCCCTTAATAACCTTGGCTAGCAAAAATCTACCGATCTCACATTTAAAATTATTAATTGAGCTAGCATCTACTGCTTTTTTTGTGGGAGAGAGTTCCACACTTCTACCACCCTTTGCGTGAAGAAGTGTTTCCTAACTTCTCTCCTGAATGGCGTGACTATGATTTTAATGTTATGTTCCCTTGTCCTGGACTCCCCCACCAGCGGATAAAGTTTCTATCTACCCTGGCAATTCCTTTCAAAATCCTAAAAAACACAATCAAATCACCCCTTAACCTTGACACCCTAGTCCACTCCTCTATCACCCCCAACACTCCTTCCCCTTCACCCAGCACCTTCCCGTGCAAGCGCAGGAGATGCAACACATGCCCTTATACCTCCCCCCTTCCCACTGTCTAGGGCCCCAAACAACCCTTCCAGGTGAAACAGCGATTTACTTGTACTTCTTGCAATTTAGTATACTGTATTCGCTGCTCACGATGTGGTCTTCTCTACATTGGGGAGACCAAACGCAGATTGGGTGACCGCTTTGCGGAACACCTCCGTTCAGTCCGTTAGGGGAACCCCGAGCTTCCGGTCGCCTGTCACTTTAATTCACCGCTCTACTCCCACTCAGACCTCACCGTCCTCGGCCTCTTGCATTGTTCCACGGAAGCTCAGCGTAAGCTCGAGGAACAGCACCTCATCTTTCGATTAGGCACTTTACGGCCTTCTGGACTCAACATAGAGTTCAACAATTTCAGATCCTAACCTCAACCCCTATCATATATATATATATTTTTTATCCACACTCTTTGTCTGTCTTTTTTTCTTCTCCCCCACATGGCAGCTGTCTTTCATTCTGCCAGCGCAATTTACACTTCATCTAGAGCCATCCTTTGTTTCTTAACCTGTTCCATTACCATCTCTTTTTGCCTTGAATATCTCTTAATGTCTCTTAACCTCTTCCACCTTCTATTCTATCACAGACCTTCCCTTTTGTTCTTTCATCCCCTCTCCCCTTTACCAGCCTCTACACTTGCTTAAAAATCTGCTCCATTTCCTGCTTTTTTCCAGTTCTGACAAAAGGTCATCGACCTGAAACGTTAACTCTGTTTCTCTCTTCACAGATGCTGCCTGACCTGCTGAGTTTCTCCAGCATTTTCTGTTTTTATTTCAGATTTCCAGCATCTGCAGTATTTTCTTTTTGCACCCCTTAACCTTCTATATTCCAGGGAATATAAACCTAGTTTATGTAATGTCTCCTCATAATTTAACCCTTGGAGGTCTGGTAACATGCTGGTGAATCTGCGCTGCACTCCTTCTAAGGCCAATATATCCTTCCTAAGGTGCAGGGCCCAGAACAGCTGAAGGAGGAATTGTTGGATCATGTATATTCCTTTTATAAAGATATTTGACAATAGATTGTTCGAAACTTCTTAAAGAAATAACATCAGAGAAGAGTGAGGAAAGATTAATCCACGCTTCACTGACCTTCAGTTTTCTTTAAAGAGAAATAGAGCTCAGCGAGCAAATGGGTTATCTATTGACTTTTATGCAACATATTGGAACATCTTAAGGTAAGATCTTTAGCAGATATGTTGAATGTTCTTGGGGATATCCTTTTTGAGAGTAGTAGCAACATGGAGTTTGGAGGGAAAGCTGGATGTAAGAAATTGGTGATCTATTTTCGGTCAGTAATAGATTTACACCTGGGCAGTCAGCTGGGAGAATTAACTCATATTAATAGAGATGATTCGTTATGTTAATGACAGTGGCATCAGGAGAAGGCATATTAGGAGTCATGGCTGTGTGTTTGTAGACTGTTAGGGATATAATTTTGGTATTTTTTATCATTAGTTAAATATTAACAATTTAATAGGCAAGGTAATGATTAATGGGATCCTTTCATGTTACAACAACAACTTGTATTTATATAGCGCCTTTAATGTAGTAAAACATCCCAAGGGTAGACCATTCAGGACTGAGATGAGAAGAAATTTCTTGAGGGTGGTGAATCTTTGGAATTCTCTACCCCAGAGGGCTGTGGAGGCTCAGTCATTGGGTATATTCAAAACAGAAGTCGATAGATTTCTGACTGCTTAGGGCATCAAGGGATATGGCGATAGGGCCAGTGAATGGGGTTGAGGCAGAAGATCAGCCATGATCTCATTGAATCGCGGAGCAGGCTCGAAGGGCCGAATGGCCTACTCCTGCTCCTATTTCTTCTGTTCTTAAGGCACTTCACAGGAGTATTATAAGACAAAAAATTTGACACTGAGCCATATAAGGAGAAATTAAGGCAGGTGACCAAAATCTTGGTCAGAGGTATGTTTTAAGGAGCATCTTATAGGAGGAAAGAGAGGTAGTGAGGTGGAGAGGTTTAACTTTTTAGTAGGTCAGACATATGTCAGGGTTGCTTATTCTCCCCTCCTTTACATACTTTGCTTGGAACCCCTTCTGCAAACTCTTTCATCCATGAAATGCACCCAAGTTCATGTTATTCATGAATATAAAGAACATTGGAGCAGATGAGGCTCTAAAAGGTGAGGAATCTCATTGATAGAAGGCCTGCCTTTCTGATTCCTTCCAGGAGAGGGATTAACTGATTTACTTCTGATGTCTGAAGGGAATAATCGGCTGCTGATGATAATTCTGTAATGATTTTCCATTTCTTATAGGATGATTTTGTTGTTTTTCTGATATCTGGTGAGGATTTCTTCACGGAAATTATAGTTGACATTCTTTTATGTATTGAATGTTTTTTTTCTGTTTTTAATGCAGAACACATAACAGGTGAAGTTTTATCTTCTTTTATCCTTTTCTCTATCTCTTATTTGTATTTCTCTTGTGCTTTGTTTTTTCACAAATGATTTAAAAAAAGGTTGCCTATAACCCATTCTTGAAAGCTCTCTTGAATAATCCGCAACAACAGGACAAGATTTTCAGCATCGGTTCAAGATAGATAACAACAGCAAGCACAGTACATGATGTGTGTAAGTATGGCTGCTTCATGACTTGAACCGTACTCAATTTAAGGTTCAATTCTACAAGAATCAAAAGGGCATGAGGGGGAGCGAATTTCAGCATTGGCGGGACATCAGGTGGATGGAGCAAACGTGACACCCGCAGCGAGAGACCCGAGCTATTTGCCCAGAATTTGCTGCCAAAGTAACAGTGAATTTAGTGGCGTGCGCTGTTATTAGTGTGTAAATTGTCCAGCAACCTGTGGCGAGGCAGAGATACCCCGTGAGTTGAGAATCGACACAAGTTGCTGGACGATTTGCACCACTCCGCCGTTAGCCTCGCAAAAACGGCAGCGCGTCCTCTTACCTCCCCGCGAGGTGGCTGTGTTTGCCTACTAATTGCCCATTAAACTCACTGAGGTTCCAGATGTCCCGTTGCCCTTGTTTGCACCTCCAGCAACTTCGAAGGCAAAAGCTTTGCGAGCTGAAGGGGGAGGGAAAAATTCCGACTCGCTGGGCACACCGTGAGATGCGCCACTCTGGAAAATTCTGAACCATTAGTATGAAACCGGTGAGCTTCCAGCACGGAATCAGTGCTCGCAGACGGTTCCTGATTGAAGAGGGAACACGCGAAATACGGCAGCTCCTCCACTGAGCCTGGCCAGAAGCTGGAGGTTGGGTGGGTGGGTGGGGGTGAGACAGTTGCAGGGAGCAGCTTGAATGGGAACAGGTAGGAAGATGTTTTATGGGGCCAGGAGAAGCATTAGCTTGGCCATCTTTCTGAGCAACCTGCGGAGGTCCATTTAAGGACCGCTGGCTTGGCCGTTCCATGCCTAGTGCCAATGGGCGGAGCGTACACCGTGCATGTTTCACCCACTGGTACCTTGAAATTGTGTCTGGATCCTATATATGTCATCGGACCTCAGTTTGAATACTGTAATGAAGCTCCCACATGGTATACAACCTCTGGAAATCTGATTGCCCAACATGGTATATTGGAATTATTCCTACTATTGACCAGTAACAGTCACTGCATTAATGGTATCCGTCATGGAGACACCTGAAGCCCAGGAAAACATTCTTCCAGTAAGTGCGTTGCAAAGCGGGAAGAGAAAATAGAAGAAATATTCACTTAATGGGAACATTAACATGCTTGAATATCAGCAGATGAATGTTGACATTCAAATAATGGATGCTCTTCAAACATCATGAAGTATCACCTCTCAATATAGAATATTCTTGACCTAATATATTCTCCAGTTGTAAATACCAAGACCCATATTCTGACTTCTAATTATACACTGGCACTTCTCATCAGGGTTGTGCATTTTGCACTTGCAGTGCAGAGAAAAACTCCTTCTAATCAAATATCATAGCATGATCCGAAGCAGCTAAAACATAATTAATGTGCAGTGAATCACAGCACATTAAACTCCTGTGAACCCCAGAATAATTTCCCTTGACACTGGCAGTTCACTGGACTTTCTGAACCTTGCAATATGACAGAAAGATCAGGGCTTGAGTAAGGCCAGGGAAAATTGGTTAAAAAGGCTTTCACTGTCTACACACAACACCAATCAGTAAAGATACAGTAGCTTTTTAAAGAAAAACCACTTCAGTCCATTTGATGTGATCAATGGAATGAAATGAGCCACAGCGACAGAACTAGGCCAAACTAACCTCATTTGATTATACCTAATGAATGAAATCTAACCATTCCACGGAGAACACTAAATAATGTCATCATATATTGTCAGAACACTCTCCAACACAAAGGAAAGCATAAACAAATATAATTTAGAAAAATAAAACTTATGTGATACCTGCTATTAAAGTAAATAGACAATATCACTGCTAATAAAGCCTGCCAATTCTACGAGATAGTTTGGACCAAGTAGAGTATGCCCAGCATTGATGTTGCTCTTTTTTTTTGCTTTACTTAGCCTCTTTAAGAAGGTAGAAACAAAAATAGAGCAAAATGAAATGAGATTTGTGAGAAGGTGCTGACCATTTCCAACACTGCTAATTTAGAGTACAAGGCAGAGGATGCTAAACCCATATCATGCTCTGGGCAGCCTGCACTTGCGGTACATTCTCCAGTTTTGCTCATGGAGGCCGAAAGGGAGACATTGAAACCTTGGAGGGGGTGCAGAGAAGGTCCATGAGGCTGAGCACTACTGTAAGCAGACTGATTTATGGGGAGAGACTGGAGAAAATGAGGTTCTTCAGCCTTTGAAAGAAAGGCGACCAAGATGAGATCGCATAGCGATACGCAACATTATAGACAAAGGAAGCCCTGAGCACTACTTCAAATTAAATCTTGACAGTACGGCAAAGAGTCATAGTTTAAACTGGCCACAGTGATGTCAGGACGTAATTCTTTATGCAAAGAGTAATCCAAATGTAGGATGGAAACTTGGGTCGACCAGCACTGGCAAAATCTTGGAATCATTTGAGAGGTGGATGGTGTGATGGGTGGATATTTCTAGGTGGTAAGCTAAGTTGAGCACAGCCTTCTTCATCTATTTTTATCCTGTGATGTGCAGCGATGCTGAACTATTGCTTCACACCCTGCTTCAACTGAATGACAAATCAATTACAGTTCCACCTAGCCCTTTGAGGGCTTCAGCAGGTTCAGAGATCCATGGTTTAGTGCATTTGGCTGTGAACTAAGGCACCTGGATTAAAAATCCAGCCTCTGTAGCCATTTACAACTGGGTTTTTGCCCCAGAAATTGAGCTGTTGAATTTAGCCTGCTCAGCAGTTTACACAGGATTACATAGGATATAAGGCACAGAAACAGGCCATTCGGCCCAACCAGTCCATGCCGGCGTTTATGCTCGACATGAGCCTCCTCCCGTCTTTCCTCATCTAACTCTATCAGCATAACCCTCTATTCCCTTCTCCCTCATATGCTTGTCCAGCCTCCCCTTAAATGCATCTATACTATTCGCTTCAACCACTCCCTGTGGTAGCGAGTTCCACATTCTCACCACTCTCTGGGTAAAGAAGTTTCTTCTGAATTCCCTATTGGATTTCTTGGTGACTATCTTATATTGATGGCCTCCAGTTATGCTCTTCCCCTCAAGTGGAAACATTTTCTTTGTCTCCACTCTATCAAAATTTTTCATAATTTTAAAGACCTCTATTAGGTCACCCCTCAGCCTTCTTTTTTCAAGAGAAAAGAGACCCAGCCTGTTTATCCTTTCCTGATATGTATACCCTCGCATTTCTGGTATCATCCTTGTAAATCTTCTCTGCACCCTCTCCAGTGCCTCTATCCTTTTTATAATATGATGACCAGAACTGTACGCAGTTCGATACAAGTTTAGCATGACTTCCCTACTTTTCAATTCTATCCCTCTTGAAATAAACCCTAGTGCTTGGTTTGCTTATTTTATGGCCTTGCTAACCTGTGTCACAACTTTTAGTTACACCGTGAGAGTGGATGCAAAGTTATGTGAAACAAGGAGGGAGGAACTTATGCGCCCTTTTGACAATATTCTGGTCTCTGAATAGGAAGAGTGGACAGTCCTTCCTCATAACTCTAAGTTCAGGAATCAACCTTGTAGCCCTCCTTCAGACTCCTTGCAATAACTCTACATCTTTCTTGTAATAAGGAGACCAAAACTGAACACAGTATCCAGATGCTGCCTCACCAAGGCCATATATAACTTCAACAGTACTCCCTTTATTTATAAACCATACCCTTACCTATACATCCCAACATTTTGGCCTAGAAATTCGTTGGCGCCGTGCCTGTTTTTCAGGTGCTAAACGGGCACTTATGTTTCCAATATGGTGAACAGGAAGCTTGCGCTCATTACGACCCGGAAGTGCGCTGCCCGCCATATTGGTATAGGCAAAACACTCAGGCCCATGGCCTGCACCTGAAACAGGCATTAGGCCGTTTGCACATGCAAATAATGGGCCTAACACCTGTTTGAGGCCCCATGTGCAAAATTGGGTTGCCCGGAACGCAGCTGATGCATCTCCCCAGAGTTTTGGCTTTCCTCTGTTTGATTTTGTAGTTCTCAATATCCTGTTCCTTCCTTGTACATTTCTGAATGCTATGTGACTTTTCTTTCTCCCTGTTGCCTTCCTGGACTTCTCTTTTCATCAATGTCAATCTTGCTCTCTTTTGTCCTCGACTTGTTTCTGCCTCTGCAATAAAAACACGAATGCCTTAAAACATTCCTTTGCCTCCTTTCCTTTCAACAGCTCTTCTCATTGTATTCCTTTCGTACATTTCATCCACTCAAAGTTTGCTCTCCTGAAATCCAATCTGTTAACAGTTTTTTTTTATTATCTGTTCTGTTTTCATTTCAGCCTTAAAAGTAACAAATTTATGATCACTGCACCCCCAAATGTTTCATTTCCTTAACTGCGTGCATGACTTGCTCTTCATTAATTAGGAGCAAATCCAATCTTGTCTTCGGGTTGTGGCTCCCCTCACCTTGCTGTTTAAGGAAAGATTCATGAAGTACTTCAATAAACTCCCTCATGAATACAGATTGTCACCACTGTAAATCCCAGTCCATGGCAGGAAGATTAAAATGCTCCATGATTACAACTGAGGCTCCAGCAGCAATCGTTTTTATGACCTCCCACAGCAGTGCATTCCCCTCAGCTTTCTGGGACAGCAACACATAGATCATGACTGTTGAGAGCAAATAAAATGTGAAACCCCACACGGAAGTCTTGGGCTGATTGGAGGAGGAAAGCCACCACCATGATAGTCTTGTGGGAGACCTGAAAGGTGTAAGATTCTCAAAATTCACAGATCCCCCAAAACTCGAAGACAAACCCTAAGGAAAAAGACTTTGGACTCTTTTCTAACTATTTCAGGGTGGTGAAATGCATTGGGCCTAACCGAAGGACATTTTAGAGTAAAAACCAAGATTTGGTATTTTAAAAGACATGTCTGGACTTGTAAGGGAGAAAAGGATGTGAAGGAAGGTGGGTTAAACCTCTGCAAAAACAGTTTGGGTATTGGAGCTAATGGAAACTGTCTGGGGAACCGCATGACCTCGCTGGGAGTTTAAATCGGCCCCTATCAGACATTAACATCCTAACAATAAACCCGAGGAAAAACAGTCTCCACCCCAATTTACAGAGCCCATTAAAATATGCATAAAACAGATCACTTCGGCTTACTCTATAGAAATCCTAGGCCCAGTCAAAAAAAAAAACATGAGGACAATCAAACTACGATTAAGTGGCAAATCGACAGGATGGGGCCATCCCGGAACCACTTCACACCTTAACAAACAAGTTACCATGAACGAGCCCGCCAAAATCTAACAAAGACCGGGGCCTGATTTGGCGCGCAGATAAGGGAGCTTCAATGGGTATAATTGAGGGCCCGTTCTCAACCTGAAAAAGAAGAGGAAGGAAGAAGAAGAAGACATCCACGGAGGCATTCTCTGCAACACAGTTCTAAAACCAACACCGTTCTGCGTTCCGTGTCCAGCCAGGAGGTCGACAGCTCGAAGGCCAGACCATCCAACAAAGTAGGCCGACACGTGAAGAAACCAGAACGACCACCTCAGTGACCACCGGACACCTCGCGGCAACAAGGGCCTCACGAAACAACCAACCAAACACCAAGTATCAATATTTGGGCCACCGCAACCAAAGAAAACCAACTCGAAGAAAACCCGAAGACCCACAAAGTTTCCACTCTACAATCTACTCCTGACTTACCCCTGGGTAAGATTTTCCCTTAAAAAACTCTAAACCCTACTTCTAAGCCAAAGAAAAGTGGGTACTCACCTGATAAATCCAATACGCACCCTACCGCATCAGTGGACTCGCGAAGACTGACCAGATACGCAGTTGAAGTCCTCTACCGCGTACGGGGTACGGCAGACACCAACTGACATATAGAGTGAACCCCAAAACCGCGAACTAACCTAACTGTCAAGGATTCTGGTGAGTATCATCCCTGGTCCTCTGGAGTCTAACCTAGCTAGTAAAGTGAGATTGGGAGGGGTGAAGTATTCTCCTAATGTTATTTCCCTCACTTGTACCGAAGTGTTCCCCACTTTTAGAGTGTTAAGAGTGTTTGTGTTGTGTTTTTACTTTCTTAAATAAAGATCAAAGTTCTTGCATCAAAACCAGTTGTCTGCTGCACTTTTTGTCACAACCCCCAAATAGTCCAAGGTCTAGAACCAAGGGAGTGGGAGCGATTTGAACCGCTCAGAAGTCAGAGGTGAAGCTGACACAAACCACCACCCCCTACAAAGGTCAGGCAGGGGGCAGTGCAGGAGCGTGAGGGTTCCTGGGATTATGCACGCACCAAGGCCCCGCTAAAAAATAGCAGGGATCCAGGGCTCGGTTGAACAATCCAATCTCCAGGAATGGAGCAGAAGAAAGTGCAAGATCCCTGAGAAAGGGGAGGCCTTTGCGACCAAAAGTAGTTGGAGGTAGTGGAAGACTTTATTGGTAACTTTTGTGATTTTCTTTTTTCCACATTGGTGTCACATTTTATGTCCAGTACATGTCCATCACACACCAAACATCCCACTTTGTTGTAGATGACTAACAATCTTAAAAGAAAGAGAAATAAACCCAATTATTGACCCGGAGCAAAATGCCTGAAGTTAACAAGCGCATTCAAATATACAATTCAACTCTAAATGACCACATCCTGTATTCAATTAACAGCAATTAGACATCATGGCCTTAAAGGGACAGAGTTCCACTTGAACAGAAGAATAAAATATTGTTCATGTTCTTTTATAATAACACATTTTCTAACCGATCTACTGTGAAAAATACTGATAGGTCGGTAATAAATTTAAAATTCAAAGACAAAAGGTAATATGGGTGTGCGACCAAGATGGCGACTGAAAGAAGTTTGTAAGAAAATTTTAAGGGCTGTGATTGGTTCTATTTATGTAATGGTCAATTTTGAGAGATTCTGAACTGAAATTTTCTTTTCACATTCACTAGTAAACAACCAACCAGCATGGTTAATGTCAAACTTTTGCTAATCAGCATGTTTTGTGTCTTACTGTTGCATAAAGGAGCTGATAATGTTATGGCCACAGCCCAATCTGCATAGCTCCAATGGAGCCAACACCCCAGGGTTTATTTATATTAGGGGGGGGAGTCCCCATAATATGATTGACGTGCCTGATTGTTGCTCCAGTCACTAAGTGCCCATTTGAAATGGGCACCTCAGGAGAGGCCGGGCGGGGGGGGCGGGACGTTGGGGAGGGAAGGGTGGATGAGGCCTTCTCCCCAATGTAGGGCCCAGTTGCTGCAAGCACAGAAATGATGGCGGCAACACTGTGGACCTTAAACATTCACTCCCTCCACCACCGGCGCACCGTGGCTGCAGTGTGTACCCTCTACAAGATGCACTGCAGCAAATCACCAAGGCTCCTTCGGCAGCACCTCCCAAACCCGCCACCTCTACCACCTAGAAGGACAAGGGCAGCAGGCGCATGGGAACACCACCATCTCCAAGTTCCCCTCCAAGTCACACACCATCCTGACTTGGAAATATATCGCCGTTCTTTCATTGTCGCCGGGTCAAAATCCTGGAACTCCCTCCCTAACAGCACTGTGGGAGCACCTTCACCACACGGACTGCAGCGGTTCAAGAAGGCGGCTCACCACCACCTTCTCAAGGGCAACTAGTGATGGGCAATAAATGCTGGCCTTGCCAGCGACGCCCACATCCCGTGATTGAATTAAAAATAAAAGGTGCTACGCACTAGGAGTGGTTCTAAAATATTTAACAAGCTGCCCATCGCGTTATCATGCCATGTCAGCTCAATTTGGGACAGATGTGCCCAGTGTTGGGTTGATTACTGTCTTCGCACCACTGTGCCAAGTATTTTTGGCCTCATTATGTCAAACACATTCCCATACACTACAGATATGCTGTCCCACGGATGTATTTCCCTACAGACATGGATCAAACGCTAAACCTTTCATTATATATAAATAGATGTACAGGTGGAGTTTCATATTCATCATGGTAGCTGGAGATAGACAATAAGACCTTGGGACTGAACAATGTGAATTGCACGGAAGTTTTATTGGGTTGGGTATTATTGCACTCCACCTTACAGAGGTAATAGCTGCCCTAGTAAACATTAGAGAAAGGATGTCAAGGCCTTGGAGAGGGTGAATAAGGAGAAACTGTTTCCATTCGCAGGAGGGTCAGCAACCAGAAGACACAGATTTAAGACAATTGGCAAAAGAACTGGGAATGGCGATTGGTGGGTGGGGGTGGGTGGGGTATGGAGGAGAATTTTTCTTTTCACAAGAGTTATCATAATCTGCAATTCACTGCAAGGCCTGAAAGGGCGGTGGAAGCAGATTCAGTCACAACTTTCAAAAGGGATTTGGATATATACTCGAAAAGGAAAAAAATAGGAGGGAAAAGAGCCGGGGTGTGGGACTCTTTCAAAGAGCCGGCACAGGCACGATGGGCTGAATGGCCTCCTTCTGATGATTCTATGGCTATTAGTGAAAGATGGATATACAGGAGTGATTACAAGGCAGAAATCTGAGCAAGTGTCAGGTAATGTCAGATGTTTGAAATGTGGGTAATTTATAATTGTCATGCAAACCCTAAAACGAGAATTGCCTTGCTATTATTCCCACATTGTCCTTAATATACGCTGTGGAGTTGGGGGGGGGGGCGCTAGATTGTAGATTGAGATTTGTGTTTGCTGACCGATGTCGGGGATGATGTTACCGGCCAGTGTGCTTTGCGCAGTTGATGTGTTATTCTGCCTGTGGTAATGAATTAAAAACTGTGACGAGCAAAGCTAAGCTCATTTATTGATACCGATAACACAATCAATGCGTGCTATGAACGCCTGGTCTATTTAAAGAGTGAACTAATGTTTGACTGTTGAAAATCTATTCCATTCAGAACATTGGATAGCTCCTCTGTAAGAAAATATTTCCATCTCGGTTTATGATGGCATCTGAACCTTCCCAGTGCATTACTGCTAAAATCACTGGGAGGTATCTGGTGTTATATAACTGGACAGCGAGTTTCCTGTTTTTTGTGTGGAAGTATTGTATTGATTGACAGCAATTGATAGTTTTTGTTATGCTCTTGGGTATGTAAGATTTCAGACCCATGAATTCTGTGCCGTATTCCCATATTATTTAGTATCGCAGATTTCAGAAAACCAATCACCTCGGCTGTTTTTGTAAAATTGATACGAAGCGTGTTGATGAATGGGGAAAGCAGATCTAACCTGGTAAACCGACTGTTAGAGGATCACTGGTGGCAAGGACTCAATCAAGTTGTGAATATCCAGCACAAGCACCTTCAGGCCCGTTATGTTTTTAAAGACAGTTTTCACTGGCAGGCTTCTTACGGAATCTTTTCCAGGACTAACAAGTCAGGAGGAAGTAACAACAGGAGAGTACAGAGACTACAAGACGTGATGAAACAAAGAGACTGCCCATCCAAGACTTGCAATATGATTTGGAAGAACATTGCTGATCAATAATACATTGCTGTAGGGGCTGGAATCAAAGGGAAAACTGTGAAACACAGACACCAATAAATCTCGTAAACACAGCCTGCCCAAAACTTGCAGTCGTTGAAATTGGCTGTTGAGAGGCCATATATCTCAAAGTTATTCCCTTATTTGAGGGGGGGAAAAAGCCTTCCCATAGTTGATAATTTATTAAACATCTTTCAGTATTACATTCACAATGTAACATTCTACGATATTTGAGGTCTGCTATCTTGCAACCAAAAAAGACTGGATTCTTGCAGAATGATACTGGTTAAAGGAACATAGGAACAGAAGTACACCATTTAGCCTGCTCTGCCATTCAATGAGATCATGGCTGATCTGTGATCTAACTCCATATACCCACCTTTGCCCCCTATCCCTATTACTTTTGGTTAATAACAATCTATCAATCTCAGATTTAAAATTAACAGTTGACCTAGCATCAACTGCCATTTGTGGAAGAGAGCTCCAATCTTCTACCAACCTTTGTGCGTAGAAGTGTTTCCGAACTTCACTCCTGAAAGGCCTGGCTCTAACTTTTAGGCTATGTCCCCTAGTCCTAGACTCCCCAACCAGTGGAAATGAAATAGTTTCTCTTTATCAGTTCCCTTTAATATCTTGAAAACTTCGATCAGATCACCCCTTAACCTTCTAAATTCCAGGGAATACAACCCTAGTTTGTGTAATCTCTCCTCGTAATTTAACCCTTGGAGTCCGGGTATCATTCTGGTAAACCTACGCAGCACTCCCTCCAAGGCCAATATATCCTTCCTGAGGTGTGATGCCCTGAACTGCTCCCAGTACTCCAGGTGTGGTCTAACCAGGGCTTTGTATAGCTGCAACATAGCTTCTACCCCCTTGTATTCTAGTCCTCTAGATATAAAGGCCAGCATCGCATTAGCCTTTTTGATTATTTTCTGCACCTGTCCATGACATTTTAATGATCTATGTACCTGGACCCCCAAATCTCTTTAGAGTTACAGTTGCACATGAAGTCATTGTGTGCAAATAATGTAAGAAAAGTTTATCGAACACTTTGTTTTTTTCAAGAAAGCCCTTCCCCATTAAAGGTAACAGAAGGGCTGCCAGCCATATAACTAACCTTTGAGCAGGGCCTTACCAAATAAAGCAAACATTTTAGTTAATTAACACTTGTTGTATTTAGCATAACTAATGTTGTGATTCTTTCATCGAGGAACTGTCAAGTAAAAAATAAACTATAAAATAGGCTAAGGTGGGGGAGAGATAGCCATGGCAGCTCTTTAAACACTTTGCTTTACATGAGCTCTCTCTTTATTGTGTGATGCTTAATTGTCGACTTTCTCAACTGCATAAGACATTCACTCCTGATTTTCTATATTAATGGAGGCCTACTTACTTGAATATTTCCATGCATGTCTTGTTTATTGCTGTTTTCCTTGTATGGTGTCATATATTCCATCACCCCCCCCCTCCTCTTTAATCAATTGGCACCCTCAGGAACATACAATAATGATTTTAATGAGAGTTAATTCAGCGTCAAAGCACTGAGTCCCTGTTCTCTCACCTGATATCTTAAAATACAATGCCATAATACAGATCACTTAACTTCAGTATGGCAGGCTGACCATGAAATCTGTGAGTCCCTCTTCATTTCACTGGTGAGTGCTTAATCAAGAGGCATTAATCACAGGTTCTGCAAACAGCTGGATGCACGACATGTATACTAATTTCAGAATGAAATAAAAACTGACCAAAAAGTGTCCGTCGCAAGCACAACCAAAGGCCAGTCTGTACATTCTTCACGTGCAATGCTCAATTCAGACCATTGCAAGGACCACATGCGACCCTTTCAATCATATTCTAACCTCCAACGTACAGACGAGCACCACACTTTTGCTCGAGGTGACTGAGTCAGAGATTTGTACGGTCAAAGTGAGCCCAAGGGTCTGGTACATATCTCAAAGCTAAAACTCAAATGGAGGGAAGATAGAGACTGCATTAAAATGTAAAGCTGAAAAAACTATTTTGCAAAAAGGTGCTGAACACTGAAAACTAATTTGCATCAAAATGTGAGATATGCAATCTGAATACAATATGCACTGCCAGAAATGAACTGAAAATATTATATTGGAGCGTAACTTTAGTATCGGTTGTGTGCTAACTAATATTTTACACACTTTTTTTAATTCGTTTATGGGATGTGGGCGTTGCTGGCAAGGCCAGCATTTATTGCCCATCCCTAATTGCCTTTGAAAAGGTGGTGGTGGGCCGCCTTCTTGAACCGCTGCAGTCCATGTGGTGAAGGTGCTCCCACAGTGCTGTTAGGGAGTGAGCTCCAGGATTTTGACCCAGTGATGATGAAGGATCGGCGATATACTTCCAAGTCAGGATGGTTTGTGACTTAGAGGGGAACTTGGAAGGTGGTGGTGTTCCCATGTGCCTGCTGCCCCTGTCCTTCTAAGTGGTAGAGGTTGTGGGTTTGGGAGGTGCTGCCGAAGGAGCCTTGGTGAGTTGCTGCAGTGCATCTTGTAGATGGTACACACTGCAGCCACGGTGTGCCAGTGGTGGAGGGAGTGAATGTTTAAGGTGGTGGATGGAGTGCTAATCAAGTGGGCTGCTTTGTCCTGGATGTTGTCGAGCTTCTTGAGTGTTGTTGGAGCTGCACTCATCCAGGCAAGTGGAGAGTATTTCATCACACTCCTGACTTGTGACTTGTAGATGGTGGAAAGGCTTTGGGGAGTCAGGAGGTGAGACACTGCTTCTCTTGTGTTGTAGCGTAACAGAAGTTCACTTGTGTGATCTGTACCAATTATTATCTGATGCCCATTTTATTTGGGACTAATCCCATTTTAGAAAGCTGCCTTTTAAATAATCAAAAGTGAGAAGTCGCACAACACCAGGTTATAGTCCAACAGGTTTATTTGAAATCACAAGCTTTCGGAGCGGCTGCTCCTTCGTCAGGTGAAGTAAATAATCCCCAGTAATTTTAAGATTGAATTTAAAAGGAACTCAAAGATATCCTAGATCTACTTACTTCCATTACAGTATGAAATCTTTCCAGACTAAATGTTAAAAAGAGGAGTCTTGAGTTCAAGGCTCCTTTTTGAAAACACAAAAATCGATGGTGGGATGTAATCTTAATGTCCTTTATTTCTTTTTGATTTCCTTCTTTTATTTCTTAAGTTCTCTGCCTGGCGCACGCCTTACTCCATCCAGTTCCCAAGAGTAGGGACAGGTCTCTGCTGATGGCCTTCTCTAAGGGGCTGCACGTGCCACCAGTCCAAGAGAACATAGTCAACACCCCAACATTCACCCACTGTGTGGGTGTCTGACCACTGTTGCCTTTCCCTAGTGGCATATGTCGGCCTAGATCTTCCAATCGGCCTTTACAGCAGCAGAAGTCCCTCCAATGTGTCCAGCATTGCTGGCTTGCAAACGACATAAAGTACGTTCTATGACATAGAATAATAGAAGCTTGCAGCACAAAAGGAGACCATTTGGACCATTGTGCCTGTGCCGGCTCTTTGAAAGAACTCTCCAATTAGTCCCACTCCCCTGCTCTTTCCCCATAGCCCTGCAAACATTCCCTTTTCAAGTATTTGAAAGTTATTATTGAATCTGCTTCCACCCTTTCAGGCAGTGCATTCCAGATCATAACAACCTGCTGCGTAAAATAAATTCTCCTCCTCTCCCCTCTGATTATTTTGCCAATTATCTTAAATCTGTGTCCTTTGGTTACCGACCCTCCTGCCAGTAGAAACAATTTCTTCTCATCAAAACTCCTCATAAATTTGAACACCTTTATTAAATCTCCCCTTAACCTTCTCTGCTGTAAGGAGCACAATCCCAGCTTCTCTAGTCTCTCCACATAACCGACATATTATCATTCGCATAGCGATTGAATACACCTTACCATATTTGGGTGGCTGTATTCTATGCACACCAACCACCCCGCCACCCACCCACCGAACTCAGCTTCAGCAGGGAATGCCGGAAATGGCGGAGACAAGTGGAGAGCTGGTGGAGCGGCTCCTGATGAATTGCGTGCTGCATTCCACTGGAATGACTCAAAACCCTGGCGTAACTCCAGTGGAAAAGCTAGGCTGTATTGTTCGGATTCCAGAAACTCATCCAATTGGGAAAATCACAAGAATAAACCCAATATCCTATCTTCCCACATTACAACAGTGACCCCACTTCAAAAGTACTTCATTGGCTGTAAAGCACTTTGAGACGTCCGGTGGTCGTGAAAGGCGCTATAGAAATGCAAGTCTTTCTTCTTACCGCCTACTGCCCCTTGGATGGAGAGCCAGAGACCAACATCCGCCCTTTCAACACTGACCCTACTTTTGTTTTGTTCTATGTCCTCCTGTAAACCAGGCCAGCTCGTTTGGGGGCAATTTTAATCTAACCTACCCGTCCTGAACCTGATAGGATCAGGAGCATCGCTGGTTTGTCTTCTCTTACCCCATCTATCCTAAAGCTACTGACTCTTGCTGAAATACAGTTCCATGGGCGGAATAACTCATCTAAGTGACCATTTTTCAGGTGTTAGCCTGAATATTCAGTCTTCGCAGGCCCTTCAATACTGTGTGGCGGGGGGGGCGGGAGAGGAAAGAACCTACAGCTGAGCATAATTCACCATGCAGTCGAGTCAACGTACAGCAATTAAAGCGGGATGCCGGGGAGATTATCTCCTCATTTTCCCAGGATGCTGAGGCACCATTGCTGCCCTAGATGAAATCAGATACCACAGGCCAGAGTTTAAACCAGAATCCTTCCAAGGTTCTGAGCCACTGCGGGGGGGGCGGGGGGGGGGGGGGATCTGCTTAGATTGTTTTTGATTTTCATTCGTTCAGGCGAGATCATGGGGGCACCACACCAACAAACACAAGTAAAGCTGCCCCACAATGGGCAAGAAGGAGTCCGCTGTGTGTTCGCTTTCAGTAGTGCTGCTGTTATTGTGGTCAGGAAGTGAAGCCGGAAGTCACTTCTTATGGCTTTTAATTTCAGAAAACTATCTGAAAAATAAAAAGGGAAAATGTAGAAAAGCACGCCCTTTGTAAATGTAAATGGGACCCAAATGATGCCAGTGTAAATAGAGCATAAAGTACCCAGTCTGTTCAGCCCAGTGGTTCTTATTTACCTCAGAACTGCTCATCGCAGAGTTCACTGATTTACATATCAAACAGCAACATATTTCTTCACAGTGCACCCTGCCTAGCCGCAAACAACGGGGCCGTTCTAATTTATGGAATTAATATTCAGTTCAGTTACTTCGCCAGCCACAAGAAGACAAAGATGAAAGATTAGCAGTGCAGCACCCCAGTTTGCTATGCCAACAGTGGACACGCTAGCCCTTCCGACCGGACATCAGCACAGTTCTTGTTTTGAAGGGGCCACACTGGCCTGTCAGTGATGTTGTAATATTATGGTCTGCACTGACTCTGGGGGGGGGAGGGTCACATGAGGTGTAAATTTTGATCTCGCTCTCTCTCTCTCTTAAACCAACTCCTTGCTGGGATCCACGCCTGTTAAATCCTCTCAAGAGGAAAAACAGACTGCTTACTGTATCTCTCCGAGATTTGCATATAAATGAAACCAGGTCGCCCCACTGATTGTAATATTCTGTAAGTGGCTGACAATTGGAACAGTCCGCACGTCCAGTTCTGGTATTTCTTCTTAGAAACTGTTTCGTAAGTAATTGCCAAATAGAATTAGCCATCTATTTGCAGGATTATTAGCACTGATCAAAAATGCTACCTACAATCTCTATGGATGCACGTCAAGCAATTCATTCGCGTCACGTCATGTAATACAGCAGAGATAGTTACAAATGGCAAAGATACGTCCCATGCCATGAAAGATATCACATAGTCGGGGTCACTTTAATTTAAATTTAAAACTATAATAATCATTCAATGAAGCATGACAATATGTACAGAATAATGGATAGTATGCAGGCATTTCACGGCAGCAATCTAATCATGGGCTTAGGATGCTATCATAAGCTTTGCGTACATCCTCTGAGCCCAGAGATTAGATTCCAGGCTTCCACTCACTTCTTGCTCTCATTATTTTTTAAAACATAATAGTCTGCGCAACAAGTTAGCACTCCCCCACACCGAGGCAGGTGAAATCCCTCCTGCTGATAATTTTAACCACAAAATTCGATGACCGCGCAAAGCAGGATTTTCTGTCCGGCACTTGTGATTTTCACAAGCAATTGTCGACAGGACCAAATTTCAACCCCAAATTTCCCCATTTCAAACGTGGCTCAGATGAGTTCCCCCCCGCATGGAGGCAAGCATACAGCTACCGTTTGCCTGTTGCAGAGTGAACAGAAAGCCTTGCATTTGTATAGCGCCTTTCACGACCACCGGACGTCTCAAAGTACTTTTTAGCCAACGAAGTACTTTTGAAGTGGAGTCACTGTTGTAATGTAGGAAATGCGGCAGCCAATTTGCACACAGCAAGCTCCCACAAACAGCAATGTGATTGATAATGACCAAATAATCTGGTTTAGTGATGTTGATTGAAGGATAAATATTGGCCAGGACACCGGGGATAACTCCCCTGCTCTTCTTCAAAATAGTGCCACGGGATCTTTTACGTCCACCTGAGAGAGCAGACGGGGCCACGGTTGAACGTCTCATCTGAAAGACAGCACCTCCGACAGTGCAGCGCTCCCTCAGTACTGCACTGGGAGTGTCAGCCTAGATTTTTATGCTCAAGTCTCAGGAGTAGGACTTGAAACCCAGAACCTTCTGACTCAAAGGTGAGAGTGTAACCAACTGAGCCACAACTGAGTAGGACTGATAGAGGCCCCTCATTAGTTGGGGGAAGGCTCCTTGGTACAGAGACAAAATGGAGAGAGAAGAAACACATTTCGAGAAAGGGAATATTGTCCTCTTAAAATAAAAACAACCACAAGGTAGACAACATTGTGTAGGGACGTTTTTATTTGCCTGAGGCGCTGTTCGTTCAGTCTATTTGAAAATAGTGTAGTATCATTCTCAAACAAGTTTTGTGTTTGTGGTGCTATTGCACATCACGATTAAGCTGATTACAAGGAAATAGTTATGGTCGTTGTGTACAGAAACAATACCAGTAGGAAGTTGGTTAAACAAGATATTTATTCCACCAGCAAAGGAGACTACACAGCTTACAAGTTGAGACAATCTGCAAATTTTTCAAGAAATAATCGATAGTCCATTAGTAATATATAGTGTGATCATCTTATAAATGGTATTGCCCTGTTGTATGTGATGCAGTTTCCTTGTGTAATGGGCCCTGGCAAAATGGCTGATATTATCTGGGATATAACACTGAAGTCAAAGAATGCAGTGGCAGCAGCTGATTACTTCAGAGTTGCTTTGGGAGGGTTTTTTCTGCTCCATTGTTCCTGTGAGCTCAGCTGTTCATAACACACTTTACAATTATGATGCGGAGACAGTTTACAATTAAACAGTGACTCCACCCCTGCCTCAGCTCATCTGCTGCTGAAACGCTCATCCATGCCTTTGTTCCCTTTACACTTGACTATTCCAAGCACTCCTGGCTGGCCTCCCACATTCTACCCTACGTAAACTTGAGGTCATCCAAAACTCTGCTGCCCGTGTCCTAACTCACACCAAGTCCCGTTCACCCATCACCCCTGTGCTTGCTGACCTACATTGGTTCCTGGTTAAGCAACGCCTTGATTTTAAAATTCTCATTCTTGTTTTCAAATCCCTCCATGGCCTCGCCCCTCCCTATCTCTGTAACCTCCTCCAGCCCTACAACTTCCCCGAGATCTCTGCGCTCCTCCAATTCTGGCCTCTTGCGCATCCCTGATTATAATCGCTCAACCATTGGTGGCGGTGCCTTCAACTGCCAAGGCCCAAAGCTCTGGAATTCCCTCCCTAAACCCCTCCACCGCTCTACCTCTCTCTCCTCCTTTAAGATGCTCCTTAAAACCAAGTGTCAGCTGTGGCTCAGTTGGTAGCTCGCTCGCCTCTGAGTCAGAAGGTTGTGGGTTCACAGTCCCACTCCAGGGACTCGAGCACATAAAGCTAGGCTGACACTCCAGTGCAGTACTGAGGGAGTGCTGCACTGTCGGAGGTGCTGTCTTTCAGATGAGACGTTAAACCGAGGCCCCGTCTGCTCTCTCGGGTGGATGTAAAAGATCCCATGGCACTATTTCGAAGAAGAGTAGGGGGAGTTCTCCCCGGTGTCCTGGCCAATATTTCTCCCTCAACCAACATAACAAAAACAGATTATCTGGTCATTTTCACATTGCTGTTTGTGGGAGCTTGCTGTGTGTAAATTGGCTGCCACATTTCCCACATTACAATAGTGACTCCACTTCAAAAGTACTTAATTGGCTGTGAAGCGCTTTGAGACGTCCGGTGGTCATGAAAGGCGCTATATAAATGCAAGTCTTTCTTTTACCTCTGTGACCAAGCTTGGTCACCTGTCCTAATATCTCCTTCTGTGGCTCGGTGTCAAATTTTGTTTCATAACGCTCATGTGAAGCGCCTTGGGGCTTTTTATTACGTTAAAGGCGCTATATAAATGCAAGGTGAAAGTGATCAATTTGAGATGTTAGGATATTGGGGGAATTATATCAGGAAATGAATAGCTTCTTGTTTTAACTTTCTCTTCTCTGGGGAAAAGCTCTTGCATTACATCATGTTCTTTTTTTTTTTAAAGGGTTTATTTACTCACAGAATATTTCCAGACAAGATCGCAGTGGTTTCTCTTCTAGTCACGGATGCCTGTTGTTTCTGTGTATTCACTATAGAAATGGGCTGGCAAAATTTGCTGATCAGCCGCACTTGCTTCTCATCACTGCAGAAACTCAGCACATTGAGCTCAACATGAGCTGCAGCTGATGGCACTTGTTGATAGGATTGCAAGCTTGCTGTCAGTGTCCTGCTGCTCGTCAAGAGTCAGTTATTCACTCTAGCATTTCTCTGCCTCTTTGCTGAGTTGCTGTCATTTCATGCATCTCAGCGTCAAGCAATAGGGTGATGGCTTCAGGTTACCAGTGTTGTTTATGCAACAGAAGTGTTGAACAATATGTAAGGTGTCATATAGTATTTCAAGCTCCTACTCCGCCCTGTTATGTACACAAACAGATCAAAGTTTCACTGGCACCTTTGACGCAACTGAAGAAGCTACATTTGAGGAAGAAAAATCTATTTTTTTTCCACAATATTTTTGATATTCAGGTTTTTTTTGCTTCATAGGACACATATCCTCCCACCAAGGCAGCAGGATAAATCAGTCATAACAACAGAAAAAGCTGGAAAAACTCATCAGGCCAGGCAGCATCCGTGGAGAGAGAAACAGAGTTAACGTTTCAGGTCGAAGACCTTTCGTCAGAACTGGAAAAAGGCAGGAAATGAAATAGATTTTAAAGCAAGTATAAAGCTGGGAAAAGGGGGAGGGGATGAAAGGACAAAAGGAGAGATTAAGACCTTTTGTTCTTTCATCCCCTCCCCCATTTCCCCAGCCTTATACCTGCTTTAAAATCTATTTCATTTCCTGCCTTTTTCCAGTTCTGACGAAAGGTCTTCGACCTGAAACGTTAACTCTGTTTCTCTCTCCACGGATGCTGCCTGGCCTGATGAGTTTTTCCAGCGTTTTCTGTTGTTATTTCGGATTTCCAGCATCCGCAGTATTTTGCTAGGATAAATCAGTCAGCTGACTTCTCCACAGTCACAGCCAGTGCTACCTCTTGACCGGTTGATAGCAGTTACAAATCAAACAGGGCAGGGCAGTAGAATTCCATGTTTTCCTCACGGGTGTCAGCTGTGGCTCAGTGGGCCAATGTTTATCCACTCTTGTCTCTCAATAAGAAGCTCATTGGTTCACAGTCCCACTCCAGAGACTTGAGCACAAAATCTAGGCTGACATTCCCAGTGCAGTGCTGAGGGAGTGCCGCACTGTCGGAGGTGCCGTCTTTCAGACGTAGACGTTAAACCGAGGCCCCGTCTGTCCTCTCAGGTGGATGTAAATGATCCCGTGGCACTATTTGGAAGAAGAGCAGGGGGAGTTCTCCCCAGTGTCCTGGGGCCAATATTTATCCCTCAACCAACATCTGTTTGTGCAGCCCTGCTGTGTGCAAATTGGCAGCCGTGTTTCCTACATTACGACAGTGACTACACTTCAAAAAGTACTTCATTGGCTGTAAAGCGCTTTGGGACGTCCTGAGGTTGTGAAAGGCGCTATAGAAATGCAAGTCTTTCTTTTTTTCTCAAGACATAAATATCATGATTTTGCATGCCCCTCTGTCTATCGAGTAAATACCCACAGACAACAGCTTGATTGAAGTGACAGGCTTGAATTCACAACCTTCTGGTATTCCCATTGATTTGGGTTCCTCCATGTAATCCTGTATTCATCCATTTTAGCTGGAGCGGGGGTGGGGTGGGGTGGCGAGACAGGTGGTGGGGACCCACTTGAAGAGTATCTGCTTTTTAACTTTCCTTTCCCTGTCACCAGTATCATTAGAGACTGAGCAGAAAAATAAACAGCTGTTTTCTTTCTTCGGCCTGTGCTGAATATCTGCCTCACACTCCAAATGTTTCCTACGATAGACTGAACTAATGGGCTGGTCTCACTACAAACGCGTCTGTGCCAACAAATACACAAAACTGCTGCACATCCTGGTGAACCCAGGTGCACGGTTTATGGCACAGAGCTGCTTTCGGCCACCGTTGCGGTTTATAATGTGGGCAATCTCATCAGCAAGAGCAAGAGAGTGGCAGCCATTGCCAGTCCAACTGCTTCTAGCTCTCCTGCTCCTCTCTGTACTGGTGGGCTTGCCAGCACTTAATGCACTGGCGCATCCTCTGTAAGTGCTCCGAGGTTTTGGAGTCAGTGGTGTGGGAGAAACAAGGGGGGTAATTTTAACATGAAAAAAACAGGTGGGGTTGGAGGAATTTAAAGTTGTATAAATCTAAAACCCGACCCCCAGCCCGCCTCCAACCCACCCACTTTCACCTTTTACTCAGGCGGGACAGTGGGGGTGGGTGTAGGCAGCCAACCGATTGCCAGGAAACGGGTTGTCATTTAAAATATGATAACAAGGCCTAGAGCCTCAGCTTCAGCCTGCTGTGCAGGTTTAACTGCAGCTGATCAGGGATCCCGGGCCTCGGGAGTCCCGGTAGCTGCAGCGAGGCGGGCACAGCCTCAGGGAGCAATCCTTGTAGGCCGAGAGGAGCAGGAGTGCTTCCTCCGGGCCTCCCCCAAGCTCACCCACCAGCAGTCCCCTGGGGATCGATCTCCCCACCCCCAGGCTTGGAACCGCCCCCCCGCCCACCGGACCCAGAACCTACCTTGTCCTGCGGTTTCCCTGGTCAGTGTTCCTCGCCCGACTGGAAGCCAGGCTGGCTTCCATGGTCACATGCATGCTGTGGAAACTCTGGGTTTCCCATGGTCTACCGCCACCCCCACCGCCCCCCCCCCCCCACCAAACCACTCCGCTCCGGGCAGGTGGGGAACGACAAAATCCAGCCCAAGGTATTTACAGCATGTAAACATAAGAACATAAGAAATAGGAGCAGGAGTAGGCCATTTGGCCCTTCGAGCCTGTTCTGCCATTCAATAAGATCATGGCTGATCTTCTACCTCAACTCCACTTTCCTGAACTATCCCCATATCCCTTGATTCCCTTATTATTCAAAAATCTATCGATCTCTGTCTTGAATATACTCAACGACTGAGCCTCCACAGCCCTCTGGGGTAGAGAATTCCAAAGATTCACCACCCTCTGAGTGAAGAAATTCCTCCTCATCTCAGTCCTAAATGCCCGACCCCTTATTCTGAGACTGTGACCCCTGGTTTTAGACTCCCCAGCCAGGGGAAACATCCTCCCTCCATCTACCCTGTCAAGCCCTGTAAGAATTTTGTATGTTTCAATGAGATCACCTCTCATTCTTCTAAACTCTAAAGAATATAGAGCGAGTCTACTTAATCTCTCCTCATCGGACAAGCACTTTAGGAAGTCCTTAGGTTGTTAAAGGCACCATAGACATGCAAGTCTTTCTTTCCTGTTTCATCACTTAACAGTGGCAGTTCTTACCTGTACTCCTTATAGCAGTAACCTCTGTAACATCAGCGTGAAGTGACTCTATTTTTAGAGGATTCTACATTGATGCTTTGTTTGGTGGAGTACTTGCCTAGTTAATTTGATGGCGGGTCATGTTAGACTGACATAAATGAATGTGACAACCTTAAAGGGATAGGGTCACTGCCGAGATCTGGCTTAGAGTCCAGAGGTGGTGGTGTATCAGAAATGCTAGCAAGCACTTCTGCCAGATTTTTCAATAACAGTTCAAGAGATGTAAATAATTACAGAAGAAGCTGTGCTGATCTGTTTTGACACTGCAAAAGCGTGTTGTGATAATAATAGTATTCTAAATAATCAAAGATACAACTTCCCGTGCATAATCCAGAGACAGATTTATAATGGAAACATCACTTTTTATTTGGTGTTATTATTACTGCCGCCAGTTTTAATCAGTTTGGAGTTAAGGAAGACTGACAAGGAGGCCTCAGCGGAATCAGCTATGCTTTAGCAGATGAGCTAGCTGCGTTTCAACAGATGCTGGGAAAATGAGCTTTTTGCAAGATCCCGCCTTCATTTAGCAAAGCAAGGGCACTAATTCACTCCAGAGTGTTTCGGTGGCTGAGGGGCTCCGCTTCCTCTTTTTTTTTGCAGCGCAACACATGGCTCGCAAATCTGCCCTGAAAATTCTCCTGCCTTTTCCACCAGAATGACACTTCACCTGCTCACCACCACCACCACCACCACCCGATAGGACAAGCTGCCTTTGGGTAATTCGGCTAGTTTTTTTTTGTGCAGCTTTCGGATTTTTTTGACAACGCCATAATTATCAGGCGCTGCGATAAAATTCCCTCTGCTGCCAAAAGCTGAATCCAAAGTGCAAGCGTGAAGAAAGAGCCGCAGTACATTGCTTACCTTTGATGCAGGAAGAGAGACCCACTGACCCAGTTTTACATCCACTGTGCACCGAAACCAGATATTACAGCACTCTACTTATTGCTATCTCGGTATCCAAATGGTGAGCATGTTTTTAAGTATAATTATCTGAATCTCTGCCATCTTGTGTAGCCTTCATAGACTGTCAATGAATACCTTCTTTGGGCTATTTTGAGATTGCTTTTCATTTGACAGATTCCGTGTGACATTCTTTGGGAAAAAAAAAATATAATATTGAATCTCATTGTTGGAAACAAACACACACATGCAAGGCAATTATGGTCGAGCTCTTTAACATGATGAAGGGGTTCGATAGGGTAGACGTAGGAAAGATGTTTCCACTTGTGAGGGAGACCAAAACTAGAGGCCATCAATATAAGAGAGTCACTGATAAATCCAACAGGGAATTCAGAAGAAACTTCTTCACCCAGAGAGTGGTGAGAATGTGGAACTCGCTACCACAGGGAGTGGTTGGGGTGAATAGTATAGGTGCATTTAAGGGGAAGCTAGATAAGTGCAGGAGGGAGGAAGGAATAGAAGGATATGCTGATAGGGTGAGATGAAGAGGGGTGGGAGGAGGCTCGTGTGCAGCATAAACACCGGCACGGACCAGATGGGCCGAATGACCTGTTTCTGTGCTGTAAATTCCATGTAATCTGAACTGAGGCAAAAACAAAATCCTTATTTCCACACCTTACCCGTCTGCCTGGAGTGTAAGTTTATTGTTTTTTGTGCCACTGTGAAGTTTAGAGTAATAATCTGGTTTGCTCTACTCTAGTGAATAAAATCAGTTAGAATGTCATCGGGAGCAGTAATTGAAGAAATCCCAGGGAAGCTTTTATAGCAGAGTAAATGGGCGCGTGTAATCTGCAGTAAGGGGTGCAGAAAGGACACTGTACATCCTCGGAGATAATTGCAACCACTTTACTACAATCTGCCTGTATAAGAACTGATCTGAGACATAAAAATTAGTTTGAAATCCAAATCAACCTTGACTCTATAGGTAGACAGTAAGTACTGCCAAGGCGCAGCTACGCTGCATTAAACAGACTGCGCTCCGCACGGGCAACTGGTGCGATGCTTTACTTCAGATTCAGGTCCGTTCGTGCACGTCACCTTTCAATGTAGCGGGAGACTCCAACTTTAATGTGGAAAGCAATTGGAAACATGCCTCTCGGATGATTACACGCAACGTTAATAAAGTAACATCGAGACCACCAGCCGGCAGCAGAGCTACAGAATACTGGCTCCGAGGAGGCAAAGCTTTTCAAGCATATTATAATCTGCAATATAGTTTAAAAAAAAATAATGTTGACTAAGCTCACTTTGCATTCCCTGTGGTTCGATATTCAAATCCCGAGATTGTCTAACTGTCCAATTTGCCAGACAGGATTGAGCTGAGTTTCATCACCACCTCCAGACTGAGCTGCTGCACACAACACCTCACAGAGCAGAGCATTCGACCTCAGGGATATCGGCATGGCAAGTCATTGAGTTAACAATCCGCTCTCTCAAGAATGAACGGAGATCTCAAATTTATAGGCATCGCAAATAATTCAGTCAACAGGTCAATTTCCTGTGGATAGGCGGGGTGCGGGGGAATGCGCCGATCTTGAAACTCTAAAGCAAAATGATGAACAAGTGAAGATGATCAAGAAGTTTGGAGATCACATCAGCAACTTGTAGAGACTGAGATCCCTGCCTTGTAGGCAATGATGGCTTGTGACTTTGTACAAAGAGCTGAGACTTGAGCTCGGTAATGTCATTTACTGTAAATAAAATGTTCAAATTTAAAAAAAAAATAAAACTTAACAAATTCAAAAAAAAAAGCAAAATAAGTTAACATTCTCTTGTGAGTGAGACACCTGGGAATCTCTGGCCCAAGACTGCACAAAGTGGAGGAGAAGCATCCGGGAAGGCGCTAAACACCTCGAGTCTCTTCGCCGGGAGCAAGCGGAAGCCAAGCACAGGCAGCGCAAGGAGCGCACGTCAACCCAAGCACCCCACCCACCCGCCCCTTCAACCACCGTCTGCCCCACCTGTGACAGAGACTGTAGGTCCCGCATTGGACTCATCAGTCACCTGCGAACTCATTGTTAATGTGGAAGCAAGTCATCCTCGGTTCCGAGGGACTGCCTAAGAAGAAGAGGAAGCAAAGCGTTGTTGAGCTCATAGCCCAATCTCCTGCCCTCCCGGCTGAAATAATCCCAGTGTTGTTAATCATTGAGGCGTTCGCAGCCTGCTCTCATGGGTGAAGGTAGTGCAGAAGTATCTTGCTAGTGGATACCATAGCCATTCTGATACCTTCTAAGTAATGGAGTGTCAGTGCAGTTTGGACTTCATAATTGTCATCTTTAGTAGAATAAACAGTGCTGTCTGCTGATGCCTGTGTGTACACCATTTACCTTGTTTCCCCAAAGTGCTCCCTGTACGTTTTGAAAATGATAACAACTTTGGCTAATATCTTAGCAATCTTGCTTGGGTTGAGGTGAGACCCCTGGATACCAGCAGTGGAAGTTCCTAAGCTCTCTTCTCTCTCATCCAAAAACAGTTTGGCATTAGAAACTGTTAGGAAGTTCAAAAAATTCTCTTCCATTCTCTGTGCCAAAAGAGTGGCAAAAAACACAATTAAGAACTCGGGTTCTTAATACTGGTTGGTCAATACTGGTTCTTAAGAGTTCTTTTTCTCTGACACTGTCTTAGTTCCTCCTTCAGTTTTTCACATATTTCTTTCTGCTCATTAGTTAGTTAAATGCACACTGCCATCTTGGGAACATAGGAACAGGAGGAGGCCATTCAGCCCCTCGAGCCTGTTCTGCCATTCATTCAGATCTTGGCTGATCTGTACCTTAACTCCATCTACCCGCCTTGGTTCCGTAACCCTTAATACCCTTGCCTCACAAAAATCTATCAATCTCAGTTTTGAAATTTTCAATTGACCCCCCAACCTCAACAGGTTTTTGGGAGAGAGAGTTCCAGATTTCCACTAGCCTTTGTACAAAGAAGTGCTTCCTGACATCACCCCTGAACGGCCTAGCTCTAATTTTAAGATTATGCCTCCCTTATTCTTGTTAAAAGAACTGCTAAGTTGATGAACCATCTCTTAAAGGACAATCCCTTGACCCATTTTAGGAAGATTCTGAATTTGGCACAATATTGTGCACTAACAAACCATTTCTACAATAAACTGATCTCCAAACAACAACTACAGTGGCTAAAATATGAATTATGTTTGGTATTTTTTTTGGAGAGCACAATGATTTTCACAAAGGCTATTGTTTTATTCCTCCCACTCCACTGCAATACCAATAGAATACGATAAACCAGCTTTGCTTTTTAACTGATATAATTGCTGGCTTTGTAAATTCCGCTGCTATGAAAATTCTTAAAGCCGCTCTAGCTTATAACTGTCACTTCTGCTTTTAAATCTTGCCTTTTAATTGGTTTCGCAATTACTCCTATGCTAACCAAAAGCCGCCGCGTTATTTGTGATGCTGTGCTCGTTCAGATATTCTATTTTATTTTAATATTGTTTTAGCAGTTTCTGGAACTCATTGTAAAAGGTGTTGGTGCAGCAAGAGAGCAATGCTGAGATCAATCAAAGAGCACTGTTTGACATTTGAAATACAGTAGGGAGAAATGGTTTGTGGATATAAGGGGAGAGAGGGAGATAGTGGGGAGGAGAGAAGGAGGGGAAAAGAGAGATGAGGGAAAAGAGAGAGATGAGGGAGAGGGGGAAGAGGGAGGGGAGGGGGAGAGAGAGATGAGGGGAAAAGAGAGAGGTGAGGGAAAGAGAGGGAGGGGGAGAGAGAGATAGCGGGTGGAGGGGAAGGGAGAGATAGGGAGAGAGGGGAGGGTGAAGAGAGAGAGATGGGGAGGAGAGGGGAGGGGAAGAGAGAGCGATGGGGAGAGAGAGATAGTGGGGGAGAGAGAGGGAGGAAGAGAGCTAGATGAGGGAGAGAGATTGGGTGGGGTGGGGGAAAGAGAGAGAGAGAGATGGGGCGAGGGATAGTGGGGGAGAGAGCGGGAGAGGGAGAGAGATATAATGGGCAGAGGGAGAAGAGAGAAAGAGGGAGAGGGAAAGAGAGAGAGAAAGCCAAACTCACATCAAAATATGTTGTGGGTGGAAATAATTCTTTGTTTTGCCACTGTAAGTTGTCACACAACAATCAACCAGTTAGATCACTCTATTCATCATCTTGATGGAACCTTATAATTGAGTGCATAGAAAAATTAGGCCTCATCTTCCTTGATACACTTCCTTTGTAGAGATGTCACAATATCCCTAGTAACTATGCCAACTTCTTGATAGTTTGAATTCTTGGTGGGGGGGGAAATATCAGGGCCAGATTAAAATTAATGTTTTTTTTCTGCTTGAGAATAATATAAAAGAACCACAAGTGGAATATTCTCTTGATAAATATGGAGGGGAGGAACTCTAATCCATCAAGGTGAAAATGTAGGATAAGTTTTACTCTTAATAGATATTAGTGCTGTGTTATATAAGTGTAATCTGCTGTACAGGTCAGGAAGCAATGTTCATTATTTAGCCATACATATGATTAATACTATGGGTTTGAAGAGGTCATTTGCAGTGAAACTGGATTCTTTTTAAAATTGTTGTTGCAATAATTTGCTCTCGAATTTTTGAACCCAGTTGTGGGTAGGATGTCTTTCCCGCATTGCAACAGTGACTCAACTCCAAAAGTACTTCATTGGCTGTAAAGTGCTTTGAGACGTCCGGTGGTTGTGAAAGGCGCTATAGAAATGTAAGTCTTTCTTTCTTTAAGGATGATGTGCCTTGTATCGCCTAGGCATCGCTAAACATTGGGAGTTATTCTGAGAGTTTTTGTTGATTTGAAGGAGTACTGATAAAAAAAACTGAAACGTGGGAGCAATTTTAACCTAACCCCCCCGCCCGTCGGGAAACTCACGAGATCGGGTGTCATTGGCGAGTAATATTGGGCGGGCTGTAAAACCAGTGTGACTCCCAATCCCGTGGGTCTCCCGCCGGTGAGCCAGGTTAAAATGAACCCTACAGAGATTAAGATTTCAGCATATGCCGCTTAATCTGAGTTGCTGGGAATATGCGAACGTCAGTTGCTGGTCTGTGCCTCGGTAACTTAGCTCAGTTAGTGCAGCTGTAACAATGCACCCATAGGTTAGGGAAGAGGAAAATCAGCCAGGGTTTCCTGCCCCTGATCATTACTCATGCATGGACATCAGGTAAGGGCAGAATCAGGCTTGGCTTAAATATTGACCGCTACAACAACAACAACTTGCATTTATATAGCACCTTTAGCATAGTAAAACATTCCAAGGCGCTTCACAGGAGTGATTATCAAACATAACTTGACACCAAGCCACATAAAGAGATATTAGGGCAGATGACCAAAAGCTTGGTCAAAGAGGTAGGTTTTGAGGAGCATCTTAAAGGAGGAGAGAGAGGTAGAGAGGCGGAGAGGCGGAGAGGTTTAGGGAGGGAATTCCATTGCTTCAGGCCTGGGCAGCTGAAGGCACGGCCACCAAAAGTGGAGCAATGGAAAAACTGTCGATCCCTTCCCAGTCAATGAACTGACAGGGCCTGAATGTATCAAGCCTCCAAGAGAATTGCTAACTATAGACTGACAGTCCCATTGGGACATTCATGTTCCTGTGAAATTCTCCGCTTTGAAACCCTTTTTGTCTTCTGAATTTAAACTCTCCCTTATTCACTTTCAGTGTTGATTCTCGTCAAGAATCAGCAAATTATTTATTAGATCTGTCACTTTTCAAGCAGTCAAGATAGATTACCCATGGCTCCAGTAATCATAAAATCTTGCAGACTGAATTATAAGTTGCTGACCTGCTTGTAGTTTTTGTCTGAGGCAGCACTGGGGAGATGGCAATGAGGATTGGAGCAGTAACTTATTGAAGAACTACAACAACTTGCATTTATATAGTGTCTTTAATGTAGTAAAAGGTCCCAAGGAGCTTCACAGGAGCGATTATCAAACAAAATTTGACACCGAGCCACATAAGAAGATATTAGGACAGATGACCAAAAGCTTGGTCAAAGAGGTAGGTTTTAAGGAGCATCTTAAAGGAGGAGAGAGGTAGAGAGGTGGAGAGGTTTAGGGAGGGAATTCCAGAGCTTAGGGTCCAGGCAGCTGAAGGCACGGCCGCCAATGGTGGAGCGATTAAAATCGGGGATGCGCAGGAGGCCAGAATTGGAGGAGCGCAGAGATCTCGGGGAGGGGGGGGGGGTGGTTGTGGGGCTGCAGGAGGTTACAGAGAGAGGCAGGGGCGGGGCCATGGAGGGATTTGAAACCAAGGATGAGTATTTTAAAATCAAAGTATTGTCAGGAGTCAATGTAGGTCAGCGAGCAGAGAGGTGATGGGTAACAAGACTTGGTGCGAGGTAGGATAAGCGGAGCAGAGATTTGGATGTGCCCAAGTATACGGAGCATGCAAGGTGGGAGGCCTGCCAGGAGCGCATTAGAATAGAAAGAAAGACTTGCATTTCTACAGCGCCTTTCACGACCACCAGACCTCTCAAAGTGCTTTACAGCCAATGAAGTACTTTTTGGAGTTGTAATGTAGGAAACGTGGCAGCCAATTTGCACACAGCAAGCTCCCACAAACAGCAATGTGATAATGACCAGATAATCTGTTTTTGATATGTTGATTGAGGGATAAATATTGGCCAGGACACCGGGGATAACTCCCCTGCTCTTCTTCGAAATAGCGCCATGGGATCTTATACATCACCTGAGAGAGCAGACGGGGCCTCGGTTTAACATCTCATCCGAAAGACGGCACCTTTGACAGGGCAGCACTCCCTCAGTACTGCACTGGAGTGTCAGCCTAGATTTTGTGCTCAAGTCTCTGGAGTGGGACTATGAATCCACAACCTTCTGACTCAGATGGGAGGGTGCTACCCACTGAGTCACAGCTGACACTCAACTCGAGTCTAGTTGAATGGCCTGATGTCATTCACTATCTGGGCTAATCCATGAAGAATAGCTACTTGGGTATGGTACCAGTGAACAGCCAGTAGCCATGGAACTGTACCCCAGCATCAGTCAGTGCCTTCAGGAAAGAAAGTTTTGAGAATTTGTTTTTTAGATGTCACTGGTCACGTCAGGTGAAAATGAATTGTCAGAAATTAAAAATTCTGGGAACCATTGGTGCAGTTGTGAACTGGAATAAAAGGCCAATAGGCAAATGTTAATGACTTTTTGCAATCAATGTTGATGACCTGTCGGAGATGCATCTCATATGGACAAGGAAGTATTTGTATAGACCAACAGTTCTGAAGTGGCATTTGTTTTCAGCTCCTTGTAGTCTCTGTGCATTTAACGACTCAGTCAGTGCGTAGGTGGAGGAGCTGTTTATTGATGTTTTTCTTCGTTTATCAAATGTACGTGAGTGTACTCTGAGATGTCTGTAATGGCCTTGAACCTGCTCATTACCATAAAAAACAATGCGGCTCAGAAGTGTTTAACATCAGCAAATGTAAGTTATCAATCACTTGACTGTTGGATGCGTAACAAAGGATTTCTTTGCTTCAGATCATTTCCAAGGTTATACTGTCATTCCTGATATGCTTTGTATAACTTTCTCTTTAACCGATCGACAAATAAACTGTTCTAAATACAATTGTGGTACAGTTTTATGTCAGGCGTTCTGCTATTGAGGAGGGTGTAACTGTGACAGTTACATACCTCTTGACAATTATTTTCTTCAGTGAGCAAATGGGCTAGATTTTTTGTGCTTATCAGGCGCTAGTGAGTTTAGCATTAATGGTACAGCTGGTAATGTCTGCTGGCACTCATATTTTGCACTTTGCCCTCACAGAAAGGCCAGCGAAACAGGCAAACTGATTACTTTCTAAGTGGTAAGTCCATTATGATTTGTCTTGCTGTCTTTAGTACTAGGCTCCACCGCCAATTGCTGTCGAGCCTCCTGGTTAGAAACTTCAGTGGCATAGGATTCCCTGCTGTACATCTCATTGCCATCCCTTTCATACTAAATATCACATTACTGTTGGCTGCATGGAGCAGCCAGGAAGCATAAAATGGTTGTGTTTTAGGAAGAGGAACGTCTTCTGATGGACTTTTATACCAGCAACTCATCCTGAAAGGGTGGCGGAAACCGATTCAATCGTAACTTTCAAAAGGGAATTGGATAAATGCTGGGGGGCTAGTCAGTTCTCCCACTGACCTCTTTCCTTTTATGAATCATGAGAGAAAATCAGAAGCTCGAGAGGAGCTTATTGATCTATCTGTGACTCTCAGGTCAAAGATCAAGTTACTGTTCCAAGTTACATCCAGTGGATGTTATATGATGGAACTACATTTTCATAAGTAGTAATTGAGTTGTTGAAGACGATTAGAGGATTTGATAGGGTAGGTAGAGAGGAACTATTTCCGCTGGTGGGGAAGGGGGAGAACAAGGGGGCATAACCTTGAAATTAGAGCTAGGCCGTTCAGGGGTGATGTCAGGAAGCACTTCTTTACACAAAGGGTAGCGATAATTTAGAACTCTCTCCCCCAAAAAGCTGTTGACGCTGGGGGTCAAATGAAAATTTCAAAACCGAGATTGATAGATTTTTGTCAGGCAAGGGTATTGAGGGTTACGGACCCAAGGCAGATGGATGGAGTTAAGATACAGATCAGCCATGATCTAAATGAATGAAAGTACAAGCTCGAGGGGCTGAATGGCCTCCTCCTGTTCCTATGTTCCTAAAAGTGCCTAACAATCATGTGAGGAACACAACCAACCAGCAATTGGCAATCACAATCAGACTAATAAAAATCCCTTGAGACTATGTGCTTTTTCTGCTGGCTACTTAATTAAGTACAGCATTAGGATTCCTGGTAACAAGACATGTGTACTCAGTCCTACCAGAAACACTTGGGAGGATATCATTAATTCTACGAGTGGGTCCACCTTGATTACTCACGAGTGACAAAATGGCAAATGAGTTACAATCAGTGCTCGAGCAGGATATAAATTGCATCCCACTGCTCTTCACCTTATATCACACTTTATTTGAGTCACTACAATTGAAACGCTATCTGAATAAGCGTCAAAAAGAACCATTTTAGATCTGTACTGTATTACAGCATGGAAAGTAAATGCTTCAGATATACACTGTCTGGACAATGGACTTTTCCCACTGACGTCACTGTGATGCTTGCTTTTTTTTACAAGCTAGGAGAAGGATTCAGGTGTTGTAATGTAGAACACCCCCAGAAAGAAGGGAGTAGAGTTTTTGCTTAGGGTGCAAATGGAGAGAGAACAGTCATAGAGAGAGAGAACAGTCAGACAGATAGAATAGTCAGAGAGAAAAATGAGAAGTCGCACAACACCAGGTTATAGTCCAACAGTTTTATTTGAAATCACGAGCTTTCGGAGCGCTGCTCCTTCGTCAGGTAAAGTCAGAGAGAGAGAGAGAACAGTCAGAGAGAAAGAGAACAGTCAGAGAGAGATAGAACAGTCAAAGAGAGAGAACGAAAAGTCAGAGAGAGAACAGACAGGGAGAGAGAACAGTCAGAGAGAGAGAGAACAGACAGAGAGAGAACAGTCAGAGAGAGAGAGAGAGAGAACAGTCAGCGAGAGAGAACAGTCAGAGAGAGAGAGACAACATTCAGAGAGAGAGAACAGTCAGAGAGAGAGAGAACAGTCAGAGAGAGAGACAACATTCAGAGAGAGAGAGAGAAACAGTCAGAGAGAGAGAACAGTCAAAGAGAGAGAGAGAGAACAGTCAGAGAGAGAGATAACAGTCAGAGAGAGAGAACAGTCAGAGAGAGAGAACAAACAGGCAGAGAGAGACAACATTCAGAGAGAGAGAGAGAACAGTCAGTGAGAGAAACAGTCAGAGAGAGAGAGAACAGTCAGAAAGACAGAACGAAAAGTCAGAGAGAGAGAACAGTCAGTGAGAGAGAGAGACAGAGAGAGACAGAGAACAGTCAGAGAGAGACAGAGAACAGTCAGAGAGAGATAGAGAACAGTCAGAGAGAGAGACAGAGAACAGTCAGAGAGAGAGAGAACAGTCAGAGAGAGACAGAGAACAGTCAGAGAGAGAGAGAGACAGAGAACAGCCAGATGAAAGAGAGAACAGTCAGAGAGAGAGAGAACAGTCAGGGAGAGAGAGAGAACAGTCAGGAGAGAGCAGAGAGACAGAGAAAAGTCAGAGAGAGAGAGAGAGACAGAGAACAGTCAGAGAGAGAGAGAACAGTCAGAGAGAGAGAGAGAACAGTCAGAGAGAGAGAGAGACAGAGAAAAGTCAGAGAGAGACAGAGAACAGTCAGAGAGAGAGAGAGACAGAGAACAGTCAGAGAGAGAGAGAACAGTCAGAGAGAGAGAGACAGAGAACAGTCAGAGAGAGAGAGAACAGTCAGAGAGAGAGAGAGACAGAGAACAGTCAGAGAGAGAGAGACAGAGAACAGCCAGAGAGAAACAGAGAACAGTCAGAGAGAGACAGAGAACAGCCAGAGAGACAGAGAACAGTCAGAGAGAGAGGGAACAGTCAGAGAGAGAGAGAACAGTCAGAGAGAGAGAGAGAGAACAGTCAGAGAGAGAGAAACAGTCAGAGAGAGAGAGAGGGAACAGTCAGAGAGAGAGAGAGAGACAGTCAGAGAGAGAGAGAGAGAGAGAGAGAACAGTCAGAGAGCGAACAGTCAGAGAGAGAGAGAGAACAGTCAGAGAGAGAGAAACAGTCAGAGAGAGAGAACAGTCAGAGAGAGAGAGAACAGTCAGAGAGAAAGAACAGTCAGAGAGAGAGAGAGAGAGAACAGTCCAGAGAGAGAGAGAGAGAGAACAGTCAGAGAGAGAGGAACAGTCAGAGAGAGAGAGGAACAGTCAGAGAGAGAGACAGTCAGAGAGAGAGAGAGAACAGTCAGAGCGAGAGGGAACAGTCAGAGAGAGAGAGAGAACAGTCAGAGAGAGAGAGAGAGAGAGAGAGAACAGTCAGAGAGAGAGAGAACAGTCAGAGAGAGAGAGAGAGAACAGTCAGAGAGAGAGAGGGAACAGTCAGAGAGAGAGAGAAACAGTCAGAGAGAGAGAGAACAGTCAGAGAGAGAGAGAGAACAGTCAGAGAGAGAGAGAGAGAACAGTCAGAGAGAGAGAACAGTCAGAGAGAGAAGTCAGAGAGAGAGAGAGAGAACAGTCAGAGAGAGAGAACAGTCAGAGAGAGAGAAAGAGAACAGTCAGAGAGAGAGAGAGAGAGAACAGTCAGAGAGAGAGAGAGAACAGTCAGAGAGAGAGAGAGAGAACAGTCAGAGAGAGAGACAACATTCAGAGAGAGAGAGAACAGTCAGAGAGAGAGAGAGAGAACAGTCAGAGAGAGAGAGAGAACAGTCAGAGAGAGAGAGAGAACAGTCAGAGAGAGAGAGAGAACATTCAGAGAGAGAGAGAGAACATTCAGAGAGAGAGAGAGAGAACAGTCAGTGAGAGAGAGAACAGTCAGAAAGACAGAACGAAAAGTCAGAGAGAGAGAACAGTCAGTGAGAGAGAGAGACAGAGAACAGTCAGAGAGAGAGAGAGACAGAGAACAGCCAGAGAGAGAGAGAGAACAGTCAGGGAGAGAGAGAACAGTCAGGGAGAGAGAGAGAACAGTCAGAGAGAGAGAAAGACAGAGAACAGTCAGAGAGAGAGAGAGAGAGAACAGCCAGAGAGAGAGAGAACAGTCAGAGAGAGAGAAAGACAGAGAACAGTCAGAGAGAGAGAGAGACAGAGAACAGTCAGAGAGAGAGAGAGAGACAGAGAACAGCCAGAGAGAGAGAGAACAGTCAGAGAGAGACAGAGAACAGTCAGAGAGAGAGAGAGACAGAGAACAGTCAGAGAGAGACAGAGAACAGTCAGAGAGAGAGAGAGACAGAGAACAGTCAGAGAGAGAGAGAACAGTCAGAGAGAGAGAGACAGAGAACAGTCAGAGAGAGAGAGAACAGTCAGAGAGAGAGAGAGACAGAGAACAGTCAGAGAGAGAGAGACAGAGAACAGCCAAAGAGAAACAGAGAACAGTCAGAGAGAGACAGAGAACAGCCAGAGAGACAGAGAACAGTCAGAGAGAGAGGGAACAGTCAGAGAGAGAGAGAACAGTCAGAGAGAGAGAGAGAGAACAGTCAGAGAGAGAGAAACAGTCAGAGAGAGAGAGAGGGAACAGTCAGAGAGAGAGAGAGAGACAGTCAGAGAGAGAGAGAGAGAGAGAGAACAGTCAGAGAGCGAACAGTCAGAGAGAGAGAGAGAACAGTCAGAGAGAGAGAAACAGTCAGGGAGAGAGAGAACAGTCAGAGAGAGAGAGAACAGTCAGAGAGAAAGAACAGTCAGAGAGAGAGAGAGAGAGAACAGCCAGAGAGAGAGAGAGAGAGAACAGTCAGAGAGAGAGGGAACAGTCAGAGAGAGAGGGAACAGTCAGAGAGAGAGACAGTCAGAGAGAGAGAGAGAACAGTCAGAGAGAGAGGGAACAGTCAGAGAGAGAGAGAGAACAGTCAGAGAGAGAGAGAGAGAGAGAGAACAGTCAGAGAGAGAGAGAGAACAGTCAGAGAGAGAGAGAAACAGTCAGAGAGAGAGAGAACAGTCAGAGAGAGAGAGAGAGAACAGTCAGAGAGAGAGAGAGAGAACAGTCAGAGAGAGAGAACAGTCAGAGAGAGAAGTCAGAGAGAGAGAGAGAGAACAGTCAGAGAGAGAGAACAGTCAGAGAGAGAGAGAGAAACAGTCAGAGAGAGAGAGAGAGAGAACAGTCAGAGAGAGAGAGAGAACAGTCAGAGAGAGAGAGAGAGAACAGTCAGAGAGAGAGAGAGAACAGTCAGAGAGAGAGAGAACAGTCAGAGAGAGAGAACAGTCAGAGAGAGAGAGAACAGTCAGAGAGAGAGAGAACAGTCAGAGAGAGAGAGAACAGTCAGAGAGAGAGAGAGAACAGTCAGAGAGAGAGAGAGAACAGTCAGAGAGAGAGAGAGAACAGTCAGAGAGAGAGAGAGAACAGTCAGAGAGAGAGAGAGAACAGTCAGAGAGAGAGAGAAACAGTCAGAGAGAGAGAGAAACAGTCAGAGAGAGAGAGAGAACAGTCAGAGAGAGAGAGAGAGAACAGTCAGAGAGAGAGAGGAAACAGTCAGAGAGAGAGAGAGAGAACAGTCAGAGAGAGAGAGAACAGTCAGAGAGAGAGAGAACAGTCAGAGAGAGAGAGAGAACAGTCAGAGAGAGAGAGAGAACAGTCAGAGAGAGAGAGAGAGAGAACAGTCAGAGAGAGAGAGAGAGACAGTCAGAGAGAGAGAACAGTCAGAGAGAGAGAGAGAACAGTCAGAGAGAGAGAACAGTCAGAGAGAGAGAGAGAACAGTCAGAGAGAGAGAGAGAATAGTCAGAGAGAGAGAGAGAACAGTCAGAGAGAGAGAGAACAGTCAGAGAGAGAGAGAGAGAACAGTCAGAGAGAGAGAGAGAACAGTCAGGAGAGAGAGAGAGAACAGTCAGAGAGAGAGAGAGATGAGAACAGTCAGAGAGAGAGAAACAGTCAGAGAGAGAGAGAACAGTCAGAGAGAGAGAGAGAAACAGTCAGAGAGAGAACAGTCAGAGAGAGAGAGAGAACAGTCAGAGAGAGAGAGAGAAACAGTCAGAGAGAGAGAGAGAGAGAGAGAACAGTCAGAGAGAGAGGAACAGTCAGAGAGAGAGAGAGAAAGTCAGAGAGAGAGAGAGAGAGAGAGAACAGTCAGAGAGAGAGAACAGTCGAGAGAGAGAAAGTCAGAGAGATGAGAACAGTCAGAGAGAGAGAGAATAGTCAGAGAGAGAGAGAGAACAGTCAGAGAGAGAGAAAGAATAGTCAGAGAGAGAGAGAGAGAATAGTCAGAGAGAGAGAACAGTCAGAGAGAGAGGAGAATAGTCAGAGAGAGAGAGAGAACAGTCAGAGAGAGAGAGAATAGTCAGAGAGAGAGAGAGATGAGAACAGTCAGAGAGAAGAGAGAACAGTCAGGAGAGAGAGAGAGAGAAACAGTCAAGAGAGAGAGAGAGAACAGTAGAGAGAGAGAGAGAGACAGTCAGAGAGAGAGAGAACAGTCAGAGAGAGAGAGAGAACAGTCAGAGAGAGAGAGAGAGAGAACAGAGAGAGAGAGAACAGTCAGAGAGAGAGAGAGAACAGTCAGAGAGAGAGAGAGAACAGTCAGGAGAAGAGAGAGAGAAGAACAGTCAGAGAGAGAGAGAACAGTCAGAGGAATGGAGAGAACAGTCAGAGAGAGAGAGAGAATAGTCAGAGAGAGAGAGAGAGAACAGTCAGAGAGAGAGAGAACAGTCAGAGAGAGAGAACAGTCAGAGAGAGAGAGAGAACAGTCAGAGAGGGAGAGAGAGAACAGTCAGAGAGAGAAACAGTCAGAGAGAGAGAGAGAGAACAGTCAGAGAGAGAGAGAGAGAACAGTCAGAGAGAGAGAGAACAGTCAGAGAGAGAGAAACAGTCAGAGAGAGAGAACAGTCAGAGAGAGAGAGTGAGAACAGTCAGAGAGAGAGAGAACAGTCAGAGAGAGAGAGAGAGAACAGTCAAGAGAGAGAGAGAGAGAACAGTCAGAGAGAGAGAACAGTCAGAGAGAGAGAGAGAACAGTCAGAGGGAGAGAGAGAGAGAACAGTCAGAGAGAGAGAGAACAGTCAGAGAGAGAGAGAGAGAACAGTCAGAGAGAGAGAAACAGTCAGAGAGAGAGAGAGAGAACAGTCAGAGAGAGAGAGAACAGTCAGAGAGAGAGAGAGAGAACAGTCAGAGAGAGAGAGAGAGAGAACAGTCAGAGAGAGAGAGAACAGTCAGAGAGAGAGAGAGAGAACAGTCAGAGAGAGAGAGAGAGAGAGAACAGTCAGAGAGAGAGAGAGAACAGTCAGAGAGAGAGAGAGAGAGAACAGTCAGAGAGAGAGAGAGAACAGTCAGAGAGAGAGAGAGAGAACAGTCAGAGAGAGAGAGAGAGAGAACAGTCAGAGAGAGAGAAACAGTCAGAGAGAGAGAAACAGTCAGAGAGAGAGAGAACAGTCAGAGAGAGAGAGAGAAACAGTCAGAGAGAGAACAGTCAGAGAGAGAGAGAGAACAGTCAGAGAGAGAGAGAGAAACAGTCAGAGAGAGAGAGAGAGAGAGAACAGTCAGAGAGAGAGGGAACAGTCAGAGAGAGAGAGAGAAAGTCAGAGAGAGAGAGAGAGAACAGTCAGAGAGAGAGAACAGTCAGAGAGAGAGAGAAAGTCAGAGAGAGAGAACAGTCAGAGAGAGAGAGAATAGTCAGAGAGAGAGAGAGAACAGTCAGAGAGAGAGAAAGAATAGTCAGAGAGAGAGAGAGAGAATAGTCAGAGAGAGAGAACAGTCAGAGAGAGAGAGAATAGTCAGAGAGAGAGAGAGAACAGTCAGAGAGAGAGAGAGAATAGTCAGAGAGAGAGAGAGAGAGAACAGTCAGAGAGAGAGAGAGAACAGTCAGAGAGAGAGAGAGAGAACAGTCAGAGAGAGAGAGAGAACAGTCAGAGAGAGAGAGAGAGAACAGTCAGAGAGAGAGAGAACAGTCAGAGAGAGAGAGAACAGTCAGAGAGAGAGAGAGAGAACAGTCAGAGAGAGAGAGAGAACAGTCAGAGAGAGAGAGAGAGAACAGTCAGAGAGAGAGAGAGAACAGTCAGAGAGAGAGAGAGAGAACAGTCAGAGAGAGAGAGAACAGTCAGAGAGAGAGAGAGAACAGTCAGAGAGAGAGAGAAACAGTCAGAGAGAGAGAGAACAGTCAGAGAGAGAGAGAGAAACAGTCAGAGAGAGAGAGAGAAACAGTCAGAGAGAGAGGGAACAGTCAGAGAGAGAGAGAGAGAACAGTCAGAGAGAGAGAGAACAGTCAGAGAGAGAGAGAGAATAGTCAGAGAGAGAGAGAGAACAGTCAGAGAGAGAGAGAACAGTCAGAGAGAGAGAACAGTCAGAGAGAGAGAACAGTCAGAGAGAGAGAGAGAGAGAACAGTCAGAGAGAAAAACAGTCAGAGAGAGAGAGAGAGAACAGTCAGAGAGAGAAACAGTCAGAGAGAGAGAGAGAGAACAGTCAGAGAGAGAGAGAGAACAGTCAGAGAGAGAGAAACAGTCAGAGAGAGAGAACAGTCAGAGAGAGAGAGAGAGAACAGTCAGAGAGAGAGAGAACAGTCAGAGAGAGAGAGAGAGAACAGTCAAGAGAGAGAGAGAGAGAACAGTCAGAGAGAGAGAACAGTCAGAGAGAGAGAGAACAGTCAGAGAGAGAGAGAGAGAGAGAACAGTCAGAGAGAGAGAGAACAGTCAGAGAGAGAGAGAGAGAACAGTCAGAGAGAGAGAAACAGTCAGAGAGAGAGAGAGAGAGAACAGTCAGAGAGAGAGAGAACAGTCAGAGAGAGAGAGAGAACAGTCAGAGAGAGAGAGAGAGAGAGAACAGTCAGAGAGAGAGAGAACAGTCAGAGAGAGAGAGAGAACAGTCAGAGAGAGAGAGAGAGAGAACAGTCAGAGAGAGAGAGAGAGAACAGTCAGAGAGAGAGAGAGAGAGAACAGTCAGAGAGAGAGAGCAGTCAGAGAGAGAGAGAGAGAACAGTCAGAGAGAGAGAGAGAACAGTCAGAGAGAGAGAGAGAGAGAGAACAGTCAGAGAGAGAGAGAGAGAGAACAGTCAGAGAGAGAGAGAGAGAGAACAGTCAGAGAGAGAGAGAGAGAACAGTCAGAGAGAGAGAGAGAGAGAACAGCCACAGAGGGAGAGAACAGTCAGAGAGAGAGAGAGAGAGAACAGTCAGAGAGAGAGAGAGAGAACAGTCAGAGAGAGAGAGAAGAGAACAGTCAGAGAGAGAGAGAGAGAACAGTCAGAGAGAGAGAGAAGTGAACAGTCAGAGAGAGAGAGAGAGAGAACAGTCAGAGAGAGAGAGAGAACAGTCAGAGAGAGAGAGAGAGAGAACAGTCAGACAGAGAGCAAGTATGCTCAAAATTGTGCTGGTTTTCAGAAGTGGTTTTTTATCCCTCAATTTTCCGCTCAAGCTCATTTGCATATCGCCGAATGCAAAATCTTCCATGAACCCGCACAATCGGGCAACGTTTCAGAAGTCATTTTAATATTTTTTTTCCAATTCTTAAGCAAAAGTAGCTTTGCGATCCAAGAAGCCACTTTTGCCCATTAAGAGAAATGCCATTCCAAAGTGTTCCGGACCATTCTAACTCCTGGCCCACTGTATGTGTTACTATCCTCATAAGCAATGGAGGCGATTCTGTTATTTAATGAGCTCCTGTACGTTTGCTGTCTGTTCAGGTTTAAACGACACGTCATTTTGCATTCGCAAAGTCTCAGTCTGTAAATCTCCCCACACAGTGGCTGCTGGCTGTCATTTTGTAAAGGCTCTGCTAGCTTCTGCTATTAGATGATAATCCTGTAATGTTAGGTACAGCATTGCACTGATTATACACAAATAACAACTGAACCATTAAAATGACTGATTTGTTGCAGTGAGTGAGAAATAATACAAGTGATATTTTCTAGCTTCATTGAATTCTGGCATCCAGCATCACAAATTTAAATAGCTACTGTACTTAATTAAGCATCACATATTTTAAAAAAAAACTCTGGCTATATCCTTGCCACTACTGCTAGGTGTATTGGTTAGCCAAAAGGAAAAGCTCTGTACATCTGAAACAAATTCACTAGGAGAAGGAAATTCCACAAACCGTGCCGAAAAATATTTCTAAAGTGATTAGTAACAATTTGCATAGATTGTGTTGAGGTGGTAGATGGGAGAGTCTAATGTTAGCAGCAAAGAAGGAAAAAAAGAACTTGCATTTCTATAGCGCCTTTCACATTCTCAGGATCTCACGTCCCAAAGCGCTTTACAGCCAATTAAGTACTTATCTTGTGCCTCCATAAACTTGAGCTCGTCCAAAGCTCGGCTGCCCGTGTCCTGACTCGCACCAAGTCCCGTTCAACCATCACCCCTGCGCTCGCTGACCTGCATTGGCTCCCAGTTAAGCAACGCCTCGATTATAAAATTTGCATCATAGAAACATAGAAACATAGAATCTAGGAGCAGGAGTAGGCCATTCGGCCCGTCGAGCCTGCTCCGCCATTCAATACGATCATGGCTGATCATCCAAATCCAGTACCCTGTCCCTGCATTTAATCCCCACAGTACTCATATCCCACCCTACCCCCGTAACCCCATGTATTTAATTCCCCCTAACATATCCCATCCTATCCCCATAACCCCACATATTTAATCCCCCCTAACACTAAGGGTCAATTTATCATAGCCAAATCAACCTAACCCACACATTTTTGGACTGTGGGAGGAAACCGGAGCACCCGGAGGAAACCCACGCAGACACGGGGAGAATGTGCAAACTCCACACAGACAGTCACCCGAGGTCAGATTCGAACCCGGGTCTCTGGCGCTGTGAGGCTCCAGTGCTAACCACTATGCCACCGTGTTGCCCTTCAGTGTTTACAAATCCCTCCATGGCCTCTCCCCACCCTATCTTTGTAACCTCTTCCAACCCTCCGAGATCTCTGCGCTCTTCCAATTCTGGCCTCTTGACCATCCCTGATTTTAACCGCTCCACCATTGGCGGCCGTGCCTTCAGCTGCCGAGGCCCTAAGCTCTGGAATTCCCCTCCTAAACCTCTCCAACTCTCTACCTCTCTTTCTTCTTTTAAGACGCTCCTTAAAACCTACTTCTGCCTTACTATCCCCTTATGTGGCACTGGTGTCAAACTTTGTTGGATAAAGCTCCTGTAAAGCGCCTTGATACGTTTTACTATGTTAATGGTGTTACATAAATGCAAGTTGTTGTTGTTTCTGTTGATCTAGACTTGAATATAGAGGGTATGATTAAGAAGTTTGCAGATGATACTAAAATCGGCTGTGTGGTTGATACTGAAGAAGGAAGCTGTAGACTGCAGGAAGATATCAATACATTGGTCAGGTGGGCAGAACAGTGGCAAATGGAATTCAATCCAGAGAAGCGTGAGGTAATGCATTTGGGGAGGGCTAACAAGGAAAGGGAATACACATTAAATGGTAGGACACTGAGTAGTGTAGAGGAACAAAGGGACCTTGGAGTGCATGTCCACAGATCCCTGAAGATAGCAGGGCAGGTAGATAAAGTGGTTAAGAAGGCATACAGAATGCTTGCCTTTATTAGCCGTGGCATAGAATACAAGAGCAGGGGGTTATGCTTCAACTGTATAAAACACTAGTTAGGCCTCAGCTAGAGTACCCGTGCAGTTCTGGTCACCACATTACAGGAAAGACGTGATTGCACTAGAGAGGGTACAGAGGAGATTTACAAGGATGTTGCCGGGAGTAGAGAATCTTAGCTATGAGGAAAGACTGGATAGGCTGGGTTTGTTTTCCTTGGAACAGACGAGGCTGAGGGGAGACCTTATTGAGGTGGATAAAATTATGAGGGGCCCAGATAAAGTGGATAGAAAGTACCTATTTCCCTTAGCAGAGGGGTCAAAAACCAGGGGGCACAGATTTAAAGTAATTGGTGGAAGGTTTAGAGGGGATTTGAGGGGAAATTTCTTCACCCAGAGGGTTGTGGGGGTGTGGAACTCACTGCCTGAAAGGGTGGTAGAGGCAGGAACCCTAACCACATTTAAAAAGTACTCGGATGTGCACTTGGGATGCTGTAACCTGCAGGGCTACAGATCAAGAGCTGGGAAGTGAGATTAGGCTGGATAGCTCTTTGTTGGCCGGCGCGGACACGATGGGCCGAAATGGCCTCCTTCTGTGTGATAACTTTCTATGATTCTATGTAATGTAGGAAACAGAGCGGCTTTTATACTACTGCTGTTTTGCTTCAATTTCTAGCACCCTAGCCTCCGTGAGGCAGCTGTTGGTGTTTTACATCTGGCTCCCTTCTCCCCAGCAGCAGACTTGTGGACCCACGAGAGAACTTGGTGTACGATTCTGCTGCTGGAAGAAAAGAACTGGATTCAAAAGTTTAAAAGCTGGCTTCTGGACCCGTCTACCGACATCAACGAGCCGAGTGCCAGTGGCTGTACAGTCGTCGGTACTAAACAGCAAGCACTAGGAGTACCTGAGTCAGCCAAGTGGGCTTTCCAAGTGGGCTTTAAACATAGTGCAGAAATTCCGATCCCTACGGGTGTGTACGCGCTGTGTACTCACCCGTAGGGACATCGGAAATGCCGGTTTCAGGCATGCACAGCGCATGCGCTGGAAACCGGCATTTCCGATCTGTCAAGAAAGCTCTTGACAGATCCTCCACCTGCCCGGGAGCAGGGCCTCTGCGGGGGGAGAGTTCCGTTTTTTGGAGACCCTCCGCCCGCAGAAAACACTTACAATTCTCGCGCCTGGTAAAAGCAGGCGTAAGGCCTGCTTTTACCAGGATAAGAGTTGAAAAAAGTTTTTTTTTTAATTTCCACTGATTTATCATTTAAAAATACTTTAAAGAAAGGTAAGTTTATTTTTAGCCCCGCAAAAAACTTTAATTATTTTTTTCAAAAAATAAAATTTTTGTTTAAAATACTTCATTTATTGGAGAGACTTATGAATCTTACACCCCCCCAAAATAACAGCTAAACCTCAATTAAATTTTAAAAAAAAAACATCACATTAATAAAATAAGTATAGTTAATTAAATTAACCATTTTAAATAAAAAATTAAATTTTTGAAAAAATTTAAAATCTTTTAAAAAGTTATAAAAATAAACTTACCTGTCTTTAAAGTCTATAAAAAAGATATACCTGTAAAAAAAAATTCCAAAAAATACTTAATTCACTACTTACCTTCTTAAAAGCGGGTCTTACTCCTCCTTTTTACATTTCCAAAATCTTCCCTACTTACCTGCGCGTCCAAAGCATGAAGTGCACAGCGTGCGCGCAGCCTGTAGCGCGCACGCGATGCACTCAGGCCCCGCCCCCTTTTCGGAAGAGCAATTGCCGGTTTTCAGCGCATGCGCAGGGCATGCAGAAAACCGGCAATTGGAGTGGGAATACGCGAGAGTATGCAGTGCGTACTCTCGCGTCCCGGGATCAATTTTCGGCCCATTGTAATTTAAAGTCATTTTAAAAATGTGATTTTTAAAAAAAATTTATTTGAAGTTTTACTATGTTTTGGGGGTGATCTCCATTCATATATTTGACAGGTCTTCCTGTCAAATGTATGAAGGAAGATTCCCTTCTCTGATTGGCTCCCCATGGCCCACGTGATCCCAGGGACGCTGCGAACCGCCTGCGCCTCTGGGATACGTGGGCCCTGCGCACCGGCAGTTTGGAGAGGCCCGGCAGCGGAACTCTGCGCCTCCCGGGAGCCCTCCGGTCTTGGCGCAGATTTTTCCAGATTGCAGCCCTCTGCCCGCGGGAGGCCTGCGATCGGAATATCTGGGCCAATGAGGTCGAGTTTCCGCTTGTTTAATATCAGCACAATCTGGGCGGAATCGGCCTAGCGCAAAAGATCGGGGAATTTTAAACATGTGAGTTGCGCCCAAACCACTTACGCTCGTGTTTTCCGCGATCATTTACGCTGGTTCAAGCTTCAATTCGCACGAACCAGGCCCCGCCCACAAAACTGGCCGCGCCCCCAGGTCGACGTTGCGAGATTCTACCGATTGAGCTGGTTCGGGAAGGCTCTTCAAATCGCGCTCATTGTCTCAGGGGCACAGGGACCAGTCGGCACATTTTAAAAAGCTATTTCATATCAAAAGAGATTTAATTTACTAAGAAACGGACTAGTGTACACCAATTAAACTATTAAATGGTTCAGTATCGTTTTCTTTAAGTCATTTCCAGTGATTTTTAAATCAGGTTACTCAGAGGCGGAGGACTGGACAACCCTGATTAGAAATGCTTATTTTTTTGGTGATAAACCCATTTCCAGCTGTGCTAATAAAACTGCACCAGGTTACCGCTCTTAAATACATCAAGGAATACTCTGTAATGGAAAGAAAACTAAAAGAAACCATTACGTTCCATTACACTGCCCGATTGCGCTGGTTCATGGAGGATTTTACGTTTGTGATTATGCAAATGAATTTTAGCGGAAACATGACACCTAACCGAACCAACGCAATCTCGACGCAATTACCCGATTGAGCCCAAAGCGGAAACTTTACCTCATTATATTTAAAGTAACAGCTCGTTTACTGTATTTACTAATCAACTACAGTTTTATTTTTAAAGAGCTGTGTAAAGAAAGACAGGATTTAAAGGCAAGCGATTCGCAGAGGACCCTTACAACTGGCAGAAAGACGTCATTTTTTTCATTTCATTACTTCAGGCTGGATTCAAACCCAGCTCGCGGCGGGGGGGGGGAGAAATGAAATTGTGCTAACCTGCTGTGCCATCCAGTATCCAACTTTTCTCCATCCCTTGACCTTATGATCCCTTGACTCCAGTGCAGTACTGAAGGAGAGCTGCACTGTCGGAGGTGCCGTCTTTCGGATGAGACGTTAAACTGAGGCCCTGTCTGCCCTCTCAGATCCCATGACACTATTTCAAAGAGGAGCGGGGAGTTATCCCCGGTCTCCTGGCCAATAATTACCTCTTAATCGACATCAGTAAAACAGATGATCTGCTCATTGTCACACTGCAGTGTGTGGGACGTTGCTGGCTGCCGCGTTTCCTACATTACAACAGTGACTACACTTCAAAAGTACTTAATTGACGGTAAAGTGCTTTGGGACACTGTGAGGTCGTGAAAGGGACTGTAGAAATGCAAGTCTTTCTTTCTTCGAATGAAGCACATACGCAAGAAAATTCAAGAACATAATTTCAACTTTTGAAATTCAGTGCTTCATCTCAATCACAAATCCGCCTCCCCCCAGCCCCCGCACCCCCACCTCCTCAGCCCAACTATTTCTCGTAAGCTATTCTGGTCCCAGCATCTCTCAAGGTCAGAATCGGGAGTCAGACAGCTTTTGGCAACAACCAGATAATTATCCAGAGTTTAACCCATGCCAGCTAGGAGCAATAGAGGCCAAGAGTAAGGTGATATGTGGTATTGGATGTCTCCTAGCTAAATATCAACAGACCAATGTTATCCCAGAAATAATCACATCCAATTCCAGTGCGGCATTTTTCATAAATATTTAAGGTTCAAATTGATGCTGTACATTCAAATTTTGACCAGACTAACAATCAAAAGAGTCATAACATGCCTGCAAGCCTTGTGGATTCTGGATGTGCTGTGAGGGGGCACTATTCATAGAATTACATGGTATTTACAGCACAGTAACAGGCCATTCGGCCCAACTGGTCCGTGCCAGTGTTTATGCTCCACACGAGCCTCCTCCCACTTCTCTTCATCTCACCCCATCAGCATATCCTTCTATTCCTTTCTCTCTCATGTGTTTATCTAACTTCCCCTTAAAGGCATCTAGGATGCTTTCATTTGGAAGCAATGGACAACCTCAAACATTGGCCACAGCGTTGTCCAAAATAATGGCGACCTGCAGTTCCATTTTAAGTGTGATTTAGCTGCTACGTCTCCACAACTCAATGTAAATCTACAACTTTCCAACAGCCCACATCATCCCGACATTTCTTTTTTTATTATTCGTTTTTATGGGATGTGGACGTCACTGGCAAGGCCAGCATTTATTGCCCATCCCTAATTGCCCTTGAGAAGGTGATGGTGAGCCGCCTGCTTGAACCGCTGCAGTCCGTGTGGTGAAGGTACTCCCACAGTGCTGTTAGGGAGGGACTTCCAGGATTTTGACCCAGCGACGATGAAGGATCAGCGGTATACTTCCAAGTCAGGATGGTGTGTGTGACTTGGAGGGGATCTTGGAGGTGGTGGTGTTCCCATGTGCCCTGCTACCCTTGTCCTTCTAGGTGGTAGAGGTCGCGGGTTTGGGAGGTGCTGCCGAAGAAGCCTTGGCGAGTTGCTGCAGTGCATCTTGTAGATGGTACACACTGCAGCCGCGGTACGCCGGTGGTGGAGGGAGTGAATGTTTAAGGTGGCGGATGGGGCGCCAATCAAGCGGGCTGCTTTGTCCTGGATGGTGTCGAGCTTCTTGAGTGTTGTTGGAGCTGCACTCATCCAGGCAAGTGGAGAGTATTCCATCACACTCCTGACTTGTGCCTTGTAGATGGTAGAAAGGCTTTGGGGAGTCAAGAGGTGAGACACTCGCCGCAGAATACCCAGCCTCTGACCTGCTCTTGTTGCCACAGTATTTATGTGGCTGATCCAGTTAAATTTCTGGTCAATGGTGACCCCCCAGGATGTTGATATTTTCTTACATTCTTGTGCCGGCAGTAAGGCAAAGGCTTGAAAGCGTTGCTTCAAAATCATAAACCTGTTCATTTTACTTGTGAAAGATGCCAAAAAGGGATCGATAAGTTGAGCGCCGCGTCCTGTTGTTTTAACCCGATTGGTTTAAAAGTTCATTGAGCTTCTATCTGAGATTGATTAATCTGGGCTCACACTTACAAGGAATGTCAGCATGATTAAGGAGCTGCACAGGATCGGTGGTGAAAGGGTCATCCTGTGGCAAGCTGCAGCCAAGGCGATGACGTGTCAAATATAACATGCCAGAATTATTGCACGGACCTTTTCTGGGGCATAATGTGCTCAGTAACGTTGGGTAAACAACCAAAGTGCATTTCCTAAAGGTCTACTGAGTAATTCAACTTGGCGATGCATGCAGAATATTGTACCTTCTGTGTATGGTTGGGGGAGTAAAGGTCAAAAAGTGTCCACTTAGACTATATCACTGATCCCCGAGCAGTCATCCAATTTTAAATCAGTGCTTCCGTTTTGCCATTTGAAGCACAATTAGTTCAGATAAAGGATTGAATACGACCAGGCCAGAGAACAGTGTGTCAGTATGTAACACAAACTGCTTGAGCACTCTCTGAGTAATTTACTGCTAGTGAATGGGTAACAGGAAAGAGGGAAAGAGAATTATTTCCACCTGCAACATTGCGAATCAGAAATGTTTCGAACATCATTACATTTTCTCCCGCTCCACATAAGGAGGAAAACATAGGGCTCAAAAGTTCGTAAGTAGGGTTGCCGAACCTCCAGGGTTGCCCTGGAGTCTCCAGGAATTAAGGGTTAATCTCCAGGACACATGCTGCGGACAACCCAGGAGAAAAATCATCGGGAGCATTAAAATAATTGTGTTTTCAAATAGTTTCTTTGAACACTTTTGTTGGTTAGTTATAAAAGTGTTGGAGTTGGGGAAATTAGATTGTTTGGCTTACTCAGAAGAATCATCCAATCGGGTAACGAAGAGTCCATTAAAATCAGGAGAGCAGGTTAAAATTGGGTCCAAAACGCAACTCATATATTTAGGGAAATAAAAAAACAGAACATGTTGGAAATCCGCAGCAGGTCAGCCAGAATCGGTGGAGAGAGAAACAGAGTCAACGTTTCAGGTCGATGACCTTCATCGTCGCTGGGTCAAAATCCTGGAACTCCCTCCCCAACAGCACTGTGGGAGTACCTTCACCGCACGGACTGCAGCGGTTCAAGAAGGCGGCTCACCACCACCTTCCCAAGGGCAATTAGGGATGGGCAATAAATGCCGGCCTTGCCAGCGACGCCCAGATCCCATGAACAAATTAAAAAAATTAGAACATCAGGTCATTTACCAGAAACAACTCTACTTGCTCAGCAGAAACCTGGCAGGTGGGCAGTTAAAATCGCCCTACATAACATAAGAACATAAGAAATAGGAGCAGGAGCAGGCCATTCTGCCCCTCGAGCCTGCTCCACCATTTAATGAGATCATGGCTGATCCGATTTTGGCCTCAACTCCACTTTCCTGCCCACTCCCCATAACCCTTGACTCCCCTGTTGCTCAAAAATCTATCTCAGCCTTGAATATATTCAATGACTCAGCTTCCACAGCTCTCTGGGGTAAAGAATTCCAAAGATTCACGACCCTCTGAGAGAAGAAATTCCTACTCATTTCCGTCTTAAATGGGCGACCCCTTATTCTGAGACTATGCCCCCTCGTTCTAAATTCCCCCACGAGGGGAAACATCCTCTCAGCATCTACCCTTTCCAACCCCCTCAGAATCTTATATGTTTCAATTAGATCACCTCTCATTCTTTTAAACGCCAATGAGTATAGGCCCAACCTGCTCAACCTTTCCTCATAAGACAACCCTTCCATCCCAGGAATCAACCTCGTGAACTCTTATCTGTCCGAAAGCCACCATGATCGCAACATCCGCAATTTTATTCCTGAGCAGGCAGCAAGGACAGGCGCCCGGAGCCAACGGGGTCCTTCTTTACACATGCACGTTGCGGCCCGATGACATCATTGAGACCCGACTGTAATTTTAACTCGGGCCTGAGTGAGGAATCCACCTGGAGTTAAAATCGGGACCAACTCTCTCTCTCTCTCTCTCTCTCTCCACAGATGCTGCCTGACTGACTGAGGGTTTTCCAGCATTTTCTGTATTTATTTCAGATCTCCAGCAGCCGCAGTATTTTGCTCTTTTTCCACATATTGAGGGAATTTGTTAGTCTTGAGCAAGTAAACATTGTGATGGCCTAATTTTAGTGTTTTATTTAGCAGTTGAAGTTCTTAGGGAAGCATGTTCATAATTAACCTTTTGTAGAATCAAGTCCCATGTAAACCATCGGAAACTAATGATGAGGCGCAAACAGTCATTTAAATCCTAGCGGAAGTAAAGATCATTTCAAGGAACTGAGGCCTAAAAACACACAGCAACTAAAATAGCTAATTGCATCTTTTAAAAATGATTTCTAATCAGGTGCAAAAATCTCATCCCAGCCTTTGGCAGAAATGAAATACCATAACATCTCTCGTACAAACCACTGACAACGTAAAACTTGTAGTGGCAGAGAAAAAAGAATATACTACAGAAATTCATGGGTTTCGCTACGAGGAAGGAAAAAACAAATGACAGGCAGTTTGTTGTACAACACAGGAAAATTGCTTTGTCTCCGCATTCTGCTGCCATGCAAAGTGTCCAATACAATTAGCAAGTTGTCCTTTATTTGCTTCACTTGATATAATTGGCTTGCAAATGCAAAGTTGCACGTGTGGCATGCTCTGCGGAACTTAGGATAATTGGATTTCAATTAAGAGGAACACATACAGTTTACAGTTACACGCGACGCGCTCTCCCTGGAGTTTCCACTAGTCTACCCCAGGGAGAAAACCCACAGAGACTCTCACACAATGAGAGAGCTGTCTGACGCTGCACATCTAACCTCACTGGGCTTGTCAGACACAATGAAAGTGTGAGCAGAGAAGGCCAGAATCAAAACAATAATGGCTCCCGGTTAAGCAACGCCTCGATTTTAAAATTCTCATCCTTGTTTTCAAATCCCTCCATGGCCTCGCCCCCCCCCCCCCGTCCCTATCTCTGTAAACTCCTCCAGCTCCACAACCCTCCGAGATATCCGCGCTCCTCTAACTCTGGCCTCTTGACCATCCCCGATTTCAATTGTTCCACCATTGGCGGCCGTTCCTTCAGTTGCCTCGGCCCAAAGCTCTGGAATTCCTCCCTAAACATCTCCACCTCTCTTTCCTCCTTTAAGATGCTCCTTAAAACCTACCTCTTTGACCAAGCTTTTGGTAATCTGCCCTAATATCGCCTTATGTGGCTCGGTGTCAAATTTTGTCTTATAATGCTCCTGTGCAGCGCCGCGGGACATTTTACTACGTTAAAAGTGCTGTATAAATACAAGTTGTTGTTGTTGTTGCACAACAGGGTCACAAGATCATCAGCTGCAAATGGATGAATAAGGATACTTGAAAGTCTTTGGGGGAGAAATTGAGTCGTGCCCCCTTTAGGGCGCTAACTTCGCCGGGGCGCTACTTTTAGCTCCCCTGGAAGAATTAGCGCCCCCCGCGGCCAAAATTGAGTGGTAGCGCCCCAAGAGGGAAGCGAGGCGCTACTGGAAGCGCCCCGCCTCCCTCTTGGGGCGCTGCGAGGGATTATCGCGGTGCTGCGGCACGTCGCGCCGCGGTATTGCAGGCCGTCCTCCCCTTCTTAAAGGGGGAGGGGCCTTGCACAGCGCGACCAGCTTCTCAGGCACATTTTTCTGGACTTTTCATTGCAATTTTTTAAGCCTTTTTAATAAAAATGATGCTAATTTTCATCTGCTCAGTATTTTCTGTTTCTTTTAATGCATTTTCAAGGCATCAGTATAAGTCACACTAAAAAAAGCTTCCCCGGCTGCAGGTTCTTAAACACGCTATTCCTGACATGCATGAACGATGGTGAAATGTGCTGAAACTTTCAATTTTAAATCTCATAGTTATATATATTTACAGCACAGAAACAGGGCATTCGGCCCAACAGGTCCATGTTTATGCTCCACACGAGCCTCCTCCCACTCTTCTTCATCTCACCCTATCAACATATCCGTCTATTCATTTCTCCCTCATGTGCTTATCTCGCTTCTCCTTAAATGCATCTATATTATTCGCCTCAACTACTCATCATGGTAGCGAGTTCCACATTCTAACCACTCTTTGGGTAAAGAAATTTCTCCTGAATTCATTAATGGATTTATGAGTGACTATCTTATATTTATGCTCATATATATAGTTCAAAGAAAAATATACTGTTGTGGGTATGGCGCTTCCTAAGGTCCCGATTATTTACCCTGATTTATGCCCAGTTTTAGTTCGGGCGTGTTTAATGAGATTGGGAAAATATTTGGCCGTAATTTGACATCGGCAAAATTGCACAATTTCAGGTGCAACATCCTGGTTGTGCCCATGGAGGAAACTCTAGTCCTATAAACCTTTGTCACACTCTCCAAGGGGGCTTAATTCGGTTGATTTGCACCTCCCGTTAGAACATAAGAACATAAGAAATAGGAGCAGGAGTAGGCCATTCGGCCCTTCGAGCCTGCTCCGCCATTCAATGAGATCATGCCTCAACTCCATTCACTGGCCCTATCGTCATATCCCTTGATGCCCTAACTAGTCAGAAATCTATCGACTTCTGTTTTGAATATACCCAATGACTGAGCCTCCACAGCCCTCTGGGGTAGAGAATTCCAAAGGTTCACCACCCTCTGTGTGAAGAAATTTCTTCTCATCTCAGGCCTGAATGGCCTACCCTTTATCCTGAGGCTGTGGCCCCTGGTTCTAGACTCCCCAGCCAAGGGAAACATTCTCCCAGCATCCACCCTATCAAGCCCTGTAATAATTTTGTATGCTTCAATGAGATCCCCTCTCATTCTTCTGAATTCAAGAGAATACATGCCTAGTTTACTCAATCTCTTCTCATACAACAGTCCCGCCATCCCAGGAATCAATCTCGTGAACCTTCGTTGCACTCCCTCTATGGCAAGTATATCCTTCCTTAGGTAAGGAGACCAAAATTGTACACAGTACTCCAGGTGTGGTCTCACCAAGGCCCTATATAATTGGAGTAAGACTTCTTTACTCCTGTACTCAAATCCTCTTGTAATGGCCAGTGCTGGGACTAGTGTCCTGGCGAATCGAATAACTAGGGCTGTGGAGAGGGCTTTAAACTAATTAGTGGGGGGGAGGTTTCAAGAGAGCAAAAAATAAAAATGACAACAGAGAGGGTCATAGACATAGGTAGCAGTAGGGGAATCACAAATCAGAGCGTGGCAGGAAGGGACAGAGTGTGTGGAGTAAAAGGTAAACTGGTAAAAAGTGAAAAAGCAGGAACTAAGTGCCACAAAGCATATTTGAAAGTTCTCTATCTGAATGCACGTAGCATTCGTAACAAAATAGATGAGTTAATGGCACAAATAACTACATATGGTTATGATATTGTGGCCATTACAGAAACATGGCTGCAGGGTGACAATGCCTGGGAATTAAACATACCAGGTTATTTAACGATCAGGAAGGACAGGCAGGAAGGAAGGGGAGGTGGGGTGGCTATGTTAATAAAGGAAGGAATCACTGTAATACAGAGTAATGATATTGGGTCAAAAAATCATGATAATGAAACAGTTTGGGTGGAGATAAGGAATAATAAGGGGAAAAAAACATTAGTGGGCGTAGTCTATAGGCCTCCGAACAGTTGCAACTCTATTGGACGGAGTATCAATCAGGAAATAGTTGAGGCATGTAATAAGGGAACATCTATAATTATGGGGGATTTTAACTATCATATTAATTGGACAAATCAAATGGGGCAGGGCTGCCTTGAGGATGAGTTCATTGAGTGTATTAGGGATGGGTTTCTTGAGCAGTATGTAACTGAACCGACCAGGGGGCAAGCAACCTTAGATCTGGTCCTGTGTAACGAGACAGGATTAATTAAAAATGTCCTAGTAAAGGATCCCCTTGGAATGAGTGACCATAACATGGTTGAATTCCATATTCAATTAGAGGGTGAGAAGGTTGGATCTCAAACAAGCGTGCTAAGCTTGAATAAAGGAGACTATGAAGGTATGCGAGCGGAATTGAGTAGAGTGGATTGGGAAAATAGATTAAAGGGTAAGACGACACATGATCAGTGGTGTACATTCAAGGAGTTATTTTACAACTTCCAAAAAAAATATATTCCACTGAAAAGAAAAGGGTGTAAAAGAAAGGACAGTCATCCGTGGCTAAGTAAAGAAATTAAGGATAGTATTCGACTAAAAACAAGGGCATATAAGGTAGCGAAATCTAGTGGGAGGACAGAGGATTGGGAAAACTTTAAAAGGCAGCAAAAAATAACAAAAAGATTGATTAAGAAAGGGAAGATAGATTATGAAAGTAAATTAGGAAAAAATATAAAAACAGATAGTAAGAGTTTTTATAGTTATATAAAAAGAAAAAGGGTGGCTAAAGTAAATGTTGGTCCCTTAGAGGATGAGACCGGGAAATTAATGGTGGGAAATATGGAGATGGCAAAAACACTGAATGAATATTTTGTATCAGTCTTTACAGTAGAGGACACTAAGAATATCCCAACACTGGACAAACAGGGGGCTATAGGGGGAGAGGAGCTAAACACGATCAAAATCACTAAGGAAGTGGTACTCGGTAAAATAATGGGACTCAAGGCGGATAAATCACCTGGACCTGATGGCTTACATCCTAGAGTCTTGAAGGAAGTGGCGGTAGGGATTGTAGATGCATTGGTAATAATTTTTCAAAACTCCCTGGATTCCGCTAAGGTCCCGGCAGACTGGAAAACTGCTAATGTAACACCCTTATTTAAAAAGGGCAGTAGACAGAAGGCTGGTAACTATAGACCGGTTAGCCTAACATCTGTGGTAGGTAAAATTTTGGAGTCCATTATTAAGGAAACAGTAACAGGACATTTGGATAATCATAATTTAATAGGACAAAGTCAGCATGGTTTTACGAAGGGGAAGTCATGTTTGACAAATTTGCTGGAGTTCTTTGAGGAAGTAACATATAGAGTGGATAAAGGGGAACCAGTGGACGTAGTGTATTTAGACTTCCAAAAGGCATTTGACAAGGTGCCACACAAAAGATTATTGCTTAAGGTAAAAAATCACGGAATTGGGGGTAATATTCTGGCATGGATAGAGGATTGGCTATCTAACAGAAAGCAAAGAGTTGGGATAAATGGTTCATTCTCAGACTGGCAATCAGTAACTAGTGGTGTTCCACAGGGGTCAGTGCTGGGTCCCCAACTCTTCACAATCTATATTAACGATTTGGAGGAAGGGACCAAGTGTAACATATCAAAATTTGCAGATGATACAAAGATGGGAGGGAAAGTAGTGAATGAGGAGGACATAAAAAACCTGCAAGGGGACATAGACAGGCTAAGTAAGTGGGCAGAGATTTGGCAGATGGAATACAACACTGGAAAGTGTGAGGTGATGCACTTTGGCAGGAAAAATCCTAGAGCAATTTATTATCTTAATGGCAAGAAACTGGAGAGTACTGAAGTGCAAAGGGATCTGGGGGTCCTGGTGCACGAAACTCAAAAGGTTAGTATGCAGGTGCAGCAAGTGATTAAGAAGGCAAATGGAATGTTGGCTTTCATTGCTAGGGGGATAGAATATAAAAATAGGGAGGTATTGCTTCAGTTGTACAAGGTATTGGTGAGACCGCACCTGGAATACTGCATACAGTTTTGGTGTCCTTACTTAAGGAAAGACATCCTTGCTCTCGAGGCAGTGCAAAAAAGGTTCATTCGGTTAATCCCGGGGATGAGGGGGTGGTCATATGAGGAGAGGTTGGGTAGATTGGGACTCTACTCATTGGAGTTCAGAAGAATGAGAGGCGATCTTATTGAAACATATAAGATTGTGAAGGGGTTGGATCGGGTGGATGCGGGGAGGATGTTCCCGATGACGGGTGAGACGAGAACTAGGGGACATAGTCTTAGAATAAGGGGCTGCTCTTTCAAAACTGAGATGAGGAGGAACTACTTCACTCAGAGGGTGGTAGGTCCATGGAATATGCTGCCACAAAAAGCTGTAGAAGCTACAACATTAATTAAATTTAAAACAGAAATAGACAGTTTCCTAGAAGTAAAGGGCATTAAGGGTTACGGGGAGCGGGCAGGAATTTGGACATGAGTCTAGGTTCGGATCGGTCATGGCCCTGTGGGTAGTGGAGCGGGCCCAGGGACTGTGTAGCCTGATTCTGCTCCTATTTCGTGTGTGCAATTCTGTTAGATGCAGGAGATGGTTCTGTGATAGATAGTAGATTGGCGGTTAGGATCAGATCAGCCATGATCTTATTGAATGGCGGAGCAGGCTCGAGGGGCCGATTGGCCTACTCCTGCTCCTATTTCTTATGTTCTTATGTTCTTATGTAATGAAGGCCAGCATACCATTTGCCTTCCTAATGGCTTGCTGCACCTGCACATTCACTTTCAGTGACTCATGTACACGGACATCCAGGTCCCTTTGAGCATCTGTATTCCCCAATCTTTCATCTTTAGGATATACTCTGCCTTTCTGTTTTTTCTACCAAAGTGGATAACTTCACATTTATCCACATTATATTCCATCTGCCATGTTATCGTCCACTCACTGAGCCTGTCGAGATCCCCTTGAAGCCTCTTCATATCCTCTTCACAACTGACACTGCCACCTAGCTTTGTATCATCAGCAAATTTGGAAATGTTACATTTAGTCCCCTCATCTAAATCATTGATATCAGATTGTGAATAGCTGGGGCCCAAGCACTGATCCTTGCGGTACCCCACTAGTCACAACCTACCATCCTGAAAAAGACCTGTTTATCCCTATTCTTTGTTTTCTGTCTGTTAACCAATTCTCAATCCATGCTAGTATATTACCCCCAATTCCATGTGCCCTAATTTTGTTCACCAACCTCTTGTGTGGGACCTTATCAAAGGCCTTCTGAAAATCCAAATACACCACATCAACCGGTTCCCCTTTGTCTACTCCAATAGTTACATCCTCAAAGAACTCCAATAGGTTTGTCAAACAGGATTTCCCTTTCATAAATCCATGTTGACTCTGCCCAATCTTACTATTAGTTTCTAAGTGCCCAGTTATTGCATCCTTAGATTCCAGCATTTTCCCAACTACTGATGTGAGGCTAATAGGTCTGTAGTTCCCCGTTTTCTCTCTCCCTCCTTTCTTAAATAGCGGGGTTACATTTGCTATCCTCCAATCTGCAGGAACCGTTCTGGAATCTATAGAATTTTGGAAGATGACAACCAATGCGTCCACTATCCCAATGGCCACCTCTTTCAAAACCCGAGGATGTAGGTCATCCGGTCCTTGGGATTTATCGACTTTTAGTCCCATTAATTTTGCTAGTACTGTTTTTTTACTAATAATAATCTCTTTAAGGTCCTCATTCTCGCCACACCCTTGGTTTTCTCATATTTCTGGGAGTTTTTTTTTGTCTTCCTCCGTGAAGACAGAAACAAAGTATTTATTTAATTCTTTGCCATTTCCTCATTCCCCATTATGAATTCTCCCGTCTCTGACTGTAAAGGACCTACATTTACCTTCACCAGTCTTTTCCTTTTCACATACCTATAGAAGCTTTTACAATCCATTTTTATAATTTTTCGCTAGTTTGTGTTCATATTCCATTTTCCCTTTCTTTATCAATTTCTTGGTCCCCCTTTGCTGATTTCTAAAAAGATCCCAATCCTCAGGATGACCGCTTTTTCTGGCAACTTTATAAGCTTCTCCTTTGACTTAATACAAGCTTTAGTTGATTTTGTTAGCCATGGTTGGATCACTTTTCCTTTTGGGTTTTTATGCCCTAGAGGAATATATGTTTGTTGCAAATTATGCATTATTTCCTTGAATGCTAGCCATTGTATGTCCACCTTCATACCTTTTAGTGTAGTCTCCCAATCTACCATGGCCAACTTGTTCCTCATACCCTTGTAGTTTCCTCTGTTTAAATTGAAGACCTTAGTTTCAGATTGGACGACATCACTCTCAAACTTAATGTAAAATTCAATCATATTATGGTCACTTGTCCCTAAAGGCCCCTTTACCACAAGATTATTGATTAGGCCTTTCTCATTACACAGTACTAGATCTAGAATAGCCTGTTCCCTCCACATACTGATCCAGGAAACCATCTCGCACGCATTCCAAGAATTCGTCCTCCACACCATTAGTGGTAATTTGATTTGCCCAGTCAATATGTGGATTAAAGTCCCCCATGATTACCGTATTGCCCTTGTTACATGCACTTCTAATTTCTTGATTGAAACTGTGCCCTACATTACCACTACTGTTTGGTGGCCTATACACAACTCCCACCAATGTTTTCCGCCCTTTGCTGTTTCTTAGCTCCACCCAAACTGATTCCAGTTCCACATCACGATCTGCCGTGCCAAGATCTTTTGGGGGAAAAATTCAGTATCGCCCCATTTGGGGCGCAATTATCGGCCGGGCGCAAAGATTAGCGCCTGGCGCTAATTATCGCCTCCGACTGCAAACTTGACTTTATCACCCCTGGAGGTGATTGGAGCGCTAAATCAGGTGCTTCACACCTGTCTTAAGGCGCAAAGGCCAAGGAGCGAGGCGCTAACTCAGAGCGCTGGCGAAGCTCATGTGATGTCAGTCAGCAATGGAACACAGACACAATGGCGCCGGCCAGTTCTTAAAGGGGAGGGTTGATCTTGCTTTCCATCCACATCCTGCTCATTGCAGCCTTGAATCTCGGCCTGGAGAGACCTGCACATCAAATTTGCTGGAAAGAACAATGGAGAGGCCCAGGGAAAGAGCTCAGAGTGCAGCCCCCACAGTCTCTTCTAAATCGATACAAGGAAGGGCAAATCAAAATGAACCTGCAAAGTGCTGCTCAGTACCCAAAACTCCTTCACACAGCGTTGAATCTCTCCAGAAGTCTCTCTCTCTCTCTCTCTCAGAATGCATGGTTCAAAAATGTCACCAACAATAAAAAGCAGGAAGCGGTCGCCTTTAAATAGCACTCCGCCAGTCCCTTCCTGACTGCAAAACGCTCTCCTCAACCTGTCGTTGCTAGCGGCAGGTGGTAAGGCAGGGGGCGCCACTCAATATCCGCTCTGGGGCGCTACCGGGACGTTGCGCACTCGACTGACATCACGATCTGCCAGCGCAGGAGATCGTGGCGGTAGTGTTTAGCGCCGCCGCAAAATGTCTAGTTAATTTCGCGAACGGCGCAAACATCGCCGCGCCCGGGCGCTAGTTGCTTTGCGCCCCATTAGCGCCCTCTTAAGGCGCTAACGGGAGGCGCAACAAACTGAATTTTCCCCCCTTTATCTCTACCGTACCGATCTCATCCCTTATTAACAGCGTTACGCCACCTCCTTTTCCTTTTTGTCTGTGCTTCCGAAATGTTGAGTACCCTGGAACATTCAGTTCCCAGCTTTGGTGACCCTGCAACCATGTCTCTTTAATGGCAATTACATCATATCCATTTACCTTCTATTTGTGCCATTAATTCATCCACATTGTTGCAAATGCTACATGCATTCAGATAAAGTGCATTTAACTTTGCCTGTTTAATATTTTTCTGCACTTTGACCCTCTTTACTGTTGGCCTTTGTTTCTGCTCCCTACTAGTTTTGCTGACTACTTTTCGAACTTGCACTTCCAGTTTTGTTTCTCTCCTTTCTGGGCCCACACTTAGGTTCCCAGCCCTGACAAACTAGTTTAAATCCTTCGCAACAGCAATAGCAAACCCCCCCCTGTGAGGATATTGGTCCCAGTTCTGCCGAGGTGTAATCTGTCCAACTTGTACAGGTCCCACCTTCTCCAATGCCTCAGGAATTTAAATCCCTCCCTCCTACATCATCTCTTCAGCCACGCATTCATCTGGTCTATTCTCCTATTTCTGCTCTTGCTAGCATGTGGCACTGGGAGTAATCCTGAGATTACTACTTTTGAGGTCCTGCTTTTTAATCTGTTACCTAGCTCCCTAAATTCTGCTTGCAGGACATCATCCCTCTTTCTACCTATGTTGTTGATACCAATATGGACCATGACCTCTGTCTGTTCACCCTCCCCGTTCAGAATGTCCTGCAGCCGCTCAGTGACATCCTTGACGCTGGCACCAGGGAGGTAACATACCATCCTGGAGTCACGTCTGCGGCCACAGAAACGTCTATTTGTTCCCCTTACGATAGAATCCCCTATCACTATTGCTCTCCCACTCTTTTTCCTCCCATCCTGTGCAGCTGAGCCACTCGTAGTGCCACGGACTTGGCTCTTGCTGGATTCCCCTGAGAAACCATCTCCCCCAGCATTATCCAAAACGGAAAATCTGTTGGAGAGGGAGATGGACCCAGGGGACTCCTGCACTACCTTCCTAGTTCTTTTACTCTGTCTGGCGGTCACCCATTCCCTTTCTGCCTGTGCACTCTTTACCTGTGGTGTGACCACCTCGTTATACGTGCTATCCACATAGATCTCAGCCTCGCGGATGCTCCACAGTGACTCCAGCCGCAGCTCCAGATCCAAAACGCGGATTTTGAGTAGCTGCAGCTGGAGACACTTCCTGTACACATGTTCGCCCTGGACACCGAAAGTGTCCCTGACTTCCCACATAGCACAGGAGGAGCACTCCACGCTGCCGAGCTGCCCTGCCATGTCCTACCCTTAATTTACTCTCTTTACTTCCTCTAAATTAAAGAATATTAAATACACTAGGGACCTTACTTCACCTAACACACTACTTACTCTAAACTAGAGACCTTACTTTTCTTTAATAACTGGACTGTAGAAATACTCAGCAGGTCCTACTTACCAATCAGCTCCTTCCCTAGTTGTGACATCACTTTAGTGGTTTTGCAGTTGTTGTTGTTGTTTGACTGCTCCCTAAGAGGGCGCTAACAGGGCACAAATCAACTAGCGCCCAGGCACGGCGCCGCTAACGCCTCCCGCGAAATTCAGCGGGAGGTTAGTGGCGGCGCTAACCGTTAGTGCGGTGCAGTGCCGCCGCCGATTAAGTCATTGCCGTGCGCAGCGCCCCGCTCGTGCCCCGCCTGTAATATTGGGTGGCGCCCCCTGACTTACCGCCGGACGCTATGTCCGCCGGGGTCAGGGGGGCCTACCTGCGGCCGGGGCTGCGCTAGTTAAAGGGGAGGTAGCAGGTGGCCATTTTTGTTGCTGGGCCTGCCCCCGTTGCTGTCTGCGGCCCCCGTGAAGTCCCCCCGCGGGGTGCCGGCTGCTCTCTGTGAGCCCGGCACTCCTCTTGAGTGTCGGGCTCGTTTGCCGGCACTCCCGATCCCTGGTGGCCCAGCTGGGCGCCGGCATGCGCTGTGCCACGCCCCTCCCCTTTAATAAGGGGAGGAAGGTCTGAAATACCGCGGCGCGACGTGCCGCTGCGCGTGGCACTGCGGCATGTAGCGCCGCGATATTGGCTCGCAGTGCCCCAAGAGGGACGCGGGGTGCTTCCAGTCGCGCCCCTCCTCCCTCTCGGGGCGCTACCTGGGAAAATCGGCTGCGGGGGCGCTAACTTTTTCGGGGCGCTAAAATTAGGAGCGCTACCCAATTTTTACCCCCAAGTCTCTTGATTTTCTGTCGAGAAACCCATTTTAAGTCCGTGCTTTAAAAAAAAAAATTATTCCTGAATAATTACCCTATTCTTTGATCAATAAACTTTCCCTGTGAAGGACACATGTTTCCCTGGTTTCCTTGACGATGGTCCTCTATTTTCACCCAATGTACTCATGAAGGCGAACACATGAAAAAGCAATGAAATTGTTCTAGGTTCTAAGTAAAGAAATGTATCAGAATATGCCAGGTTGAGACTGATGTACCGCATATTATAACCCATATTACATAAACATGTGCGTTGAAAGATGGCAAATAATCCCCTTCGTGACGCTCAATTACTTTCCTGTGAGGATGTAGATATTCTCCCTCCACACAGCATGTAATGTCCTCAGTTTATAAATCACTAAAACTTGTTTAAGGGTTTCTAATAAGACGCCTTTCTCTCTCATTTCATTTCTAGATTACCAGTCGTTTTTTTCTCTCCAAATTCCATTCTTTGTTAAAAATGAGGCACTATCTTAGATAGGAGAATGCAGGAGGGGAAAACAAAGAGATAAATTGTGAATCTGCAGACATTTTTAAACATTGAGATTCAAAGGTGGCATGTGGTTATCTATCTGAGAAATGGAATGACATTTTTTTAATTATATTTAAATGTGGTGCCGGCCAACATTCGACCTCGCCACCATTTCTCAGCTTAGAAGATGGAGGGATGCTGTTCAATACAGTACGGCCACAGCAGGATAAATACCTGCTATTAACATCTTTGATGGGAACAAATGGCTTTATAGAATATTGACTTCTTGAGCAAATTAACCTTTCAGTTAAAATTCAGTCCATGCGAACAGGAGTATAAATTTCATTAAACTATACGCTCGGCTTTTGGCCAGCATGTATTCCTTTGTGGTGAAGACATACTGTCTTATAATCTACCAAATTTTTATTTCTTTTCTTCATCCATCTGGCCTGACACATCTAATCAGGAGGCTAGAATACAAGGGGATCGAAGTTATGCTGCAGCTATCCAAGGCCCTGGTTAGACCACACCTGGAGTACTGGGAGCAGTTCTGGGCACCACACCTTAGGGAGGATATATTGGCCTTAGAGGGAGTGCAGCGTAGGCTTACCAGAATGATACCCGGACTCCAAGGGTTAAATTACGAGGAGAGATTGCACAAACTAGGGTTGTATTCCCTGGAATTTAAGGATTTATTTGATCGAAGTTTTCAAGATATTAAGGGGAACTGATAGGGTAGATAGAGAGAAACTATTTCTGCTGTTTGGGGAGTCTAGGACTAGTAGGCATAGTCTAAAAATTAGAGCCAGACCTTTCAGGAGTGAAATTAGGAAACACTTCTACACACAAAGGGTGGTAGAAGTTTGGAACTCTCGTCCGCAAATGGCAATTGATGCTAGATCAATTGCTAATTTTAAATTTGAGATTGATAGATTTTTGATAACCAAAGGTATTGAGGGATATGGGCCAAAGGCAGGAGATGGTCACAGATCAGGCATGATCTCATTGAATGGTGGAACAGGCTTGAGGGGCTAAATGTCCTACGTTCCTATGTTCCTGTGTATGTATGTGTGCGCCATGCTCCCGACCATCAATCACTACATCGTTGGTGTCAGCTGTGGCTCAGTGGGTAGCACACTCGCCTCTGAGTCAGAAGGTTGTGGGTTCAAGTCCCACTCCAGGGACTTGAGCACAAAAATCTAGGCTGACACTCCACTCCAGTGCAGTGCTGAGGGAGCGCTGCACTGTCGGAGGTGCTGTCTTGCGGATGAGACGATAAACCCGAGGCTCCGTCTGCTCTCTCAGGTGGACGTAAAAGATCCCACAGCCACTATTGGAAGAAGAGCAGGGGAGTTTTCCCCGGTGTCCTGGCCAATATTTATCCCTCAACTAACATAACAAAAGAAAAAACAGATTATCTGGTCATTATCACATTGCTGTTTGTGGGAGCTTGCTGTGCGCAAATTGGCTGCCGCGTTTCCCACATTACAACAGTGACTACACTCCAAAAAAGTACTTCATTGGCTGTAAAGCGCTTTGGGACGTCCAGTGGCCGTGAAAGGCGCTATAGAAATGTAAGTCTTTCTTTCCTAGCAGAGGTTACATTTATAGCAGGGTGATCCAATCCTCTGTTTTGCCTCCCCTCAACACGTAGCACTTTCATTGAAAAGAGGCCTAAACCTTTGCTCTGGCAGGCAAGCTTGAATGACAGACACTTCTGAGACTCGAGCTTGCGCCTAACTGGTTTAGATGCAGGTGGTCCACAGCCTGTGCTGGCGGGCTCCCTCCGTTTATTATCCCTAGTTTCCCATATGTTTTCCTTTATTTTCCCGCGAAGGTCTCCACCGATTCTCTTGCAGTCAGAATGTCCACTGTTAACAATCTGTTAGGACAGAAGCCACACTGTGAGGTGTTCTCTTCTGAGGAGGCATACTCCAGTCGCGTGGGGTGTCCCATCTGGGCTTAGCCGGAAAACCGGCAAAAGCCTGTCTCATGGTGCACAGCGAACAGATTGGAAGATATCAGGCAGTCCTGAGATTCAAGTCACTGACCACAGGAACATAAAGCATGTGCTTTAACCATAGAATAACTATGAGATTCTCTCTGCTGCCTTACCTTTAAAAATGAGCAGAACCAGCTATCGCTGGATTTATATAGAAACAGATATGGCAAAAGTAAGACTGATGCATTTTCATGAATTTAGGTTCAGACTCAAATTGGCACGGGGCAATGAGTATTTTGTTTTGGGATATAGTTTTGCAGGCGCTGGGTGCCATCTGGTACATCTTACAAGTGGTCATTATGGCATGTGTGAGCAGGGACTGTGATTGTAATCCAGCTATTTGACCAAATAGGGCATCACATCTGAGCCCCAATCTTAGTCACAGTGAAATATTACACATGTACAGAGATCTTTAAAGAAAGACTTGCATTTCAATAGCGCCTTTTCATGACCACCGGACATCCCAAAGCGCTTTACAGCCAATGAAGTACTTTTGAAGTGTAGTCACTGTTGTAATGTGGGAAACGCAGCAGCCAGGTTGCGTACAGCAAGCTCCCACAAACAGCAATGCGATAATGACCAGATAATTTGTTTTAGTGATGTTGATTGAGGGATAAATATTGGCCAGGACACTGGGGCTAACTCCCCTGCTCTTCTTCAAAATAGTGCCATAGGATCTTTTACGTCCACCTGAGAGGGCAGACGGGGCCTCAGTTTAACAGCTCATCCGAAAGACGGCACCTCTGACAGTGCAGCACTCCCTCAGTATTGCACTGGAGTGTCAGCCTAGATTTTTGTGCTCAAGTCCCTGGAGTGGGAGCAAGGATGTCTTACTACAGTTATGATGCGGAGATGCCGGTGTTGGACTGGGGTGGACAAAATTGAGAGGTCGCACAACACCAGGTTATAGTCCAACAGTTTTATTTTAAATCACAAGCTTTCGGAGTTACAACTCCTTCCTCACTTCACCCGACGAAGGAGTTGTAACTCCGAAAGCTTGTGATTTAAAATAAAACTGTTGGACTATAACCTGGTGTTGTGCGACCTCTCAATTTTACTACAGTTATACAGGGCCTTGGTGAGACCACACCTGGAGTACTGTGTGCAGTTTTGGTCTCCTTACCTAAGAAAGGATATACTTGCCATAGAGGGAGTGCAGCGAAGGTTCACCAGACTGATTCCTGGGATGGCAGGACTGTCGTATGAGGAGAGATTAGGTCGACTAGGCCTGTATTCACTAGAGTTTAGAAGAATGAGAGGGGCATCTCATTGAAACGGATAAAATTCTGACAGGATACGATAGCAAAATACTGCGGATGCTGGAAATCCGAAATAACAACAGAAAACGCTGGAAAAACTCAGCAGGCCAGGCAGCATCCGTGGAGAGAGAAAGAGAGTTGACGTTTCAGGTCGATGACCTTTCATCAGAACTGGGAAGAGCTGGAAATCAAATAGATTTAAGGCCAGGGTAAAGCTGGGAAAAGGGGGAGGGGATAAAGGAACAAAGGAGGAGATGAAGAGACATTAAGAGACATTAAGAGATATGCAAGGCTAGAGGTGGTGTTAATGTGACAGATTAAGGCTGAATGAAGTGTGAAAGACAGGGCTAGACAGACTGGATGCAGGGAGGATGTTTCCCCTGGCTGGGGGGGTCTAGAACGAGGAGTCACAGTCTCAGGATACGGGGTAGGACATTTAGGACTGAGATGAGGAGAAATTTCTTCACTCAGAGGGTGGTGAACCTGTTGAATTCTCTACCCCAGAAGGCTGTGGAGGCCAAGTCACTGAATATATTTATGAAGGAGATAGATAGATTTCTAGACACAAAAGGCATCAAGGGGTATGGGGAGAGAGCGGGAATATGGTATTGAGATAGAGGATCAGCCATGATCATATTGAATGGTGGAGCAGGCTCGAAGGGCCGAATGGCCGACTCCTGCTCCTATTTTTCTATGTTTCTATGAACCCACAACCTTCTGACTCAGAGGCGGGGGTGCTACCCACTGAGCCATGGCTGATAGCGATCAGGAACAGGAACCATGGCCAATTTCCCTTTCCCTAACCTATGAGCACTAAGGCCCATTGCAGCAACCCAGTTTCTGTTGCCTCCACCTGAGCTCAGTTAACTCAACACAGACTAGGGATCAAACCCGGTGTTTTCTTGGTCTGTACAGTTCACTTACTGGATACAGATGCTGACTTATCAGGGGAGCCGGCCGTTGAGTAGATTATCAATTAAATACAGGGAAACTCTCAGGTTCCTGGTTTATAATGAAACCCTTGTCGAGACTGATGCAAACACCAGATATTCAAATTATCTAACGAGAGTGAGATCCTACGAAATGCATTATGTATTAACCCAGCATGCCAATGCTGTCGGGCAGGAATAGCAAGCAATTAAATAAACCTGTTCTGCCTGGAAATGTGAATGTCTGCCAGTGCACTTTCAAGCATTTCCCAAGAAAACAATGTCTTTTATTAAATTACGTTTGCTTTGCATATTGAGCAGACTACTCAAGCAGTACTGGAAGATATTTGTCTTGGATAACAGCAGATTAATTGTTTTGGTCGCTTAATCATATTCAAAATGAAAATGGGTAAATTATACAAGGGGTGTGTTTCTCACAAAAAATCCTTGCATATTTTCTCTTTCCACCATCTCCCTGGATCCTCCCTGAAGCAACAGCCATGCTTAGTCAGTCAGAGTCGGGCATATTAATGTGTCGAGGACATCTTGAAGTGTTCTTCCTGTGGGCGTTGAATGACCTCTTTTTCTGGGAGCCCAGATTAAAGACCTCAATGCACACCATTAGATTATACCAACAACACAGTCTGAAATACTGGGGGGGGGGGGGGGGGAATTTGATGAGTTAATTTTCACTGAGATTGCTGGATGAAACCATACGGCCTCGGTGGAGCCGAGTTTGAACCAAGTGTGTAGCAGCACTGCATTATTTTAAATTCAAGCCATTCTAAGCAACGGCTTGGAATGTCTGCAAGGTGAAACCTTTTGAGACCTGCGTAGCTAAGTTTGGAAACAGTGCACAACTTTATCAAAATCAAGCAACATATTGAACTGCTGTTTCGAACCTCTGGAAGACTCTTACATGGCAGCAACAACAACAACAACAACTTGCATTTATAGAGCTTCCTTGACGTCCCAAGGCGCTTCACAGGAGCGTTACAAAACAAAACTTGACAGCAGGCAAGTAAAGGAAGGGAAAAATCAGCCAGGGTTTCCTGCTCCTGTTCATTATTCATGCATGGACATGAGGTAAGGGCAGAATCAGGCTTAGCTGTGCTACTGACCACTACAACCACAATTTGCATTTATACAGCGCCTTTAACCATAGCAAAACGTCCCACAGCGCTTCACACGAGCGGTTATCAAACAAAATTTGACACCGAGCCACATAAGGAGATATTAGGGCAGTGAGAGATGGGTTTTAAGGAGCATCTTAAAGGAGGAAAGAGAGGTAGAGAGGGGGAGAGGTTTAGGGAGGGAATTCTAGAGCTTAGGGCCCAGGGGGGCCAGGCAGCTGAAGGCATGAATGCCTGTAACAACCGTAGCTAAAAGCTGTGGATCAAAAGTGAGAAACTTTGGGAGAAGCTCCCATATTACGCAGCGTTTTTATAACCTGTGCAGCTTTTTGTTTCTCGATGTAACAGCAACTGGCCCGAATGTGTCAAAGAGCAAAGAATGCTTCGAAGTGTGTTAAAATGTTATACCACTAAAGAAAGACTTGCATTTATATAGCGCCTTCCATGACCTCAGGACGTCCCAAAGTGCTTTACAGGTAATGAAGTACTTTTGAAGTGTGGTCACTGTTGTAATCAAGGAGTCTCTGATAACATCCTAAATGCTGGAACAAAGTTTAAATAATTTATTATCAAGCTAAGGGCCGTTTTAACTGGGGGGGGGTTAAGGCATGTTTCCTCTTTTGGAACCCAGTGCCAACATCAAGGCGAGTAAAGTTTCCCTACTGTGCCTTAACAATGGCCCGGATTTTGCGGTCGGCGGCGTTACTGAGGATTACGACGCTGGCATCCGAACCGAATGCACTCTTCCCTGCTGGGAACCCTCCTCCGAGAAGTTGCTGTCAGACGCTGTGCAGTAGAGGGCAGCGCAGCGGTCCACGGATCCCAGGGGCGCACCGTGTGCGTAAGCATACTTGGCAACACGTGGGCCAGTGCTCCAATCAGCAAACAGAAGGTCTCTCATTCACCCCCTGTCTCTCACTCACAAGCCAAGAGGGTATATTACTTTTCATGGACAATAAATATAACTATAATAATCCTGTGGGTCATGTGTAAAATGCTTGCAACATTCAAGTAAAATGCAGAAACTTTCTCGTCGCATCCAAAAATAAAAATAGCGGATATATGCCAGGCAACAGTGGAATGGGCGAAAAAATCATATTCCACACTGTCTGTGCTTGTAGTTTAAGCTTTTCAAATTAGATATAAACTTGGATTTCCAAAAGGTATCCCGTGACGCTGTGCAAACAGGCTCCTGCGCCTGTTTGCACCAGTCGTAAAAATTTTCATACGTAATTGCTGGGCAGTTGGTGGGCAATTAGCCCAATTTTGTGCCAGCAATTAGGATTATAATGTTGGAGCGGATGATCTGTCAAGTCAGAAATTGACAGGTCGCAAGTTCAGGATTTAGGGCATGCACAAGCGCATCCCGAAATCCCGAACTTGCTGTCCACTTCAAAGGCGTGAAAAGTTTGAATTTTCAAAAAATTTCAACCGGAAATTCTGCCCCATTGTGTCTTTTCTGTAACCTCAGAAAAACAAGCCCAGCTACAGTATCATCCTGGATGATTTCATTTCCCACACCAGCAATTCTTTAGTCCTCTCTGAAAGGGATTGCTGATTTAATGCCAATTTATATCTGCAGATATATTTGTTGGAAGTAGACAAGGAATTAACAAAAACAAGGGGTTGTAACATTAGATGATTAAACAGGGACCAGGTGCTCAGTGGGCTGGAACACTGCCCTTTTACAACATGGAATCTGGCTTTGAGGTTGATGGGATGAAATTCTCCTCTCTCCGACTGGTACAAGGATCCGCTGTAAATGAAGCTGTGCAGTCACACCCCAACTTGAGTCAAATTGGCACTGAATTTCCTCACATCAAGCCTATAAAGGTGTCTAGAAGAAGTGAAAAATTCACAGTGGTGTAATAATTGGTGCTCTTCTGAAATCAGAGCTACGAAAATAAAGAAAGCAAGAGAAAGCTGATAGGTGCTCACCCTACGGTACACATCAAAACGCTTCAGAATTTATTTTTTTTGTACGTTGGAGTATATTAGGGCTCTTGAAACCAAAGTTGATTTGACTTCTGAAGGAAAGAAAATATTATGGACGACGTATGGAACCCAGAAATCATTTTCAGAGATTATTCTACTGGCTCAGCACTGTGGCAAACAAATAAATGGACTTCTGCCGGGCAAGTCGTGTTTTTACGTGGGATGCTGGCGTAACCAGGTGGCAGTCTAATTGGCTGCAGTCTCCCGACTTGTCGGCAATCGAACGGTTGCTGTGTAAGTGAATTGACCATCAGTGCCAAATTCCTATTGTTACTTCCAGTTTGTAAGAGTCGGATGCCTTGACAGTTATGAAGACTGAACCGTGCAGAATGCCCTTGCATCAAATTTAATGTCTTCGCAAAATAGATGCAACATTACTCAGCCAACCTATAACAACATAATCGCTGAAAAATCAGCATCAAACTTAATCCATCAGCGCAGACAGCATTCTGTTTCACCGCTAAGACAAATTGTGACGATATTGCCATGAATTAAAAATATAAATTTAAGGGTCTTTAATCTACGTTTCAGAGAGAAAAAAAAAATCATTGTTACAAAATAAGCCTTTTATTAAACTACATTTTGATTTATGTCCCAACCTTTGCATGGGAATTAGATTTTTTTTCTCCCTGTGTTGAAGATGTAATATCTTGCCCTTGAATAAAATGTTTCAATCCACTTTATTGAGTACTTCAGCAACGAAAAAATTAATTATTAAACAGCCGCCTCAAGAAGTACTGGAAGAAATCAGTGGCCTTGTCACACAACTCGGAGATTGATGACACATCACGTTCTTGAAAGGGCCAATGGTTTCAGAATTCAAACCCTAGAAGGGCAATACTAAGCATGTCATAGCATAAGTCAATTTTTAATTCAATTTTTTATTAAATGCTAGATAGAATAAATTTATCCATGCCTTACAGAGCCTATATGAATAAATGAGTTGGCACCAGTTCAAACACAAAAAAGAAAATGGGCAGGGTTCGTCAAGGGCAAGAGAGAAATACTTAAGCACAGGAAATTCTAAGGAGACGGAGGGAATTTGCACTGTTTCGGTTGCGGGCTTGAAAAGGAGAGAAAAGAGTAGGGGACAAAAATGAATCTCTCTCTGTCTGTTACAAGCAAATTAGGCGAGCAATTATGCAAATTTCCATGAACGTTTCACCTAATGTAAATGATGATCTATCTTTCAACCCAAATTCTTTTCCAAGTCTGTCACCCTATTGTTTCTGAAGTTTCTGTTGCTCCAGACAGGTGTTTAAAGAATTTATTGTACTCTCGGGAGTACAGAACCATAATTACATACCAGTCGATTAGCCTATTTGGTGATTTTTTTTAAACGGGGGCTACATCACAAAAGCTGCAGTCTTTTGAGTTTTGTTTCTCCACTGTAATTACTTATTCCTGTCATTAACAATGATATTTTTTGCCATGACATTACTCGGGAACATGTTGTTCAATGTTCTTTGGTTCTAAAATGCTAACTTTCCACTTAGACTGAGGTGATTGAATCATTATTAATGAAACCTAATGGAGGCATTTAAAATTATGAGGGGATTTGATGGAGCAAGTAGGAAGAAACTGTTTCCTCTGGTAAGTGGGTTGGTGACCAGAGGTCACAGATTTAAAATAATTGGCAAAAGTACACTTCTCAGCAGCCTTTGCTCTTTGACACATTCGGGCCAGTTGCTGTTTACAGTGAAAGAAAAAGCTGCACAGGTTATAAAAACTTCTCCCAAAGTTTATCACTTTTGTTCCACAGCTTTTAGCTACGGCTGCAACAGTCATTCGTGCCTTCAGTGCTGAGGCCCTAAGCTCTGGAATTCCCTCCCTAACCCTCTCCACCTCTCTCTCTGCCTCTCCACCTCTCTCTCCACCTCTCTCTCTGCCTCTCCACCTCTCTCTCTGCCTCTCCACCTCTCTCTCTGCCTCTCCACCTCTCTCTCCACCTCTCCACCTCTCTCTGCCTCTCCACCTCTCTCTCTGCCTCTCCACCTCTCTCTCCACCTCTCTCTCTGCCTCTCCACCTCTCTCTCTGCCTCTCCACCTCTCTCTCCACCTCTCTCTCCACCTCTCTCTCTGCCTCTCCACCTGCCTCTCCACCTCTCTCTCTGCCTCTCCACCTCTCTCTCCGCCTCTCCACCTGCCTCTCCACCTCTCCACCTCTCTCTCTGCCTCTCCACCTCTCTCTCCGCCTCTCTCTCTGCCTCTCCACCTCTCTCTCCGCCTCTCCACCTCTCTCTCTGCCTCTCCACCTCTCTCTCCGCCTCTCCACCTGCCTCTCCACCTCTCTCTCCGCCTCTCTCTCCGCCTCTCCACCTCTCTCTCCTCCTTTAAGTCGCTCCGTAAAACCTACCTCTTTGACCAAGCTTTTGGTCACCTGCCCAAATATCTCTTTATGTGGCTCGGTGTCAAATTTTGTTTGATAATCGCTCCTGTGATGCATCTTGGGACGTTTTTACTACGTTAAAGGCGCTATATAAATACAAGTTGCTGTTGTTCCTTCAAGGCCAAACTTCAACTGTCTATTGGGATATTTTGGGGTGAAATTGGTCCTCGCTCACACGGAAAATGGGCGTAAAAAGTACCAATTTCTGTGACAATTCCCCGGGTCTCAAGGATGGCTGAAATACGCCCTACCCCATACTGGGTTGGACAATCTTTCAAGTGTCCCTGGCTGTCGCCAAAAACAGGTGTTAGGCCCTTTGCATATATAAATGAGGGGCTCAATGCTTCTTTTAGGACCCCTCTACTAAACAACAACAACTTGTATTTATACAGCACCTTTACCGTAGTAAAATGTCCCAAGGCGCTCCACAGGAGTATTAAAAGACAAAAAATTTGACACCGAGCCACACAATGAGAAATTAGGGCAAATGACCAAAAGCTTGGTCAAAGAGTTAGGTTTTAAGGAGCGTCTTAAAGGAGGAAAGAGAGGTAGCGAGGCGGAGAGGTTTAGGCAGGGAATCCCAGAGCTTAGGGCCCAGGCAACAGAAGGCACGGCCGTCAATGGTTGAGCGATTATAATCAGGGATGCTTAAGAGGGCAGAACTAGAGGAGCGCAGATATCTTGGGGGTTATGGAGCTGGAGGAGGTTACAGAGATAGGAAGGAGCGAAGCCATGGAGGGATTTGAAAACAAGGATGAGAATTTTAAAATCGAGGTGTTGCTTAACCGGGAGCCAATTTAGGTCAGTGAGCACAGGGGGTGATGGGCCGGTTGTCAGTGGAGCAGTCCCCGGGCTTCTTCATCAATTGCCGCGGCTAAGCAGCGGCCAACAACACCCAAAGTCAGTTCACTCCTCCTGGCTCTACAGCAGTCCTGAGAGCAGCTTGCACTGTCCTCCCCTCTCCCCGGGACATACGTAAGGGCCGCTCCCGGTGAGGCAAGCAAACAGAAATTCATACTATTGAAATGGGCAAGCTGCCTCAGGGGGCGTGTCAGGCGGCTCACCCAAGTTACTGAAATGAGTCCCGTGGGCCATTTTTGGGTGAGCCTCGGGCCTCCCAGTTGAGGTGCGTGTTGGCTACGCGCTCAGAACCGGGCCGTCACCAATTTCTACCCCTTTAAATCTAAATCAGTTGAGAGGAGAAGCTCTGCATTATGAGGTTAAGCTGCTACAACACACAGGCCAAACTCTAACATTATGCTGCACCTGGCACCTGTTTCTGGAAAATCAATTCACCCCATTTTGCTCGGCCAAGCATCCTTTTCCTACTTGAAGAGATTGTTTTTAATGTTCTTGCGTCTTTCGGATGAGACGATAATCCGAGGCCACGTCTGCTCTCTCAGGTGGATGTAAAAGATCCCGTGGCACTATTTCGAAGAAGAGCAGGGGTCTTGGCCAATATTTATCCCTCAACCAACATCACTAAAGCAGTTTATCCGGTCATTATCACATTGCTGTTTGTGGGAGCTTGCTGTGCGCAAATTGGCTGCCGCGTTTCCTACATTACAACAGTGACTCCACTTTAAATAGTACTTCATTGGCTTTAAAGCGCTTTGAGACGTCTGGTGGTCGTGAAAGGCGCTATATAAATGCAAGTCTTTCTTTCTTTCTTCTTACTAACACAATGTTGCCATTAACCTGGGGTGGAAGTTTCCTCTGCAGACTATGAATGCAATGGAACATTCGCCCTTTTTTTTAATCGCTACTTGTGATCGGAGTTTCCTTGTTTGTTATTTCAAAGTTGCATTTGAATTACAAAGGCCTGCGATCTTCAAATATCCTCCTCGCGTCAATCACGCAGACGTGCAGCAACACTATTTCCTATATCTGGCTCAAAAACTCAGAAAGGAGACAACCTGCTGGTGCAAGTCATCGACACGTAAAACAACTTAATTCCAATGGGAGAAAAACGAATTAAATTGTGCGTATCGCTCAGTATGTGTCATCACCCTTTGATTGATTGCAGAAGGAATGGAGCCGCCCAATCATTTGAAGGCCAACTTGGCATCAGCTATTTGCTACCTCTTGATTTAGGGTCAAAAACACAGCGGAGTCCAGTGAATGGTCAATTCTGATGTCAAGGCCGGAAAACAAAATCAATCCCGACACATTTACTTAAAGAACGTGTCGCCTTCAATCATGTCCAATGTAAATACTATTGCTGTCAGATATCAGGATCTTCTGACCATAGAGGGAGTGCAGCGAAGGTTCACCAGACTGATTCCTGGGATGGCAGGGCTGTCCTATGAGGAGAGATTGGGTCAACTAGGCCTGTATTCACTAGAGTTTAGAAGAATGAGAGGGGATCTATCTCGTGGAAACATATAAAATTCTGACCGGGCTAGACAGACTGGATGCAGGGAGGATGTTTCCCCTGGCTGGGGGGGTCTATAACGAGGGGTCACAGTCTCAGGATACGGGGTAGGACATTTAGGACTGAGATGAGGAGAAATTTCTTCACTCAGAGGGTGGTGAACCTGTTGAATTCTCTACCACAGACAGCTGTGGAGGCCAAGTCACTGAATATATTTAAGAAGGAGATAGATAGATTTCTAGACACAAAAGGCATCAAGGGCTGTGGGGAGAGAGCGGGAATATGGTATTGAGATAGAGGATCAACCATTATCATATTGAATGGCGGAGCAAGCTCAAAGGACCAAATGGCCGACTCCTGCTCCTATTTTTCTATGTTTCCACAAAATATGTGTGGGGGGGGGGAGGAAAAAGACTTAAATGTTGGGTCCTAAAAGTAAAGTGTATTCACACAAGTTAAAATAAAAGACAATAAGTGGTTAAAATGTTCATGAGCTTAGTCAGTAGTGGTGCTACCGAGCCACTCTTGGTGATGGACATTGAAGTCCCCCACCCAGAGTACATTCTGTGTCCTTGCTACTCTCAGTGCTTCTTCCAAGTGGTGTGCAACATGGCGGAGTACTGATTCATCAGCTGAGGGAGGGCGGTAGGTGGTAATCAGCAGGGGGTTTCCTTGCCCATGCTTGACCTGAAGCCATGAGACTTCATGGGGTCCGGAGTAAATGTTGAGGACTCCCAGGGCCACTCCTTCCCGACTGTATACCACTGTGCCACCACCCCTGGTGGGTCTGTCCTGTCGGTGGGACAGGACATACCCAGGGATGGTGATAGAGGAGTAGGGGACATTGGCTGAAAGGTATGATTCTGTGAGTATGACTATGTCAGGCTGTTGCTTGACTAGTCTGTGGGACAGCTCTCCCAATTTTGGCACAAGTCCCCAGATGTTGGTGAGGAGGACTTTGCAAGGTTGACTGGGCTGGGTGTGCCGTTGCCGTGTCCGTAGCCGGTGCCAAGGTCGATGCCGGGTGGTCTGTCCGGTTTCATTCTTGTTATTTTGTTTCGTAGCGGTTAGTTACAACTGAGTGATTTGCTGGGCCATTTCAGAGGGCAGTTAAGAGTCAACCACATTGCTGTGGGTCTGGAGTCACATATAGGCCAGACCAGGTATGGACAGCAGATTTCCTTCCCGAAAGGACATTAGTGAACCAGATGGGTTTTTACGACAATCCGATAGTTTCATGGTTACCATTACTGATACTAGCTTTTTATTCCAGATTTATTTAATTAACTGAATTTAAATTCCCCAGCTGCTGTGGTGGGATTTGAACTCACGTCACTGGATCATTAGTCCAGGCCTCTGGATTACTAGCCCAGTGACATTTCCACTAAACTACCATTCCCAGACATAGGAATGTAGGAAACGCTGTAGCCTATTTGGGTACAGCAAGCTCCCATAAACAGCAAAGAGATAATGACCAGATAATCTTGGAGAGGGGTTTAGGAGTTGGTTGAGGGACACTGAGGATAACTTCCCTGCTTTTCTTCAAAATTGTGCAGTGGGATCTTTTATGTCCACCTGAGAGAGCAGACGGGTCCTGGGTTTAACGTCTCATCCGAAAAACGGCACCTCCGACAGTGCAGCACTCCCTCTGGATTATGTGCTCAAGTCTCCGGAGTGGGGTCCGAACCCACGACCTTCTGTCTCGGGGGGGTGTGATTGCTGCCCACTTGAGCCATGGCTGACTAACCTAGAATGGATCGTCAGCCCGTTGGAGAACACATCAGATCGTCATTCCATTGAAAGCTACAGAGTGAAAATTCGGGTGGATTTTCGAACAGGTGGACACTCCACTCTGCCAGAAAGGTGAAAATTCACCCCGGCGTCTGCAAGTTGGGTGGGTGTGGATTTGGGTGGGATGACGAGGTGGTAACTTTAATCTCATCCTCTTTCCAAATCTTTTCAATCTCGGCGTCCTGCGCCAAGATCTGTTGTTTTAACTTATTAAAAAGGAACGGCAAAATAGTCAATCGAGCCCAGGGGCATGCCTGTGGCTGGGGATGTGCAGCAAACCTAACCTGAAGCATTATCGGCCTAATGCAGATTTACAGCACACTCTGGGTACAAGCTGGCAATTCACTCACGTCGGGTCCCATACGGCCCAAGCATGTCTCTGTCTCAGTTGATGCACCAATAGGTTCTAAGCTAGATATGTGGCTTGCCCACCATAGCGGTACCAATTGTACAAGTTGTACAAGGAGACAAAAGGGTTGCTATTAATTTGTCTCACAGCTGGTGTGTGGACTGAGGGAACCAGAAAGACTGGAAGAAACAGCGGGATTTCAGAGCTTAAAAACAACTGTCTGATGACTGTACACGATATAGTTCTTGTGCTGATGGTGTATATCTAGGGTTTGACGTATTCCTGGAGAGTTGAGCATGTGACATTTGATCACATGGCATTCGACCGCGTGACACCACTTAATCGCATGAGATCTGATCACGTGACATTTTCCCACTGTTTGTAAATGTGCCTTAGTTTAGTATCTCAGTGTCACCAAGCCCCGAATAAAATATTCGACTTGATGTTTTGTAGTGAGATGAATAACGTAATTTTTAAATCACAGAAAGAACACAAAACAACAGAAAGATTTAAAGATAAGTAATGGCCCA